>OU426982.1:115651855-116251855 GCA_911387785.2 Aelia acuminata | reverse complement strand
CTTCCTCGTATGACTCCTCATGTTTAATCATCAAGTCTTGAAGTTTGGAAATTTCCCTGGCAAGGATCTCTTGTCTTGGAGAAGGTGCACTCTGGGAACATGAAAAAACCAAATGAAAAATATTGATAATTGAACTTGGAGTTGTCTCAGGAAACACAAAAGTTCAGTGATTATTAATCTTTTTATTCAAAGTAAATCTCCCTGATGTATAAAATAAATAAAATGTCAATTGTAACATTTATTTGGCAAAACATAGAAACAATTAAACCTACCACAGGTTGTTTTGATTTGCTAACTGCGCTAAGCTTACTAGGAGTACTATCTTTTTCCTTCATACTGGACTCTTTAGATTCGGATTTTTCACTGTTCCTTAAAATTAATAACAAAAAATACTTTAAAATAAATAAATTAAGAAATACAAGCCTAGAGAATCTTAAGTAATATCTAAATATTCTAGATGTTAGAAATAGGTAATGCAATATTATTACTTACATTGATTTTTCAGGATTACTAACTTTCTTATTTGATGTTGCGAACCTTCCACTTTCACGTATAACTATAAAAATTAAAGAACTTTGAAAATATAATAAAACAATTTTTTATAAGCATCACAGGAAGATTATAATTATCTGTATCATTAATGATTTCTTATAAACATTAATCTAGCCCACTTATTTACGCAACGAAGAAAGTCCGAGGATATAATAAATACAATGTTTCACAAGGTGTACATTCAATCAATTTAAATCTTTCAACTGGGTCATTATGAGAGGAGGCAGCACTCACAGTACACGATTTTATTTGATTCTTAATAAAAAGAGAGTATAATAGAGAGAGAGGCAATGCAAGTCTTGGCAATCAGATGCTAGGGTGCAGTAGCAAAGAGATCTTGAAGGAGGCATTGATGATATGAGCAACAATAATAATAACATGAAAAATTGGTAAAGAAAAAGAAAAAAAAATTAAGTAACAAACAAACAGGAGCTCTTATTAGATAGTGAGTAAAAATTTTGTATCATAGTCTGAATAAGGTAATTCAAGATTTCCAGAATTTAGCAACATGATTATTGGATGAATCATTCACAGGAAATGCTAAGTAAGTTAAATTACGAGAGTAAGTGTCAGGGGTCACACACAATGACTCTGTAGAATGCCCCACAAATATTGAATTATGTTGAATAAATTTACTATTTACAATAGATAAATAATAACAGTACTAACATTCTGATTTATCAAAATCTTCATCTGCAGTAATCGGTCCAGCTTCACTTTTGTTTAAATCTGCTTGACCTGATGGCATGTCTGTAAAGTTCTACAAAATAATAAAGATTCCAAGATTAAAAATAAAAAGTAATAAACATATAGAAAACATTCGAATAAATCTCACACAAATGAAAATGTAAGAATAAATAATGACAGATAAAATGGAATAATAAAAACAATTCCACTCATATTAAATATTGATAGGCAAAAATATGTATTGAACAAAATGGATACCAACAATGAATTATGATAAAACCAGTACAAAGATTGACAAAAAAAACTGTATTTATGCAGCAATAAAAAAATAGCATGTTACAAGGGAAATTAGAAAGATATACATGTCATTTATACATTGGTCTCTCACTTAAGTGACTCGAGGAAAAATTTATATAGGAATGGAATTTTCTTGTCTTATCCATTCTAAAACGTCCAATTTGAGAGAACAGCTTTCATAAGAACGTACAGGATTCTACTTTTTGTTTTAGTTCATCATAATAACTAAATTGCAATAAGGATTCAATGACAGGTGCAACTGAAAGGAATGATTAATGCATTGCTAGCGACAACTCTGATGTATGCATACGTTGTAAAAAAATATAAAGTTTAAATGGAGATTTGGGAAGAGTAATTTGAGTGTGATATGTATTAAAATAATTTAATCTGGAGGAGAGAAGTGTAATTTGAGTGTGAGATGTTTAAAATAATTTAATCTGGAGGAAAAAATTAGGACAATTACTACAACTCTGAAAGAACCAATTCCAGGAATTAATTATTTCAAGTGAACGACTTAAGGATTATATGTAGAACACAAAAAAAAACATACAATGATAAAATTGTTTAAGTTAAAATACTGAAATGTAGGCGTTTTCAAGAATTGCCATAATTTAACCTCACAGAAGAATGAATTGTTTAGCTAAGGAACTTTTAGGAATTTATGAAATAAGAGTAATAGAGACATATAGTAAAACTTTATGATAACATATAGTAAAAACTTCTTTATCATATATTAGCAGCTGTTATTGATTTATTTAAATCTCAACGGTATCATGCAGTAATCATAAAATAGTAACTATAACTTAGACGAAAATATTTAAAAATTAGTAAATAAACAAAACACTGAAAACATACCTTCAACAAATTATCATGACATGTAATCACACATACACAAAACAATGTTTTGACATAAGACACTGAACGTGGGTAGCGCTTCAGTAGTCCATAACTTTAATCACTCCAAAGAGCTATTTTGTAGATGTCTTCTTTTTTTTTAATGCTCAACATTACCTCATTCCAAAATTTCGTGTTAAAGAAAAATAATGTAATGAAGAAGTAGAGAATATTAGAGTTCTTTTTACCATGGATTTGTTCTAGTTTACTCTGTAGAGCTGCTAAAATAATACGGATACATACTTAGTTTTATTTTGAATTTTTGAAACGTTTCCATAGTCGGTAAATTTCTATAAATTCTTTGCTGTTATTTATTCATTGGTTGGTTTTAACATCATCTTATGGCACTGAGGCTAATCGGACGATGCTACAGTGGGAGTCCTAAATTTTGCATATCTAGGTATAATTAGGATCATTAACGAGTACCTGACATCGCACAGGCTCGGGACCTCTATTTTACGTCCCATCTGAGATACAGCGTGGCTAAGAATTTTTTACTCCATTTAAAAAATCCTACGCCACACTTAATGCCTTTAAATAATCAACAGTTTATCACAAACAAACTCTTATCGATCTGTTTTTCCGAGTGGAAAATTTTATAACAATAATCAAATTCTTTATTAAATCTGTATTTTACTTATGCTTTATTTTACAACTCGTATCATAAGTTTTCGCTCTTCTTAAAGATAATCTTATTTATTTTACTGCATTCAATAGCATTTCCGTCTTCAGGTAAACTTATTCAATAGTTAATTTAATGTAATTTTTTGGGAATGTAACCAAGGTTAAGACGGACCTATTCAGCACCCGTCTTTTATATCAGTTCAACTTCAGTATTTATGTGCAGTGAGATCATGTGATCTTGTCATCCAATCCTGAAATTACTACTAAAATATCGGCGAGAATGGACACTAAATATATTAAGTGTTAAATTAAAAATACTTTTTTTTTTTTTTATCTTGGACTTACATTTACCAATTCACACTCAAATTAATTCTATCATATTCAAGTCGATATAAACTAAAATGGTCAAATCAACGATGATTAAAATCAAGAAAAACACCCAAAAGAACAATGGAAAACATATAATACAATAAAAGATATAATTAAAAATATTTTTTTGTGTACTTTATTAATATTTTGAAAATTAATAAACAAACGAAATTATTCTTAAGTAAAACAAAAATTATTACAAGACAGAAATGACAAGCAACTATTTTCTAATGAACTATAGACGTGTAAACAAACACAAAGTAGATTCAATAAAAGAGATTAGGTATATTATTCTTAGGATATGTTTGGCTATCGGTTATCAGCAAGCTGATGAACTAGATTCAGCTCCTCTTGACTCTAATAGGAAAGGTATGTACCTACCTGACCCCCTTTTACTGGAGTTTTACGCTGAAACAAATGTAACAATATGAAAGAATAACAAATTATGAATATTTATAGTAATCAATGCCTGTCTTCACATACTTACAAATTAAAGAAAGAAAAATCCTTATCAAGTTAGAAATTAATTTTTTTTAAAGGTTAAAGGTTTATTTTGGATCAATAAGTACAAACAATTAATTGTTGCAAATCTTTAATTTTAATTATTGTAGTTTCGTGATGAATGTTCTGAAATGCACAGGTTGATGATAACAAACCTGTTAGACATCAGTTACTTCACACTTCAGCGAAGGTCAACAACTTACTCAGATAATAAGAGCAAACGGGGAATTTTTCAGATAAGGATTTTCTAGGGCGTTCCCTTTTGGGCCTCAATCTCTTTCCTCTCTTAAATATTAACTACAGATCTTTTTTTTTACTTTCACTTACCTATATATGAAATATATGATAAGTGGAAGTATTGCGATCGTGAAAATTTTCGACTTCCTGTTTTCAACGGAAATACACGTTTTGGGATCCCCTGAGTCAAAATAACCAAGTCCCGCGAAATGGTCTGTGGGTGTGTGTGTGTCTGTGTGTCTGTCTGTGTGTCTGTGTGTGTGTGTGTGAACAGACTAGCTCAAAAACTATAAACCGTGCGAACCTGAAATTGGGTATTTAGAGTATGTATAAGCCCGCGATGTGACAGCAAAAATTTAATCAAGTTTGCTCAAAGGGAGGGGGTACTTTATTGAATAACTTTTTACGTTTTTTTCGATTTTCTCAAAAACGGCTCTAACGATTTTGATTAAACTGAGTATTTGATCTATTTATATGCCTGAAATATGACTGTAAAAATTTCATCAAAATTGATCAACCGGAGGGGGGACTTTACTTAATAAATTTTGTATCATTTTCACGTGTTTTTTTTATTTACTCAAAAACGGTTTTAACGATTTTGATCAAACTTGGTATTTGATGTATTTATATGCCCGAGATAGGACTGTAAATATTTCATCAAAATTGATCTACGGGAGGGGGGACTTTACTTAATAAATTTTGTATCATTTTCACGGGGTTTTTTTATTTACTCAAAAACGGCTTTAACGATTAACAAAAATAAGATATGAATGTAGAAAAATGTGTGACTTTGGGAAATGATATTTAGCAAAACACGTCAATCTCTAATCGAAGTAAGTTGGTAAGTGAAAGTTGTGTGTTGCGCGCACGCACCAGATTTTTACTTTCACTTACCTATATATGAAATATATAGTAAGTGGAAGTATTGCGATCGTGAAAAATTTCGACTTCCGGTTTTCAACGGAAATACACGTTTTGGGACCCCCTGAGTCGAAATAACCAAGTCCCGCGAAATGGTCTGTGTGTGTGTGTGTGTGTGTGTGTGTGTGTGCGTGTGTCTGTGTGTCTGTGTGTGAACAGACTAGCTCAAAAACTATAAACCGTGGGAACCTGAAATTGCGTATTTAGTGTAGGTATATGCCCGCGATGTGACAGCAAGAATTTCATCAAAATTGCTCAAAGGGAGGGGGTACTTTATTTAATAACTTTTTACGTTTTTTTCGATTTTCTCAAAAACGGCTCTAACGATTTTGATTAAACTGAGTATTTAATCTATTTATATGCCCGAGATATGACTGTAAAAATTTCATCAAAATTGATCAACCGGAGGGGGGACTTTACTTAATAAATTTTGTATCATTTTCACATGTTTTTTTTATTTACTCAAAAACGGTTTAAACGATTTTGATCAAACTTGGTATTTGATGTATTTATATGCCCGAGATATGACTGTAAAAATTTCATCAAAATTGATCTACGGGAGGGGGGACTTTACTTAATAAATTTTGTATCATTTTCACATGTTTTTTTTATTTACTCATAAACGGTTTAAACGATTTTGATCAAACTTGGTATTTGATGTATTTATATGCCCGAGATATGACTGTAAAAATTTCATCAAAATTGATCTACGGGAGGGGGGACTTTACTTAATAAATTTTGTATCATTTTTACGTGTTTTTTTTATTTACTCAAAAACGGCTTTAAAGATTTTGATCAAACTGGGTATTTGATGTATGTATATGCCAAAGATGTGATAGCCAACATTTCATCAAAATTGATTAACCGGAGGGGGGACTTTACTTAATAAATTTTGTAACTTTTTCAAGTGTTTTTTTTATTTACTCAAAGAAGGCTTTCACGATTTTGATCAAACTGGGTATTTGATGTATGCATAAGCCAAAGATGTGATAACCAACATTTCACCAAAATTGGTCAACCGGAGGGGGGACTTTACTTAATAAATTTTGTATCATTTTCACGTGTTTTTTTTTTTTTATTCAAGAACGGCTTTAACTATTTTGATCAAACTGGGTATTTGATGTATATATATGCCAAAGATGTGATAGCTAACATTTCATCAAAATTGGTCTAACGAAGGGGACCACAACAACGCATTAATTTCTAATCTAAGTAAGTTGGTAAGTGAAAGTTGTGTGTTGCGCGCACGCACCAGATTTTTTTTTTATGCTGCCTTTGTCTCCTTTCAACCTTTAATAGCTAAAATTTTAAAATAAGGGCATAAGCACATTGGAATTAATTTGAATATATAAAAAACAATTAGTAACTTGATGTAGGAAATATGATACCAGATAAATCATGCAATAAATGAATAGCACGAAAGATTAAGCACGAAAAATAATAAATGAACTGATATAAAATTTAAAAAAAAGTTGTTTTGTATTGACAAGGATTGCAACATGGCTAAATAATTAGAAATAAAGAATAAAATATCTCTACCAATGGGTTTTACTAATAGAAACTTGTTGAATAATAACTAAAATAAAGAAAGCAAATAATACATAGACTGTTATGAATCATCAGTTTTCCACGGTTATAAAATTAATGTAATTGAAACGGATAAAAATTAGAAGAAGCTTTGTTATTAACAATAATAGAGTAATTAAGAAATAAAATGAAAAGTATAACTTTTTTCGTTATATTATATTGGATGCTGATATTGAGAAAACTTAATATAAATCATTGGGATTATTAATATAGGACCAGATTGATTGCCTCATAAAACTACCGCTAGCTTAACACTCTTCCTTATAATGGTCAAGAAGTAAACTTTTTATATCAACAAACAATTTATGAATGTAATGAACGATACGACCGGCTATAATAAATATAAATTTGAAACATCATCTAAATGCTTACTCACTCCGGGTATCATTATATAGCTTATGAATCATAGGTGTCAACTGTTTCCCATTGCGACATTTTCACTAACAATATGTCTTAGCTCACAGTACGTATGATAATACCTTATAGGATCTTGTATATTCCTAAGCATGCTAACTTCGTGCTGTTGTAAAAACTAATCAGCGTAAATTCTTCGCTGGCCCCGGTCTCTTGGCGTCAGTTCTCGAGTAATCATAGTTGACTAAGGAATTAATTCATTTTCGATACTTTCTACAATACTAATATTAGGAATATGATATTGTAGTTTTTACTCTAATGATCCAGAATTAACTCCTGTACACTATAAAAATCTTATAGATGATAGTACCTTCATAATTTTGCTATATTTCTGTTTTACAGACGAGCAGTAGCCTAGCACGCGCCTAAGGGGGTCCCACTCGCTATTCAAGCTTCTAATTTTCGACTTGTTGCAATAAATCCCGGCGTCATTCGGCAGAAGTTGAGGAATTTATCGCATCACAAATTCAAAATCTAATTTCTAATGGTGCAATCTAAGAATGAGAGCATGGAGATCACAGGTGTTGGTAAAGAGTGGGGCCCATAGAAAACGCATGGCTGTCTACTATTCGCAAACCGTTGATAAATAAACCACGTTGGATGCCTAACCTGCCTCCGGCATTTCAAAGCCTCTAATGGTGCCAAGAATATTTTTCATACCACTAATGATCTCAAAAGTGCATGTTATCATTTACGTATCAGATTGTATACGTTACACTATTACTTTTGAGGGTGTGCGAAAATTATGGAAATTCATGAGGATTCTAATGGGCTTAATTTAAAGGTTGAACTGTATTTCAGAGGAAAATGGATAAAATCAGGACACGACAAGGCTTATAAGGATTCAACATATATTTGGACGACATAGCTTTCAGTTCAGCTTTTTCTCAAGCCAAACATGACTCAAAACTAGCCAAACATTTTCTAATTTCTGATGAAGCGAGTTTGTACCTATTTCTATACGGTTTATCCTAACTGGAATGCCAAACCTAGTTGATGCAAAGACGATAAAAATTCCCTTTGAATGGTTAGTCTTTGTTATCTTCAAATTAATAAAAGGAATGAATTGCAGTTTAAAATCTTTAATCAAATAATAAAATATATTTTTTTCTAAATGTCCTGTTGAGTTAATTCATGCAACGGTTTGGTCCAGGATAACGGATTTCTTTAACTGATATTTTTTAAGCTTCCGTTCCCATTGATAAGCACACATCTTTTAGCATGTTCAAAATTTTCTTATAAGAACAAAATTCCCTGTACACAGTAATTATTAATACTGAATTAGAAAGTAATTGTGGAACTCAACGAGTAGGAATATGGTAAAGAATACCTTCGCCATCTAGATGAATCGTTAGACCCATGATAATAAAAATAACAATATCATTAGTTCTATCATAACTAAATGTAAGCAGTTTCTTAGGTTCTTGTCATGCCAGACCCTTTTTTATCACAAACTGATTTAGAGGTATTATCCAATAGGCAGTTTAATCCTGCAATTATAACGATATTGAATTAAAAAAATAAAATAAACAATTTGGTTTAGGAATAAGAGAAATCTTTACCTTTTTCGTAACCTACCATTATACGTTACCTAGGACCTTTACATTTATAGTACAGCACATATACTTATATTACGATTCAAGGGGTTCTCTCTTCAAAAATAAATATGTTCCACAGTTTTCCAGACCGAGCAACAAACTGTGATAGATGTTTAGGTATGGTGGGTACAGGGTTACTCCATTTGATGGCCCAAATGAGTTGAATTGGGAAAAATTGATGTAATGTGAAATATTTAGTTTCCCTTAAATTTCTGTGAAGTGGAGTTGGTTTGACGTTGATTTTTATTAACAAGTTAAAATCATCGCAATTCAATTACAAAAAAATTAGGAATTCTTTCTACTGAAATATTTACATTTCATTATTTCTACTGGTGTTTACAGTTATGAGACACTCAAATAGAGGAGTGATATTCAGTTTCTCATAACGAGTACCTAATAATACCCTGTTATTCCAAGAAAGTGATATGAATCAATCTCATATTACCTATGAATTCAGAGCAACCAGATTTTACTCTTGGTTGATGATGGTTTAGTGTAATTTATTTAGTTGGTAGATCAATGCTCATTTTTTGTTTAATCATGTGTTAAATAATTAATTTCATTATCTAGAACATTCAAATATTCGAAAGGTATATTTTTTATTTTGTTTTTGATAAGGATAATGGCAAGGTAAATGCCTTGTTCACATCATTCTACTTAATTATTTTGCGCAGTAAAACATTTTGTTGTTACAATGTGTTATTTTGTGCAATAAAACATTTTGATGTTACATTATGTTTATTCTGTAATACCTAAATTGTCTGCTCGAATTTAGTCTTTTCCTTTTTTAACCGTCCCTGCTGAGGCGCTTTAGTACGTAGAAATCCAATTTAAGATTAAGGTTTTTTTTTTAAATGATTGTTAGGACATTGATGGTGTAGAGCAAGTATGTCTGACAGAAGTTTAATATGTATAATAAAGGAGTAAATGCTAATGACAATAACTAATAAATTTCTAATTACAATATTCGACATAATATAGCCCAACGGTTAAATATATAGTGCACTAATAGTATTATAGTAAACTCTCCGGCTTTCACTAACTCAGGTAATTATGCCTTGGATGAAATATTTTGTCCATTTTGTAAACGTGGTAATATCTTATGCTAATACACCACTCTTTTACTTATTAGAGGTACTGATAATAAACCAGAATAAAAATAAAGCCATATATTTTTCCTTTTGAGATGTCAATATCTCTCTAATCTTCCGACGTGGTGGTGGTGGTTTGCTTCATGCCTTATAAGTTTGTTTGTTTGGGTTTCTAGGATAGGAAACCCCCACCGGTCATTAAACGCCTTCAGTCTTTTTATAGATAAAAGGAGCTCAATAAGATATTGATCAAGACTAAATGGAAAAAATATATTAATAAAAAAATACAAATATTTTCAATTTCGATTAATTTAAATATATTATAAGGAGATAGAAATGATCAATTGTTTGTATAGTGTAACATATTCATCTAAAGTAGAGTCTGAGAGAGAAAAATGCTTAAAATAAAAGTTATCCTACAAATAAAAAAAAAAAAAATATTGTATGATACAGGCCGTAGAAAAAAGGAAGGTAATTGATATACCTATTCAATTATTGATCACATTTTTAATTTTTTTTTATTTGAGGGAAAAGACTATCGTATTTAAAACATATACAAAAGCTAGAATAAAAAAAAAAAAAGATTTTGGAAACGAACGGTATTAGGTTGAACTGATTTACTATAGAGAGCATAACCATATTCTACTTTTGGTATTTTGTTAACGTTATCAAAGTTTAGTTAATATCGTCACGGCTAAAAAGAGCCTAGATAACATATTACATAATGGTATGTTTTCTCACCTTTTGAAGAAAAAAAAATGACCGAAAATAAATCTTGTTCTAATATCATTTTTTTTTTTTGTTACTTAATTAGTAAGTGATGTGTAAGTCTATTTTTTTTAATCGTTCCATAAAGATTTATAATTAATAAAAATGTTTCTGAGAATAAATCTCTACGTCTCTTATGACTGTTACGCAAAAATAAAAATAAAAAATCAAGAGAATAAACATTGAGTAGGCATATTGCGATTTCGTCGTGATAAAACATATCTCTTATGTTCTGTATTACAAGTAATTAAAATTATGATTACAGAATTGAAGAAATATTTCTTTACAAAATAAAAATGTACTGAGAAATACTTTACTTGGAAGTTTACATTATGTTGTAGTACCATTTCTTTTATTGTTAACAAAAATTATTTTTTGTTTTTTTTTGGTTAACATCTTTTGAATATTTTCTACAAATCATTGAATAATGAGTTCAATGAGTACATTTATATTGTAACACTGATGTGGGGTTTAAATAATTTATATTAGTCGAAAATAATAATTCATAATATCAGAAACACAATTACAACTCAAATAATTAACAAGGTTACAAAAAGTATCAACTTGCAACGACAAAATAACGCAAAAGTAACCATATTATTTGATCTTCACAGCAAGACTTACTCTCCAGTCCATTACTCCTCATATTTAGTCTGAATTAGAACAGTCTAGAAGGTTCCCGACAAGCCTAGAAGTTCGAACAAAAAATTTAGAACACTTTTCGATCATAGGTTTTGTGTTTCACATCACAATGCATAATATTAGTAGTGTCATAGAATATAATTTGCAGAAAACTACTTTGGTGCTATGGTAAAGTAATATGTTTTATTTTGATATGAATGTTTTTAATTATCTTATTCATTTCTTATCTGTTTATAAAAATATAAAACGGTAACAATCGACTTTATCGATTACCTTTTCTTTATACCTTTTCAGGGCAGCCATTTGCGTATGATGACCTCAGTTCACTTATCAGATTAAAGCCAATGCATTATATTAATTTACAGTAATCCTAACAATTCAAAATAATACTCCATTCAATATAATTCTATTTCTTCCAGTAATTTTCAAGGAACATATTGAAAACAATAGAAATGATGACACATTTGTCTTACGTAAAATGTGAATATAGCAGAAATAAACTCACATATTTTAATTTAAAAATCACTAATAATTGTCTGTAGGAATTAATCAGTTTCTGAGTGGATTTACTCAAAAACAAGCCCCTTTCATCATTAAAACAATGATACGTGATTTTCTAAATACTTTTTTTTTTTTTTTTTTTTTAATAAAACCAAGTAGCTCTTAATTATATCGTTTTGTTAAATACTTAATTATTTTTAAACGTATTGGGTAGATTGTTGCAATTTTTATTTGAATAATACTTATTATCTTTCCAAATTAATATTTTATATTCAAAATTCTTATTATTTTTTTTACATTTTGTAATGAAATATTAAAATGAGTTCGCTTCATATATATATATATATAAATATAATGTAAAGATTTGATTGCCTATATCCACTACATCACCATTGATGTCAATCACTCCTTTGAAATGTTTTTGGGTAAAGTAATGAAAAATGTATCTCTTATGTCAGAATCTAAAAACCTTCGAATTTCAAGCAAGCTATTCTTATTTAAGCATAAAAATATTGTTTTGTTGTTTTAACTTTAATTCGGTCTATACAATAAACTAATGATTATTTTTTTCGAAATATGTTATATAATAAATTCATTCATTCATCTGATATATTCGAAATACTATATTAAAGAGTTAAATTTCTTTATGAGAAGAGTGGGGTAGTTGAAGAAAGAACGGACAAAAAAATTAAGCTCCACCTTCTTTACTAAAATCCAAGTTCCGAAATAGCTTCCATATAGGTTTCCAGGTATAAGCATACGACTACTTGTATTAATGTATTAAGGATAAGACCCCGAGGCCTGATGCCTTTTAAGGCAGAAACCACCAATCGTCCATACACCTCCTCCCGTCCAATCCCAACTCAACAAGATCAGCATCACCGAATCCTCCCACCTCCGCCTAGGCCTACCCCTCGGACGTTTTTCAGTCGGTAAAGCGTTTATCAATCTTTTAGGCATTCGTTGCAACTAAGACTCGCATTTTTTTACGCCCACTTTAACCGACGCGCCGCTATAACTTCGATTACATGTACCGCGTACAGTCCAGGCAATTCTGCTAAGTGTAGCCGTCTAAATTCTGCTGTTAAATCATCTTTCTTCGGCCCAAATTTATTTTCAAAGACCTTAAGGCATTGCTCATCCTTTACTGTAAGCGGCCACGTTCCACACCCATAAAAACCGTCGGAAGAATTATAGTTTTGTAAATTCTAATTTTTAAATTTCGGGACAGAAGGCGTGAGCTATGTAATCTTGCAACCGAAAAAGAATTTCCCGCCTTTTACTCACTCACTCACATATCGGCGCTACAGTCCATGTAGGACCTTGGCCTCCTTTAACAGCTTGCTCCATTCGGCTCTGTCTGCTGCAAATCTTCTCCAGCGATGTACTCCTAGAGCTTTCAGGTCTGCCTCAACATCATCAATCCATCGTAGTCGAGGCCTCGCTCGCCTTCGTCCACCTCCTGGCTTCCCGTAGAGCAGCTTTTTCGGGATTCTGCTGGGATCCATCCGCTCAACATGGCCCAACCATCTTAATCGTCCCATCTGGATATATGAGATGATATCTCCTTCCCCAAACAATTCCTGCAGTTCCTTGTTGGTTCTGATTCTCCAGGCATCTCCTGTTTTCACTCCACCGAATATTCGCCGAAAAACCTTCCTCTCCCAGACTTTCAGAACTCTTTTGTTTTCTGCTGTAAGGGTCCATGCTTCGCTACCATAAGTAACAGTCGGCCTTAACACTGTCTTGTATATCAGCAGCTTTGCCTGTCTTGAGAGATTATTGAACTTCAGGGCCTTTTGTAAACCCCATAGGCAGCGGTTTCCAGCAGCGATTCGGGCTTTTATATCTGTCATAGTCAGATTATCCGTGGTAATTATGCTGCCGAGGTACTTGGATTCCTGACAGGCCTGTAATCGGTACTCTCCCAGCTGTATAGTCCGCTCTTCATCATATCTTTTCGCGGTCTGCATATACAGAGTCTTCTGATGGTTGATCTCCAGCCCGATTTCCTTTGCAGCCCCTAGAAACTCTTCCAGTGCACCTGCCAGAGCTTGCCTTGTTCTAGCTGAGATCAGTACATCATCCGCAAAAGCCATATGCTGTGTTAGTCGGTTAAATATGCTACCGCCCGGATTTGTTCTTATTTTGCGAATTGCGAACTCTAAAACTAGGTTGAAAAGAAGTACTGACAGTGGGTCACCTTGGCGTAATCCTTTCCCCACTTTAAATCCTTTGGAGCATCTTCGTCCGATCTTGACTTTACAGGATGTATTCGTAAGGGTCACACCAATAAGCCGAATAAGTTTTTTTGGAATCCCTAAAGAATTTAGGCATTTTAACATGCTCTCCCTGTCGATGGTATCGTAGGCCTGCTTGAAATCGATAAATACATGGTGGAGAGTTACATTGTACTCATTTGACTTCTCGAGTATTTGCCTTATCGAAAATATGTGATCAGTGGTTGACCGACCTGGTCTAAAGCCACATTGGTACTCTCCTACTATTTTCTCTGCCCATTTTGATAGCCTTCTGGAGATCGCTATTGAGAACACTTTGTAGACGATTCCTAGGAGGGAAATTCCACGATAATTTCTACACTCGGTTCGGCTCCCCTTTTTGAATATCGGACACACAAGTGACTCAGACCATTCCTCTGGCATTTTTTCGGAAGTCCAAACATCAAAAACAATCTGGTACACATCCTCCCAGATGGCTTCTCCTCCATACTTTAGCATTTCTGCGTGTATGCCATCTCCTCCCGGTGCCTTATTGTTTTTTAGGTTTGAGATAATCTCTATTATCTCCTCTATTTCAGGTGGAGTATCTTCCTCTACCAGGTCCTCCGCCGACAGATACCTTGAGCATGTCGAGCTGTGTGCTTGTTCTTCCACTCCTAATATTTCCTCAAAGTACCTCTGCCACCTGCTTAGTACTTCCTCCTTCTCATGGAGTAGGTTACCCTGCTCATCCCTAATGGAGTCGGATCTTGGAATGAGTCCATTTTTAAATTCTTTAACACCCTTGTAGAACTTCCTTGTCTCCTTGGCCTTATAATGATCCTCTAATTTTCCGAGTCTCTCATTTTCCTTTATCCTTTTCTTTTTTCTACAGAGCTTCTTAGCCTCCTTCCTCTTTTGACGGTAAAGATCAGTGGTTTGCCGTGTCACTCTTTGTAGGCACTTGAGGCGTACTTGATTCTTCTCTTGAAAGGCTCTTTGGCACTCGTCGTCAAACCAGTCGTTCTTAGGCTCTCTTTGCCGCCGCCCTAAGACCTCTTCAGCCGCTTTTCCAAGAACAGCCTTTACTGCCTCCCAACGTTTTTCCGCAGATATATCCTGCCTTTCTGTTGTCATCCTAGTCCTATTCTCGCTCACACGTTCCTGGTATTTGCTTCGTATCTCCTCGTCCTTCAATTTTTCAACATCATAAGATGCTACCTGTTCGCCTTGTCCACCTCTTCTTCCAGCCAGCTTCTGTCTGTACTTGGCTATGACAAGAAAGTGGTCACTATCGGCATTAGCTCCTCTGAAGCTCCGTACGTCCAGTATGTGTGAGGCATGTCGAGAATCAATTAGAACATGATCGATTTGGTTCCTTGTCATGTTGTCGGGGGACATCCATGTTTCTTTGTGAGACTCCTTATGCTTAAAGTAGGTGCTCATAATTCTGAGTCCCTTTTCCTCCGCGAAACTAACAATTCGGATACCATTGTCATTACACAGATCGTGCTTACTTTGTATGCCGATGGTGGGTCTAAACGCTGCCTCTTTTCCTATTTTAGCATTTAAGTCCCCGATTATGATCTTAGAATCATATCTAGGGAGAGCGTCGTATACATTTTCCAGGATCCCATAAAACTCATCCTTAACATCATCATCTTTTTCCTCTGTCGGTGCATGTACACTTAGGATACTGATATTAAAGAACTTTCCTTTAATTCTTATACGACAGATGCGTTCATTTATTCCTTGATAATCTATTAGCGTGTGTTTGAGATTCTTTTTTATCATAAATCCGGTACCAAAGGTATTCTGGCTGTTACCACTGTTAATGAGGATGTATTTCTGTAGCTCAATCATCTCCACATTTCTCCATCTAATCTCCTGTAATGCCACAATGTCAACTTTGTACTTTTCCAACTCTTCCTCTAGACCTCTGCTTGCACCTGCTTGAAGTAAACTCCTAATATTCCAGGTACCTAGGCGTATATTGTTGTATCTGTGATGCCTTATACATTTTCTATTCAGAGCCCTTCTATCAATTACTATTTCAGGCATTGGTTGGGACCCCCCCGAATCCGAATGGGTCCCTACGGGGAAATAACTATTTACCTTTGCCGACATCATAGTAGCTGTTAGTAGGTTTCGTGGCAAAATTTTTGACAAAGATGGGATGCCATCCCCACCCTCAACCCTCCTCTTTTTTCAACCGGGCTTGGGACCGGCTTAGGCAGAGTTTTTCCCGCCTTTTGCCAAGCCTTAATTTCCTTTTCAGCGTTAATATATTAAATTAATAAAATAATTACCGCTACGAAGTAATATAATATATTATATAAAATATATTTCAAGCAATCCATATAGGTATATATAGGCATGACTAACGTTGCGTTGTTAAGTTGCGTAATCGGAAAAATCGATATATTGAATCAGTGATGAGTAATAGGGGAGGATGCAGTTTTCTTCAAAACTTCAAGAATTGTTATGTTGACGAGAAATTAGCTGCATTGGATAAAAAAGAGGATATAAAATATAATATTGTTTGATTATTCATATAAGAAATCTCTTAAGAAAATACAGTTTCCATATTAAATTTGTTAGCCATTTATATTCACATATAATTACCAAATTATTGCTCCTTACTTGATCACATAAAATTATTTTTTTTTAATATATTTTTCTTTATCATTGAATTCTCTATGATGATTCGAATCTCTAAAATGATCTTTATTAAACTCATTGAATATTAGATTATGCGAATCCAATGCAATATTCAATCGCAATATATGGATAAGTCACGAGGAATTCATGGTAGTTATTATCTTTTTAAAACGTTCATTCCATATATAAAAAATCTGGTGCGTGCGCGCAACACACAGCTTTCACTTACCAACTTACTTAGATAAGGAATTGACGTGTTTTGTTAAATATCATTTCCCAAAGTCACACATTTTTCTACATTCATATCTTATTTTTATTAATCGTTAAAGCCGTTTTTGAGTAAATAAAAAACCCCTTGAAAATGATACAAAATTTATTAAGTAAAGTCCCCCTTTCGATTGATCAATTTTGATGAAATGTTGGCTATCACATATTTGGCATATACATACATCAAATACCTAGTTTGGTCACAATCGTGAAAGCCGTTTTTGAGTAAATAAAAAAAGCACGTAAAAATGATACAAAATTTATTAAGTAAAGTGCCCCCGGTGGTTGATCAATTTTGATGAAATTTTTACAGACATATCTCGGGCATATTTATAGAACAAATACTAAGTTTAATCAAAATCGCTAGAGCCGTTTTTGAGAAAATAAAAAAAACACGTGAAAATGTTACAAAATTTATTAAGTAAAGTCCCCCCTCCGGTTAATCAATTTTGATGAAATGTTGGCTATCACATATTTGGCATATAAATACATCAAATACCCAGTTTGATCAAAATCGTTAAAGCCGATTTAGAGTAAATAAAAAAAACACGTGAAAATGTTACAAAATTTATTAAGTAAAGTCCCCCCTCCGGTTAATCAATTTTGATGAAATTTTTACGGTCATATCTAGGGCATATAAATAGATGAAATACTCAGTTTAATCAAAATCGTTAGAGCCGTTTTTGAGAAAATCGAAAAAACCCTAAAAAGTTATTAAGTAAAGTACCCCCTCCCTTTAAGTAATTTTGATAAAATTTATGCTATCACATCGCGGGCATATACCTACACTAAATACCCAATTTCAGGATCGCACGGTTTATAGTTTTTGAGCTAGTCTGTTCACATACACACACACACACAGACACACACACACACACACCGACCATTTCGCGGGACTTGGTCATTTCGACTCAGGGGACCCCAAAACGTGTATTTCCGTTGAAAACCGGAAGTCGAATTTTTTCACGATCGCAATACTTCCACTTACTATATATTTCATATATAGGTAAGTGAAAGAAAAAACTTAATTGACAATCATGTGCATAGTACAGTTCCAAGAGTTTTGAATATCAGCTCTCTTTGGCAACTCCGTCGTTATACATTAAGATCTACAGTTATTAGATTGATTATATTAATTATACAATTACAAATCATTTGATGTAATGTATAAATTATAATTATATTTTAACTATCCTAATTATAAAATAATATTTTCTTAACAGGACTGCTACTTTTTTTTCTGATTTAATTACGATTTTAAAAGTGTTTGGAACGGTCTTCCGGAATGAAGCCTTTTACATTTTTTAACGTAAATATGTCCACGATTCGTGGCCTCTTAGGATCCTTTACTGAGGTACTTAATCAATAAAACCATTTGTTTGATCACATCTCAATCACGAAACAAACTTATTCGACATTGATTATTTCGGTAGGTAGCAGTATCAAGAATGTATTATTAACAATGCAGTAGATTAGAGCAATTACTCACCAGTTGATAAAAAGGATTAGGCATTGTTGACTTTAAGAATTTCCTGATCAATATATTAATATCCTTGTTACCTTGTACTAGAACTGTAATAAAGGGAGAGGAACCTATAATTGTTACTGAAACTTGTATAGTAAGGAAAAGTATTGCGATCAGGAAAAGTAAATTCGACTTACGGTTTTCGAGAGAAATACAAGTTTTGAGTATCAATAACCAAGTCCCGTGGAACGGACTGTTTGGTTTTGTGGACAGAAAAATCCGTTGCTATGCGTCATCCTAAGAATCCTACTAAACCTAAAAGGAAGTTCAACTTAAAAGTAAAACTGTAATTCCATCTTTTTGACACTAAGAGGTTTGAATTCAGACCTCTTTGCACTACCTTTAATTTATCATAGACTTTTGAGGATCAAAGATTACACAGCAAACACCACAGAAAAAGAGGTTAGGGGAAGAAATATAAAATAATATTTACTTATGAAGTAGTGGGGGAAGAAGATTAGTCCATGAAGAGGTTGATCAAGAGGTCGATCTTCAGCGGTAGGTGCAGACCTGGATAAGGCAGCAAGCAAAGGAGTGGCTCTTCGGAGGATACGTCAAGCAGAGAATTCTTTTTCTTCTTTTAAGGTACGTTTCATTATATTTTTATGATTCAAGTATTTGAAAATCAATGTGTTGTACAGTGTTTCGTACATCCTCAATGCCTAGGTGGAAATCGTATTTTTCGGTGAAGTGGAAAAGCTCATAATGTTTGCCTGGCAAATGATTCAGTGAAGAAAGATCAGTCGCAGGTCCTATTATATTTTTCTTCATATGAGGGTTTTTATTTATTTACGAAAGCAGACTGAGTGCCCTTTTATAAGCTGTCTTGTAGTAACTATATTTCAATATTATAGTAATACTAGCCGTATATACCGGTTTCACCCGGAGAATTTCATTTTGTAAATCTATAAAATCTATAAACTGAGTCTTTTATCGACTCAAATGGTCGATTTTGTAAAAACCAATGTAAAGCGAGATCATAGCGATTATTATAACAATAAAGAATATACCCAGAGATCGGTTGAAGTTATGCAATTTTAATATGGACAGGTGTTCGCATCTGGTCTGAAAGAACCACTGAGCGACAATTTGGAGAATTTAGGACAAACGGTATGGATTTTTATAAAGAACAAACAGAATTTCATCTTTATATGTATAGATTTCCCGGTTTCACATGGGGAATTTCATTTTTCTAAAGAAACGGTCGATTTCATAAAAAAAAACATTGTAAAGTGAGATGATTATGATTTTTATAACAATAAAGAATATCAGCTGAAGATCGGCTGAAGTTATGCAATTTTAATATGGACAGGTGTTCTCACCTGGTCTGAAAGAACCACTGAGCGAAATTTGGAGAATAAAGAATATCAGCTGAAGGTCGGCTGAAGTTATGCAATTTTAATATGGACAGGTGTTCGCACCTGGTATCAAAGAACCACTGAGCGAAATTTGGAGAATTTAGGACAAACGGTATGGATTTCTATTAAGAAAAAATAAACAAACAAACAGAATTTCATCTTTATTTACATAGATTTCAACGTTTTTAGAACCACTCTCCGTAGTTTTTATTATCACTGACTAACAAATATTTTTTTATAAATAGCTGTCGCTAAGTTATGTTACTTTAGCTGAACCCAAAATCAACATGTCATTGGGGTCACCTGTGGTATAGTGGTTGGCATGGCTATAATACTAAAGGTTGCGGGTTCGCGTCCCACGTGGCCCTAGGATTTTTTAATGGGAGTAAAAAATCCTTGGCTGTGCCGTCCCACGGATCAGACGTAAAATGGAGGTCCCGAGCCAGTACGATGTCAGGTACTCGTTAAAGATCCCTATCCTATTTATACCGGGATAGGCAAAATTTAGGACTCCCACGGTAGCATCGTCCGATTAGCCTTAGTGGCATAAAGTGACGTTAAACAAACAAAAACATGTCATCATTTTTGGTGCACTGATCCGGGGTGACTTTCCCCTCTGTTGGTAGGACTTATCCCAAATTTTGTGGAAAAATTAATTTCTTCTCTATAAGTTAATAAATCTGTCACAGCGACAACAAACACAGAAGAAGCATAAGGGCCAGGAGATGAAGAAAAAAATGAACCAGGTGTGCTGTGCTACTGTCCTAAGTCACTTACAATTTCGAGAAATATACGTCAATTTTTTTACTTTAAATTTAGGATGATGGAAATTTATATGGGTCTAACCTACGAATGTCAGATAGCGAAAAAACATTCAAATTTCCAGTTAGGCGGGCGAGGACCCTCTATACTGGCTTTCATATCAAATTGCATGGACATAACAATAAACTTATTATATTCATGGCTACGATTGACATGCCTTATATGAGGCGATTGAAAAGGAGTTGGATAAGAGACCTCCTCTTCTGAAACATGACCGGAATGATATGTTGCTGGGCACTAATCTTCCTAATCTTCTTCTAAAAAAAGAACTGTTGTAATATATTTACGTTTTACATTAAATTTGTTGTTCAAATACAATGATTTCGTCTAATCTGGCTCTTTTAACACACAAGAGGGGCGAGTTTGCCCTAAAGGCGAATCACTGGAGATTATTGGGTGTGCTAAGTCAACCCTTTCTCAGGGTAACTTTCCCACCCCTATATTTACTTTCTTAACAGTAAAATAAACCCCGAACGAAAACCTTAAATGACGGTGATGCTGTTCACCAATGGCCAAAAAATGAAACAATCGTTTTCTTTGAGAAATTTAGTCGCAAAGTTAATGCAATTAATTTTTAAAGTTGAAAAGTGTACATGTTTACCCTGATCTAGGGTAAGTAATAAATTCAGTACTGGAAGATAAGATAAGCCAGGATGTTTTTTATGCAACCTCTGATTGATGCAAACTGCTATTACGGTTCAAATTTAGAAGTTATCCACATTTTACATAATACATTCTGAAAAAGAAGACTTGTATCGATCTCAAACCCGTTCTTCTTCCTCCTTTACACATGGGATTGATGAGGGACTTAGTGAATGATCAAGTGCATGGAAGAAAAGGCTATTTTTTTTTCAAGGGAATTGGTTTAAAGTGATAAACGCGGAAAAGATCCACCAAGACGCTTATGCGGAGGACTAGAGATATATTTACTAATGGGATTCAATATTAGCTGTATAGTAAATGTACAGATCCTGGATTAACGTAAAAGAGGCAGTTTAAAAGGAAATATTCTCATGGTTCTAGCACTTCATCCACATGCTGAAATTATTCATTGTAACACTTTAATTGAATAACGCACTTATTTGCAAAATGAAACTCTATTAATTATGATTTTGTAGAAGAAATTGCAAAGAAAGACTCCTTTTTTCCGATAAGAAGATTGTGAACTGGATAAAGGATGTGTGATGGATCCGTTTTCCTTGGACCCAAAAGTAGTAAGAATTAACTCAAGAGGGCATTTAGTAAAAAATAAATTAATTGAAGGATTAAAGATTTTTTTTAAGTACCTCTATGCTTACTACCTACCCTATGGTACTAATGTTAATCGGCCGACGGGAGTACTAAATGTTGCATATCCAAGTAAAATTAGAATATTTAATAAGTATCTGACATCTCACAGGCACAGGACCTGTGTTTACGTTCTATCCGAATGAAGGCATAACTAAGAACTTTTTACTCTCTTAAAAAAAATCCAACGGCCAAACGCCGTTTGGGATGCAGACCCCCGACCTTTAGCATTGAAACCTGCTATGCTAGCCACTACACCACAGGTGACGCCATTAAAGTCTTTAAATCGCTAAGGTACTCATTAATTTGAAGCAAGCAGAGGCTGAACAATCAAAGCGAGTTCTTATCCTATTTGCACCAATTCGGTTTGGAATGCAGTTGGTATAAACCGTGTAGAAAATTGTACCAATTCTCTTCATCGAATATGCGGCGAGATACATGGCACTGACGACTCTATCACAAATATTAGCAAGCACTAACTTGAGTTTCATAGTATGGAGAAGTTTAAGGATTACACAACCTTACATAATAATTGTGAGATACAGTCACAAACCCCTATTTTCATGAAGGCGGCTGAAGCATAGTATTGAAACTGACACATAGAGGAACACCTACAAACAAAGAATGATGGTAACATAATGTAGCTATTAAGTCCATCTACTTCATCGCTATCGCTCTATATTTTAAACTTATATTAATAAAATTAATATTAGGATAATTTTCCTTGTAAAGTGCGTCAGGGTACAATGTGTCCCTTGTATTTTTTATTAGAAAAATGTATCATAAAATCGATAATGGTCAAGAGGTCTGATAACAGAACGTGATTAGATTATGCTTTCAAGAGTGCTTAAACTAGAATTCTGCCATTTTCACTGCTGAAGCTATTCAAACACCATCGTCCTGTCGCCTTGTACTAGGACCTACATCACTTATTGTACACACTCAACAGGTATTTGAAAAAATAAATAAAAATAGTATATATACACATACATTTATGTTGCTTTAAGGCTAATTTATGCTGATTTAAATTACATACAGGGGTGTTGCATTTTATTTTAATACCGTATAAATGTCAAAGGAGCAAACTTATAGTAAATAAATAACTATGCGATTTACTTTAATATATTATACATAGATAAATAAAAATTAAAATGTATATAGTAAATTTACTTGTAGGAAATAATAAATATCACTTTATAAGTGATGCATAATCACAATAAATCGTAATATTTCTTCGATAAAGAAATATTTTGAAAGGATAATAAATTACGAAGATTCATTCGACTTAATTTTAAAACAAAAATTTAAATTGTAAAATTTGAAATTGATTTCCTGATTTTAAAAGCTTATTTCAAGTATCTGCAAGAATCCGAGATAAGAAATTGGTTCTCGAAATCACTTGTGCAAGATAAGATCTGCTTTCTGAGCAACTGATTTACCAATTAGACTTTTTACCAATTAAACGAATAAAACGAAAATGAAATAAAATCAGATATTAATTTCTTTTAAATAATGTTTTAATTATTTGGTAAGTTCTGATTGTTAGGAGGTCTTAATAAAACTTTGCTGATCATTCACCATGATTAGACTTTACCAATTGAAGGACTTCAATTATTCTTAGTTAACTATACCATTTTAAGGGTCAAAAAATGGATATAAGAGATAATGAAATATTGCTAAGAACCTTCTATGATGAATGGAACGAACAGAAATCTAGGATTTTCAGAAAAATTAAATTGAAACATTTGAATAAAAGAGAAAATATTAGGGGTATCTGAGCTGGTCGAACATACTGCGTTCGATTCAATTCAGTTGTTCCATTTTCTGGCCAGCTTTCAGTTACAAAACCGGAATTCTATTCTCTGCTTGATTATGTTAGTTTTGATAGGAACGGATTAGCAAAGCAATAAATCATTGGAAATCTAAATTCTTAGTAAATGTTTCAATTCATAATGGAAGATTAATAATTAAGAATGAATACTATTTTTGTGAATGAGCTCAAATCTATAAATATCAGATTCTCAATTGATCAGATATTATTTATTTTAATGACGTTTGCCACATACGATGATGTTTGCCGACTTATGATGTTAATTTTTAACGTACGTTCAGTATAGTATAGTAACAGTTCAGATGATGATTTAAAAGGTAGAGAGAAAAAAAAGAAGGAATATTTAAAGATACTAACAGACAAAATAGAAAATTAGATAAAAAAGCAAATTAATGAGTAGGTAAGTAATAATGAAAAAAAGTTATATGCATTGGGGTATGTTTAAATCAGTTCATATATTTTTATTTTTTTTTAGCATTCGAATAACTCAGAGATATACGTGCTTTCGTCATTTAGGATGATCAGATATTATGTTGAATAATATATAATAAGTATAATTTATGATAAAATATAAGGCATTGGAGTATAGCTTATAATGATAATAATAATTAATGATAATAAATAATAATATTTTTGTTCCAGTGATGTCCTGGCTGTTGCTAGGCGTGCTCGCCGCCATTGGGCTGGCAGCCGCTGACGTCCCCGACTACTTTGAACCGGTCAGCTACGATCTCTCATTCATCGTAAACTTGGACCAACCTGGAAATGAGTTCCAGGGAACGAACACAATGCGATTTAAAACACCGGTATAGTATTAACTAATATTTAACTCTGTGTGTATGTGTGTGAAATAGGAAGAGAGGGAGAGTGAGAGAGAGGGAGTGTGAGAGAAAGAGAGAGAGAGAGTGGGTGGAGCTGGGGATGAGGAAGAAGTAGTGGTGCAAACCCCTCCCACTTCAAAAGAAAACTTAATGCTTATTAAAAAAAAAAGGTGCAAAAACTAAGTAGAATTCTAAAAAATGTTGTTTTATATTAAACTAGCAAAACCCGGTCACGGATTGCTTTGGCTTACTGTAGTAATAACTGTTAAGGAAGTAAAAAAAATATAAAACATCATTGCACATTGTAGCTTACTTAAAATTACTGTCGAATAAGAAAAGAGTTTAACATTATCTAAAGTTCATTTTGGTAGAAAATAATATATTATTTTAAGAGATATATCAACAAACAACTTCAATTGTATATAAAAAAGCCTTCATGCTTAAAAACGGTAATGTAAAAGCAATAATAACCCGTAATTCAATCTTTGCAATGACGAGTTGTGACCATATTCAGTTGGGCCTGCCTACATAATGCCTTTTTCCTTTCAATTAATTGCATCAAATGTTTCCTTTGGTTATTTAACTCTGTGCAAGTCAGAAAATAACCCTCCTTGAGACAATTCATATCAGCAAGATTTTCTTTGCAATCTCTTTTTAAGCCTTCTATTGCAGAAAGAAAATTTTTCTCATCCTCTTCCAAGTATGTCATAAAATTTTCGCTATCCCTGCATTGGTCAGGCGTTCTCACTACACCACTTTTGATTTTGGCATATTCAACTTTCAATTCTGTTTCGTAGTCATCCCAGTCCTTTTTTTCTTCTTCTACAGCTTGGATGTACTTTGCTAAATGGTCATTACAGCCTGGTTGATCAGAATTACTTTTGTGCGTGATGCTATTAGTGCCAGGTAATATGCTAGTTCTTCTTTTGATTCTCCTTGAGGGGGTTTGATCTATTTCCATTATTGTGGACTGTAAATTAGGTCTTGTAACCAAGTGTTTTTTATTAAACCAGAATCTGTCGAATAAGAAAAGAGTAATAATCTTAGCTGACATTTTTTAAATTTTACATATAAAGATAGTTACACGCCTCTATTGAACCGGAAGGAACTTAGTATATTCCATTGGGATTCATTTTTCCATTGGGTATATAAATGCATATAACGGTAGAAAAACATGGAAACAAAAATAAAATATGACGCAACTCTGCTGATAATTATCCTATTTCCGTTATTATCACTTTTCACAAAAATAATGGACAAACAAAATATATTTTTCTATTATTTATAAAAAAAAATAAAAATAAATCATTGGATATTTCCGCATAGGAAGTAAACATGGCAGATATTTGGGTAAATAGCAACGTTCTATAAAAGTTTATACATCCGCTACATTTAGAAATTTGAGGTAAGAAACATAAAACCCTTGCGTGTTTATATATAAGATTTTACCGTTGGACCTTTTCCTGATTTAAATCAAACAAAATGTTACTTTAAATCAAAATTGATAAAAGATGGTTCTCTCAAAACCGCTTAAACATATACCACCTTTTAAATGTTTTTTTGATGGCAGAGAATGCATCAAGCGACCCCCAGATAAGTTTATATTTACTTTTGGAGATAATTAAATTCCATGCATTTAACAAGAGTGGACTTTAGGAAAACTATTACAATTACTTAAATCGGTCACTTCTTTAACTACGTCATATCTCAGAAATCCGTTATTTCGAGTGTTAGGACTGTTTCCTAACGTTTCCCGTATGCGTTGAAAAAGTAGTAAACCTTGCAAGATCGACAATATTTTAACTCAATTAAAGAATCATCTATGAAAATTTCAAAAATAACGTCATAAATCAAAAGGAATCGTTAAAAAAAATAAATAAATAAAATAACATTCATTCCTCTTGAGACAAAAAGAAAAGTCAGTTACTATCTAAAGCGATCAATTGCATTCTTATAAGTAAAATCGAAACCTTAATATCCATTCTGAATACATAGTATACTACTTTTAAACTTTAGATTCACTCTTCTGGAAAATCGTTATTCTTGAAATTTGACGTTTTTTCAAGGAAAGACCGTTGTACCAACTCTGGTGCCATTTATGGAAATTCCAATTTCAATCAAAATTAATCTTCCTATCGCATTTGAATATTTGAAACAAATTTTGAGAACAGTTTAAGAAAGCATATCGAGCTTCGAAGAGGGCTTAGTCATAATGCACTATCAGTTGTCCACTTCAGATTCGTTCAAAAATAACTTACGTCATTGCTTTCGTTGCAAATGCAAGATGCATCCGTTGTGACTTATATCTAATTTTATTTTTAAAAAAATATTTGGCTTGCCCTCTTTATTAAAAACACAAAACAGGGAAGTTAAAATAAGGAATACAATTTTAGAAGAAAAAAATGTCTTTCTTTCGGGTTATACATACCCATTATATCTGTCTGTTTCCCTGTCTAGGCAGTCCACGGAGAGACCTCTGGCAGCCATATTTTCTCTGACATCTTCCAGACATTGTTTGCGTCGTCTTAAGAAGACGTGAATTTTTCGTTTTTCAGGGGGGGGGGAGGGGTGAGGGGCCTTTTTCGAATACTTTAGCATTCGAAGAGGTCAACGTGTTCTTTCCATTCGCAAAACGTGGCCATACCATATTATATTCTTCTTTTACTGATTACTGATCCTTCTTTGAGAATTTTAAATTCGACCCTACTTTATTTCTTATCCGTTAATTAGGAACTTTCTGCAGCCTGAATATGCCACAACACCTTCTCCAAAAATCCATCACTAGGTCCAGTAATTTGTTCGCATGCGCCTCAGTCACCGTCTATAAGATAGATGGATATGTCCCTGATGATGGAATCTCGTATTATTATGGGATATAGGAATTACGTTTTGGAATCACGTTTTTTTTTTTTTTTTACTTTCACTTACCTATATATGAAATATATAGTAAGTGGAAGTATTGCGATCGTGAAAAATTTCGACTTCCGGTTTTCAACGGAAATACACGTTTTGGGGCCCCCTGAGTCGAAATGACCAAGTCCCGCGAAATGGTCTGTGTGTGTGTGTGTGTGTGTGTGTGTGTGTGTGTGTGTGTGTGTGTGTGTGTGTGTGTGTGTGTGTGTGTGTGTGTGTGTGAATGTCTGTGTGTGTGTGAACAGACTAGCTCAAAAACTATAAACCGTGGGAACCTGAAATTGGGTATTTAGTGTATGTATATGCCCGCGATGTGACAGCAAAAAATTCATCAAAATTGCTCAAAGGGAGGGGGTACTTTATTTAACAACTTTTTACGTTTTTTTAGATTTTCTCAAAAATGGCTCTAACGATTTTGAATAAACTGAGTATTTAATCTATTTATATGCCCGAGATATGACTGTAAAAATTTCATCAATATTGATTAACTGGAGGGGGGACTTTACTGAATAAATTTTGTATCATTTTTACGTGTTTTTTTGTTTACTCAAAAACGGCTTTAACGATGTTGATCAAACTTGTTATTTGATGTATTTATATGCCAAAGATGTGATAACCAACATTTCATCACAATTAATCAACCGAAGGGGGGACTTTACTTAATAAATTTTGTATCATTTTCACGTGTTTTTTTTATTTACTCAAAAACGGTTTTGATCAAACTTGGTATTTAATGTATTTATATGCCCGAGATATGACTGTAAAAATTTCATCAAAATTGATCTACGGGAGGGGGGACTTTACTTAATAAATTTTGTATCATTTTCACGGGTTTTTTTATTTACTCAAAAACGGTTTTAACGATTAACAAAAATAAGATATGATTTAGAAAAATGTGTGACTTTGGGAAATGATATTTAGCAAAACACGTCAATTTCTAATCTAAGTAAGTTGGTGAGTGAAAGTTGTGTGTTGCGCGCACGCACCAGATTTTTTTTTTAATGTGATCATATCAAGACGATATCACAATGGACTAACATATCACCAAGATTCGATGCTTTTCAACGTCTGACCTGATTTAGTAATCTTAGTAAATCTGTTATTTTTAGAAACATTTGAAGGTTTCTAGCCGTATCTGAGTAGTTGATTTTTTAATGACGTATAGTCATTATACAAATATTTAAGCAAGAATGTGTAACATTTTTGTTTTAAAACGATTAGATGAAAGAATGGAATAGTTAATATATTACTGTGTGGAGACTTAATTTCGGTAATGATTTTTTTCTTTGAATTATTATATATATATATATATGACACTGGAGGAAAATAAAACAGACCTAAAGGACTTTTATCGAGATTACTTACGGTACCGATATTGAATTACGGTGTAGAACTGTGTGGTTTTACTAAAAAAATCCAACGTCAAGCATCCATCAATCTTGCCAGGAAAATAGTAGATGTATTAATTTATTATTATTTTTATTATATCAGCAATGATTTTATACACTCGAACTTAAAGACTCATATATAACTCACCCCGAGGAATTCGAAGGCGGTGTCCAAGAGACCAGCAAAGTTAGTTATTATTTCTGTAATGTAAATGCTCAATTCGATGGTAAGACATAAGATATATAAGAATATAATGATACTATATTTTATTATTTACCAAGAAGTTCATGCTATGAATAAATATTATATTATAAATTCATTTTATTACAAATTCCCAAATATTAATCATTATTTAAACATGAAGAAATTAAAATAAAAATATAAAAATGGGTTCCCTGAGATTGTTCGGAGTGCTGTAATCACGCCCCTCAACTCGTTTAATATGATTATCAGTGATTCACATATTTAAGTAAAAAAAATCATAAAGCCTCATGATAAACGCTCCATTCATATAATTCTTTCTACAATTCGCAATTCAGCGTAAATGGTTGTCGTTATAATCTTTGAGTAAATCAATGTTGTATGGAATCTTGGATGCTTATTTTTCAAAGTTATAACGAAGGATGATGATGTTGAATCCATTTTATTTTTGGGGTCTATTTTATCCAAGTTTTTTTATTTATTTATTTTATCACATATGTTTTAATGCAGTTCGGGTCGATTTTAATTCTTATTTATTTATTTTGTTTTTTAAGAAAAGTCTTATCATTTATTGTTGTCCGTATATGTATTATAAGCGAATTCACTGCAACAGATTTTGAAGGTAGTTCCTTTCATTGTGTCATTTCTTCAAAGTAGCACACGAGTATTTGTGAGCGTTCAGTATTGGAATAGTATTGACTTAAACGGATTAAATTGAGATTGCCTGATAGGAGTACTTTTGACAATATTATACGTAACACAACATAACGCGAAATTTTTTGAACTACATAAAAAATATTCAAAGGACAAAAAAATTAGCTACCAGCCGTTTAAAAATAAATTATATATTCAATATGCAAATCTAAGGTTCAGATGAAAATCCTTTTTAGCATCTAACACTCTTGAGAACCACCTGGACGATATGGCCGCTAGGAGAAAATTAAAATGAATGAAAAAAAAATGTGCAGGTAGTGTTCACACTTAATATTTGCCCCCATAATGTACTTAAATGAGACTCCTATTCCAGCATCAAATGGCATTAGATATATAAGGCTTTATCTGGCAAAAGACTGACATGGAAAACTCGGGTTACACTTTCAATAGTATTTGGTTTATAATTATTCTTTTTCTTGCTCAGCACTGATGAACACGTACAAAAAAAAAAAAAAAATATGCATGCACGCCACACACTTAAATATAGTCTATTTTTTAGAACATAAAAATGTCTATATACAGTTTTTTTTGTTCATAAATATCCTTACTACTCGAACAACTTCGTTATTCCACGAACAAAAACAATACAAACAATTATTTTATCGATTGCCTTGAATTATAAATCGAAATAGAAGTATTCTTGGTCTAAATTGTATAATAGTTTTTAAGTAATCACATTAATACCTTTTTGAACAGTCACTAATACGTTTTATTTTATTATTTTTATTTTTTGTAGAAAATCTTGCCGTTCAATGTCACTGAAGTAGTTCTGAACTCCCTGGATCTGACCCTTAACAAGATCCGTTTCTACTACCCCAGCGGCAGAGAAGATACTTACACGGATTTATTCGTAAATAAAACTGATGAAACTATTTCCTTCAGAGTCAAAGAAGCCCTGAGGCCAAACGGAATCTACAAGATATCTATTGACTACAGTGGAAAACTGAATGGAACCGAAGGTCTCTTTATAAGTCAAGTGAACAATGAGTAAGTGGTATAAATGTCCGATGATCAATGTTAATTGAATGATTGATGATTAATGACAATGTTTGTTCTAGGAATTATTTAGGAATGAAAAATTATCCAGTCTATGCAAGGAGGATATACCCGTGTTTCGACAGGCCAAATTTGAGAGCCAAATACAATGTACACTTGGACATAACCCATTCCAGAAAAAATGAGCCGGTGATTGTCACTGGATTGACTCGAACTGCTAAGGCGAGGTATTTGGGAAATCATACTTAACATGTATTTTACTATATTCCGGAAACATAAAGTATTGCTAAGGTTCGGAGATGTCAGTTGTGGTTGAAGTGCTAAAGTGAACAAATATTTTGCTGAAGAAATAAGAGTATATAAGTATTTATACGTAATAAGATCCAAAAGTTTCCGGGGTGGCGAAGAAGGAATGGTGAAAGAAAATAACCGGTAGTCAACCTCTAAGTTTAACACACTTAATACAATGCTTTAGCAACATTTTTCAAACATAAACACATTACTTTTTCTTAGTTAAAAAATGTTCTTCCACACTGTCTGAGTTAAATCGCCTCTCACAAAAATCAGATTTTACCTTTGGGAAAGGTAGAAGTCGCTAGGTGACAAGTCTGGGCTATAGGATGGAAGAGAGATGTTTTGGAATCCACAGTCCATTTGCCTTTAAACGAGGCTCTTCTCCTGTTCTCCTCGATTCCATGGAATCGCTTCTGCTAAATTCGCTTCATAATTTTCTTCCACAGTCACAATTTAGTTTTCAAGAAGTTTATAATAAATAATGGAGTTAGATGGATGACTGTAGAAGTTTATATAATGGAAATGGTAGGGGGTCTGGTAAAATAAAATAGCACTATATATGCAATAATATATGTTTGGGTCGTCGATCCAATGGTATAGAACGACAGCCAAATTATTATAAATAATTTGCGCAGGTGGGGGCCCGGTGTGGCTGTGCGGTAAAGCGCCGTACTCCCATGCCGGAGCCGCGGGTTCGAGTCCCGCCCTGGGTGGTGCTTTTCTTTCGTAGGAGAAGTATCACCCAGTGCCATGGGTGTTAGTATGGGCAGTATAGGGCTTCAGTGGAAGCCTTAAAGTCCCCCCAAAAAAAAAAAAAAAAAAAAAAAATTGCGCAAGTGTCAGACGCTCTTCACGAAAGATTTTAACAGCTGCTTGGTAGCTTAGAAGGTACTTGAGCAGGAACATGGCCTTGAAAGATATATATATATATATATATATATATATATATATATATATATATATATATATAGGTAAAATTATATATATATATAATATACAGGTAAAATTATATATATATATATATATATATATATATATATATATAAAATTTTATTTATATTTTATCGCATATACATGTAATATATTTATATCTGTTCTAATGGTGTAAGAATCGGTAAATCATTGAGTTTGTCTAAGGGAAGATTAGATACCAATTAATTACTAAATTAAAAATTTAGCGGCTTCCAATTTTGTTCAAGAGTACTTTAACGACTTTTTTGATCCAAAAGCAATTATTAGAAACAAAAAAAAAATATAACATTTTGTTATCTGTATCTAATAACTTATTTTCTAAATACATTGAACGTGCATTTTATTCAAACTATAGCCACATCTACAGGTGGATCTGTTGCTATAATCACCCAGAACCTGAAAACTACCTCAAATTCATAACCAATCTACGAAAGCTGCGAACTGTGAGTCGCCTGAGGGTTTCGAGTGAAGACCGGTTGGCACTATACCATGGGAATATTGCTTATCTTTTAAGGGCTGAAGAAGTCTGTAAGTAGTGCGGCCTCCTAGTCACTAACCCTCTAAAGCATTTGGTACTGGAATGTTTATTTGTTGAGACCTATAGAACGAGATATCTCGACAAATATATCAGTGGGAGCTCGAATGACTTATCACTGATGAGGGTTCTAGATATTAAAAGCCTAGAACACTTGGATAATGTGTTCTACTTTATTATGTCGTCACTTAATATTTTAAGCAATTTACATGAAAACCCATAACTATGAAATAATCTTTTAATTATTTGTATACTTGAATTTCATACAAATAAACAAATTGCATATTTTGGTACCCTTTTAAATGGCATTGCATCAACTAAAAGAAATTTATATTTAAGAGAATTTGGAAAATATTTTATTTTATATAAATGGTGGTAGTTATATAAAAAAAATCGGTTTTTTAGTTTATTTTGTTAGTTTATCTACAGTTAAATTTAGTTTAATCCTGATTATGTTAGTCAGTAAATTTTAATTTTTTTTTTTATATTATAGTATTTCTCATATCTTTTTCTTATACAGTGCTCATTGGTTTATTTGTTTAAATTTTTGTTTTGTTTTAATTTTGTTCAAGCCTGTTTACTAACTCTACTAACATTGATTGGGCCAGACTCCATGACTACTCTATATTATAAGCCAATAAATAAATAAATAAAATGTAAAAGATTAGATACCAAGGATTTGTGTTTTGAATTTCGTAGCTATACCTTAAAGCTCAATTGTATTTCTTGGATATAGTATTAATATTGTTTTCAGCGGATCAAAACTCTTGTCAGCGGATTATTCCAGTCCTATAGATTTGCCACCGTATGGAGTGTACTTCACAGTAGGTAGCTATTGGCAACCATCTGGAAACTATCCAGTTTACTTTCCTAAAGACATAACGAATGAAAACATCAATCAAGATTTGTGGGACGCAGTAACAGCGACCGTGGTAAATGATTTGAGCAAGAGTGCCGGTGTCAACATCAGCCTTGTCATCGTCCCAGGCTTGAACGTCCCAAGTGTGAGTGGTTATGGAATAGCGGCAATCAGGTAACATTTAAAGTCTCTATTTTTTTTATAAAGTTACTTCTCAAGTACGTTATTATACACATCTCTCAAACAGCCGTGACGTGAGCGTGGACGTGCCGGGCAGTTCCATCGACTCCCTCAAGGATCAAGCCCTTCATATGTTGCATGCTTCTATCCAGTCCTTCTTCTCAAGTGTCGTATCACCATCCTCTTGGCAGGACATGTGGCTTGCAGAGTCCATACCCATGTACATCGCTCATGCATCTCTCAATCAGGTCAATTTAACATAGACATTGATTTAAAATATGTTCAATCTGTAAAATATGAGAATAATATTCAATACGTGTTTGGTTTTTTCCGGCAGTTGGGATCCAATTGGAAGAACTGGCCAGACATAGAAGTGATGGGACTACAGCAGTCTGCTCTGACCAACTCTTGGTCCCCCTCAAGCTCACCTATAATCCCGAGAAACTTGAACGAGTCTAGTGCAATAGTCACGTTCCTTTCAGACCCCGCCATCGTGAAAGGTAATGAATGCTTATTTGTAAATAATCTGTGACACAAACACCTATAACCTAACTTTCATTACAATTTCTTGCTTGGTTCTAAAATTTTACTGTATAATATTACGTTTTCAGGGTGTACGCTTTCGCGAATTAGTTGCGTCGAGTTGCCGGTAGGTAACGGTGCCGAGTTCAAAGGATTAAATTTTAGTAACTTAAGTATATCAGTAGGATCACGTGAATATTATCGAGATACCAATAAATAAAATTAATTCTTAATTTTTAGTAGGTTTCGTATCCGTTCATATACATTTAAAGTTCATGAATGATGCACAGACGATGAATGGGCATAATTTAGAATAAAATATTTTAAATCAACAAAAAATCCTAATTAATCCCTCCTGTAAAGATACAGTACATTGGAAACAGAAACTTGCAGACCAACGTTTAAGTAATGAATCATCCGCGAAGGGTGCGGTAATGGCTTAGTGTTTCATGCATGATAAAGACGTTTTTATGTATTTTAATAACCCAAAACCACTGTAACTATAATGGAGTTCCAAGCCTGTATGATGTCAGGTAATCGTTAAAGGTCCCTATCCTAATTATACCTGGATAGGCAAAGTTCAGGACTCCCACTGTAGCATCGTCCGATTCGCCTTAGTGGCATGAAGTGACGTTACACAAACAATCAAAGAAACTGTAACTGACATTATGAAAACATTAGACCTTTAAACTGTATAAAAACATCCGAACGTTAAATTACAATAATGATGATTAAATGATTTTCAAATGCATGAAAATCAGATCATAATAATGAATTGCAGTTAAGCCAACCTCTGAAAAAAATCCCTAGTGTTTCCTTTTTTTTCTAGGCTTTAAAGGCTTTTTTTTTTTTCTAACATATATGTCACTGCATCCAGTTTTTAAATGACATAAACAATTGTATGTTATACTGTTTTTCGTTTATTAATTTATTTTTTTCTATAATTTTAGGATCAGCGTTCCTAGCAATGTTAGAAACGTTAGCTTCGAACCCTCTTACAACCTTCGTTGGATACGTAAAAGAAATGTAAGTATAAATTATGAATATATATATATATATATATATATATATATATATATATATATGTATATGCATATACAATGTATTGTTTTTAGTGGCCAACAACAGTTAATAGCTTATTCTCTTTTTGGTTTTTAGGAATGGGAAATCGGTTTCTTCAGAAGATTTTCTGACTTTCTATGAAAAGTTTAATAACATGAATCAGACACTTCCAGATGGAAAAACGCTATGGTCCATCTTCAGACCCTGGCTTACAAACAGCGGCTATCCATACCTTGCGGTTTACAGAAATGACCACGAAGTTATTGTGAATAAAGTAAGCTATATTTTGCTGAGTACCTATAAACAACAAAACAGCAGCTTAAAAAAATAATAAGCATGAACCTTCTTTTTTGCTTGGCAGGTTAATGTGGAGTAGTAGTCAGTCTGTTTTTGAAAGAACAGACATGAAGTTTATTAATATTACACCGGAACAAACCAAAGTTATTTTGTTTGTTTGTTTAACGTCCCATTATGCTACTATTTAGGTATAATTAGAATTTAACGACTATCTGACATCGTACAGACCTGGGATCTCCATTTTACGTCCTATCCGAGGAAAGGCATAGCCAAAAATTTTTTACTTCCATCAAAAAAACCTATGGCCACCGCGGTACGCGAACCCGCGACCTTAAGTACAGTGGGTTGTCATGCTAACCACTACACCACAGGTGACCCCAACTGTTATTTTGTAATAAAAGATCTAGAATCCACTATAACGGTTATACTTATTAATTCGTGGTCATAAGAGTATATTATGAAAGGTTCTCGAAAGTCTAGAACGTTCTAGGACAAACAGTATAAAAGGGAGCTATCGCCTAGTGATTGACATTCTAGACCCGACCAGCGAAGTTATACAGCTACTTTCCTAACACCGTTAAATTTAAGTGTGTTTCGTAATTTTAAGTCAATAAACATTATTCAAACCCATAAGACCGTGCTCAGTTATGGATCACAACGATGTAACCTCCCCAGAGCATAGGTGACACTTGCAATCTTCGAGGCTGTATGTGAAGATAGTGTGGCAGTTATCAACACCAATAGCTAACTGAATGCAAAAGATGTTAGAAAAGGAGGTGTATGGACGATGCTACGATGGAAGTCCTAAATTTTGCCTATCCATGTATAATAAGGATTGAGATCTTTAACCAGTACCTGACAGGCCGTCGTACAGGCTCGGGACCTCGATTTTACGACCTATCCGAGGGAAGGCAATGCCTAGGATTTTTCGTTCCCATTAAAAAATCCTAGGGTCACCGTGGGACGCGAACCCGTAGAACCCATATGTCCATCCAAGGTATTCGTAACTGGAGAGCAGCAGTACAAAATAGAAACGACTTGTGGTCCTTAAAGTGCCAACGAGGAATGTAAGGCAATATAAGAGGGAGAAGAAGTAATTAGCAATACAATATTTTATATAAAAATAAAAAGGTTTAAAATAGGGAAAAGGTGGTGGGGGATCAGCAGTCTGGAATTTACCCTATGAAAGCTGACTGATAACTAGGTCACACCACCTGCCAAGTAGAGGTGACATGAGGGTACTAAGACACTTTTTTATGATCTTTTACAAAAGAATTTTCATTTTTACATCATAGCATTCTTCAGTAATTGTTAAAATATTTAATAACCTATATATGGTTTATCTTGTGCCTTTTTTAGAAACGATTCGGACGATACGACAACACGGGCTGGATGTTACCTTTATCCTACCAAACGTTCTACGTCAACAATAGCAAAGTACTCCTTGGTGCTAGTAAAAATTTCGTCTGGCTCGACAATCAAGTGAATGGGAATTATTCGGTTGTAAAAGATAACACACGTAATCTGCTGGTTGTATTCAACGTTCACGGACCAGGTTCGTATCAACAATACTTCATTCATTTGTCTAATGAGGAAATAAAGGATTGTTCTCTATTAAACTCAGGGCCTCGCCATTATGAAAAAAAAAAAAAAAAATGGCTGCACTTACACACACGATTGACCCTAAATCACGGACGACCTCTTTCATTTGAAATCGGTGACATGTATTGCTGTCTTTTTTGTCCTGATTTAATATTTTAATTTCCCTTTATAACACATAGTTTACTTTTAATGAAACGAAATTTTAGATTCAAGAATTTCGGAATCTCCTAAACTAGGTCATAAATTACTGAAATAGAATGCTGATCCTTTGTATCTTGTTATATATATATATATATATATATATATATATATATATATATATAAATTTAGAAAGTACATACACTAGACATAAAAAAATAATATTTAAAACTTGCCCCTCAAATCTTTATGATGGAATTAATAAAATAATCAAGTTCAACTAAACAAAATCCTGAAAAAATCATAGGTGTTTCAAAAGTATTTTATACCGTTCGAACGAGTATTTTTTTCCTGTTCCCTGTTTGAGATAGCATTTTTTCTTTTAGGCATAAAATCAGATGAATATAAATTTATATTAAATAATCACAATTTAAGATTTTTTAATGAATGATCATAATATTTTTTTAATGTTGCTTTTACGATTTACAGGACCTTACAGAGTACTTTACGATGATAATAGCTTGAATATGTTAAGTAAAAAATTGGAAAATGATGTGAATTACCTCAAGCAAGATTATTTGAGGTCGACATTGATAAGTGATAATTTTGCCTTTGCACAAAATGACCTCCTCTCCTATGTTTCTGTTTTTAGTAAGTATAATCATTAATAGTATATCATAAAGGATATAATCATGTAATTATTCAATAATATTATATTGTTAATATTTGTTGTTAATAGTTGTTAATATTTGTTTACGCAGACACCCTCAGATATCTGAGCAGTGAAACTTCCCTCGGACCCTGGACAATTGCAAGCAATGGTTTCAGACAACTTTGGAGCCTGGTATATTTCACCGAACTACGATTGCAATTCGAGGTAGGTTTTGTGATTTTTCAGAATAACTTAAAACACTTTTTTTTAATTTAGAACCAGTTATGCACTAATACGTTTCGTTTGTCAGAACTACGTTACAGATCTCATGAGACATTCCTACCTTCAGTATGGGTTAAGTATTGACGAAGGTGACTTCCAAAAAGGCAAAATTGTTAAACTAATTGTCAGCTCAATGTGCGACTACGGCGATGAGGTGTGCCGCAGGGATGCAAAGAATGCTTACAACAACTATATAGTTGGGAAGAAAAGGTTTGTTCGATTCATTTAACCTTAATTTAGTTAAACTCCATTAATTATTAAATGCTATCTTCATGTATTGTTGTAAGTTTATAACGAACTTAATTTCTTAGCAATGAAAACTTGATTGAACGTCTCTAGTAATATTTTCCAACATCTTAATTCATAATTTCAGTGAGTTTTTTTTTTTTTTTTTTTTTTTTTTTTTTATGACTTATAACTCATAGTCATAGACTTTGTTCAACATGAAAGGCTCTGTCCAGTTAAGGTAGGTTAAAGTTCCCCACAGCGATAAATGGCTGCTGAATAAATCGTATGTACACCATAAAAAAAATAAAAAAAAACCATCTACCTAGTCCAAGACAAAAATTTTCAACAAGCAATAATTGCACCTCAGTAAGTAGATCTTCAGTGATATCTAGCACAGCCCAATACACCAACTAGCTAATATATATTAGAAACGCTAAAATGTCAACATAATTTTTTCTTCATTTAGGCTTAAGTGAAGATACCGTATAGTTTAGGGTTCTCCAGAACAAGTCCCTGTAGAGTTACAGCTATTTTTATTTCCAAATTTGTATACAACTTTTTCCAGTTTTCTTTTTTTCTAAACAGGGAGTAGATTCTGTTACCAATTTTTGGAGAGCAATTCCGAAATTCCTGTTTGAAAGTTCATGAGGTCCATCGCTTGAGAAAGCAATGAGAAATATTTCTGTCTTACGATATTTAAAAAAAAAAATCATGCCACACCACTTGTAACGTGTCAAGATACTTTAGCAAATTAGGGCACAGGGTGGTGATCTGAAATTTGGGGGATAGGGGTTTCTTTTGATGTTGGGTGTACATATGTGCAAGTCGTCAGCCATTTATCGCTCTGGGGCACTTTTATCTATGTTAAGGGGTTAGTTTAGATATGATTATACTAATATATAACAATTTTTAATCTTCGTCGTATCAATTTAAACTATAACTTCCCGAAAAATTGGCTGAATATTTTTTATAACAATAAATGAAAAAATAGTAGATTGACATTCGAACATGCTGTACTCAAGATTGGAGACACTTCTTAAGGAATACTTGGAATGTTACATGAATGCACTTCAAAAATGGTACATTATCCATTATCCTGGTTTAGCTGCTTGTTGGTGAAGAATTTCAATTCAAGTACTCAGCGAAACACAAATCTTAATCCCATGCACGATCCTATGCATGGGATATCCTTTTCAGCATATTTTTATCCATACCTACTACGTACTATTGAGGCTTTCTCTTAGTGTTTTCATGTTCAAATCCAGTTCACTACAGATGCAAATAGATCTTACTTTCTCTCTTAGTTAGCTTAGGGTTGATTAGTTTGTCACCCCTTTAGGCAGAAGCTCTTCTTGTCATCTTCAAAGGACCTGCTTTGAAGTTTATCTTCACTAAACATCACCTGAGATATTACTTAATTTACTCAAATAATTTCGATTGATCAACGCTACAATTTTACCTGGATTGTTGTACAATTACTTTATTATTTTTAATTGAAATAAAATTACTCAATTTTATTTATTTATATTATTTATTTAAGATTAATAGACAATATTTTACTATAGGGTGGCAAACACGGCCATCGTCGATGAATTGTATTGCAACGGCCTCCGAGACGTCGTAGATAGCCAACCAATCATAGAGCTCCTCCAAAGAAGCTACAATACTTCTCTAACCACTTACCAGAAACAAAGTCTCTTCTATTACCTGTCATGCTCCGGTGGTGAATATGGGGCATCAGAGGCAATAACTAGGTAATTTGTTTATTCAATTTTCCTTATTATTATATTATATTATAATAACAAACTTGATGTGCATTTTATTTTACTATCTCATAAATAGATAACATATCTCTCATAACAGGGGATAAGTGGGTAGGTCGAATTTCCTTACTTTTGAAGGCAGAACTTTTTAAGTTTGAACAGTATCAGTATAAAGTCAAGTTTTCATTATATAACGTTGAAATTTCGTAAAAAAATACCAAAGTATTTGCTACTGATTACGGGCATTAAACCCGTATTAATTATTAATGATGGTATCATTTATGAGATATTAGGATTGAATTATTTTCATCGACCTATCAAATTATTACAACTAAACTTCAAATGAACGCCTGACTTATACAATTATTTCACAACCTCCTCCATGCTTCATTTTCAGCCACATAACCCATTTTGTGTGCTTAAATCGACTTAACCACTGGGATGACAGATGATAATTTTATGACAAGGATATAAGCATATGTCATAAGGATGGTGGGATGATAATTTTATTTGTTTAATATATAAATAAAATTATGATAAAAAAAAAACATTAAAGAATGTTATTGTAACGTTAAATCGATAATCAAATAAAAAAACACTGGGTTTGAAATCCCAGACCGTTTGTTGAAACAAACTAAGCGGTTGGAGCGAACTGTTTAAGTCTAGATTTTTCGAGCCCCATCTACGGCGTTCAACGAGATTCGACAACGTTCAAGACCCTCTTTTACAACTATATATAAGGAGCGATTGACTGAACAGTCTAAGTCTCAGTCTGTGTCTTGACTGTGAAGTTCAAGTCATATGATTTGTTCGAATATTTATGTTGTGATAATACGTTGGCATTGATAATTGTATATTTTTGTTTAATAAATATTTGTTGTCGCAAAGGAGCGTTCCATTATTATAAAACTTTTCTATTTTGATTTGATTTCTATTTTATATTTTTTTTATTACTCATTGGATACGGTATGAGGCGATAAACCGTAAAATAATAAATTGATAAACGTCACCACTTCTTTTCTTTATTTTTGTATGTTTTATTACATAAATGAAAATCGATTTATTCTGTATAAAAATAAATCGAGCTTATTTTTCATTTAGTTAATCATTTTTTTATATATGATGTAAAATAAAATACTTTTTCATTTAGAATGAAAGATCCTAAGATTATGAAAATAATGATGATGCTATAATGGCCTTCTTGACAAACCTTTTTTATTTTCACCAAATTAGTCCAAATCATTCATTTATTATTTTTATTATTATTAAAAGTATTATTACATACTTTCTAATTATTAATTGGTAGTATATGACTCCAACAAATTGAGAAACATTCATCATTTATATAAGTCCTCAACAATAATATTATTTTATAAATATGAGCTACCATATTTTTGCCTGACGTATTTTGAATTTTATCAGCCTTCTGGAAAATATTTTGATCTCATCGGACTACAACCACATGCCGGCAGAAGACATGATCATCGGTTTCAAACAAATCGCCAGCAAACCGCAACATTACGAAGAAGCACTCGGTTACTTCCGGGATAACTACTATCAAATCAGACCCAAGTAAGGACAATAATTTAACATGCTTTTAAAAAAAATATTTTTGTTTTCTTATATCATTTAAATGTACTCTATTTCGTAACAAGCGAACATATTTTAAGTATTTCCACATATTAATACGTTATTTTTCTTTCCCTTAGGTTGGACGAGAAACAGAAGGTTAAACTGATACATTACTTAGGATCTTTGGGATCTACAGATGATCATATCAGTATGGTAAGTAGCATTTTTCGAACGATAGACAAGGTATATTGTGGTATGAAATTTTATTCCCTTAATTTAATTAATTAATTTAAAAGCCCAAATTAGCACATGATAGCACGTTATATCCAATATAAAATTTAAATTATAAAGAAAACGGTATTTAATATAATAGTAGTCTTTTATAAATTTTGAAACACATTTTTACACTTAAAAAATACTTAGTATTATGAAATATTTAAATTCTACTTGATTGTATTGTATCTTTCGCCTTAGTGAGGAAGAGTTTGGTTTGCACAAGGGTTTACTTTAGATGAAGAAATCTCTTCCAATGAGTTATCTTATCCCAACGTTTCGAGCTTTCGGCCCATCTTCTCGGGTTATCTATTGTACATTTTCTAAATTCCATCGCCATTTGTATGTATAGACATAAATTGCTATATATGAAAATATGTCTGTCATTTCTCGAATTGGAAAGACAAAAACAGGGAAATAGGTTGATAAGTCAAATATCAAAACTTCCTTACTTTTCATGGAGCGACTTATGTAGTTTAAACAGTAATAATATAAAATATTTTTTTTATCATCAAGCATTAAATTTTCGTACAAAATTCCAAATTAGTGGCTACTAATTGCGCCAATTATAAACCAACTACATAGATCTTATCAGTAATGAGATATCACAGTTGACTAATTGTTCGCCGCCCTATTAAAACGGATTTAACGCAAATTATAATAAATACATTTCAAATGAAAGTCTGAATTGTATACTTATATACTTAGAAGAAACTGCCTCTATGCTTCTTTTTAATAACTTAACCAATTTTAGGGCTAAATTCGACTTAATGATTTATTCAATGTGATGACAGCTATAAAACAAAAATAAAATTTGATTAAAATTTTTATATGGAATTTTTAAAATTCATTTTTAAACCATTATTTTTATTGTGTATCATAAGCGAAAAATATATTCCTAATTATTATTTTTGGGTAAACATTGTAGTATTGAAAATAATAATAATTTTTCAGTAATTCTTGTTTAGATCTGGAATTAATTTTTTTTTTTTTTTTTTTTTTTTTGTGGGGTCCCCTGTGGTGTAGTGGCTAGAATGGCAACCTACAATACTAAAGTTCGCGGGTTCGCGTACCGTGGTGGCCCTAGGATTTTTGAATGGGAGTAAAAAATCCTTAGCTATGCCGTCCCCCGGATAGGACGTAAAATGGATGTCCCAAGCCTGTATCCCTATCATAATTATACTTGGTTAGGCAAAATTTATGACTCCCACTGTAGCATCGTCAGATTATCCTAGTAGCATAAAGGGATTTTAAACAAACAAACAAACACATTTTTTTTTTTTTTTTTTAATATAAATTCTCCATGATATATTTTGTATATGGAGTAGTAGGTGTAGAATATTGTTATCACATTTTAGCAACAGAAACTCTCCACTTCCCAAAATGCACTAGAAATTTTGGCTTATAGAAATAAAAAAAAAAAAAACTGCCTTGGTGGAACAAGAAGAGTTTGATTTCAAAACAAGAATGTATTCCAAAGGCCTAAATGTTGTTTAGTAGCTGTATGTTAGTTAAGATTGTAAAATCCTTAAAACACTAGTATATATCAAATATGTTAAACTACAAAAATATTACCGAAAAGAAAAAGCTAGGCGACAATCAGCAAATGTGAGATTAACTGCTGTTATGTTGTCATAACGCCTAAACATAACATTAAAATGTATATTCTACAAGATGATTTTTATTTCCTGAACAATATTTCTTTGTCCCAATTTTATTATTACTATTAATGTAATACCGTACCCGTTATTGAGTGACATTATTTTTAATCAAATCAATAGTATCAATGATCGATTTAAATTTTTATACCTAAATCAAACATAATTCTTAAATTTAAAATATAATAAAATATTATTGTTACGATTGGTTGTCGTACCCAGTGATAGTGCTAAGTGCTTACTGGGGTAGTGCTAAATTACTTTTTTTTTTTTTTTAATTTACACCTAAGATTAAGTGTTTGTACCCAAGAATGTACTGGCGTTGGGATAGTCAATTCTTTTTTAACTATAGTAAAAAATGGGACGGACAATGGTAATCATTTTAATGGCACGCCATCATAGTTATGTTTTTTTTTGTTTTTTTTAAACATTTTAATTTATAGAACAATGTAAATTATCAATCGCATTCAGCACAGAGGATGGCCGAAACTAATATGCTGCTATAAAATTAATATAATTTGTTGATGCTAAATAGCAGGAAACCGCTTAATCATGACATTATATAAAAATAAAGTCTCAAGAAAAGGGAGAAACAATAATAATTTGTTATTATATTTTATTTTCAATTCAAGAATCATGTTTGATTTATACATACAAATTTAAATCTGACTATGAGAGTTAAACACCTGACAGATTTTAGAATGATAAGAAAAAATGTTTAAAATGTACAAAAACACATTTAACTAAGTAGTAGGTAAATCTATAAAAATATTGTTAATAGTATATCCACCAAGACGATGTCATAAATATATATTTTTCGTGTAATTACATGGAGCTTTCGGCGCACAGTGGAGTATTAGCCATCAAATCCTGGCCAAAACTATTTACCTATTTTTTTGTAACTATGGAATACTTAAAACTTTCTATTAACAATCTAAAAATATATAGAACGAATAAAATATAAAAAATTTCAAGTTTTGACAAAAATTAGGGGGAAAATCAGGGAATTAGAAAAAAGTCGAAAAAATATTCAATACATAAGACATTTGAAAGTTTGATTGCAATTTCATATCTAGCTTTTACAAATATTAAATACATTAATTGCGTAGTAAAATTTAATCGTAAAAACCCGCATGTACATAATGTGATGTGACCACACATGACATAATGTGACAAAAAAAATTCACTTTAAGAGGTATTTTCTTACATTTATTAAAACAAGGGGGGTGTGTTAGGGTTTTTTTTTTTTTTTTTTTTTTTTTTTTTTTTTTTTTTTTTTTTGCGCTATGGCAAGTAGAATCATTTAACTTTACACATTAATGCAAAAATGTGTAATCCGCCAGACAAAGCATGTTAATACAAAATTATAGTAAGTGGAAGTATTGCGATCGTGAAAAAATTCGACTTCCGGTTTTCAACGGAAATACACGTTTTGGGGTCCCCTGAGTCAAAATAACCAAGTCCAGCGAAATGGTCTGCGTCTGTGTGTGTCTGTGTGTGTGAACAGACTAGCTCAAAAACTATAAACCGTGCGAACCTGAAATTGGGTATTTAGAATATGTATATGCCCACGATGTGACAGCGAAAATTTCATCAAATTTGCTCAAAGGGAGGGGGTACTTTATTTAATAACATTTTACATTTTTTTCGATTTTCTCAAAAACGGCTTTAACGATTTTGATTAAACTGAGTATTTGATCTACTGATATGTTCTAGATATGACTGTAAAAATTTCTTCAAAATTGATCAACCGGAGGGGGGACTTTACTTAATAAATTTTGTATCATTTTCACGTGTTTTTTTTATTTACTCAATAATGGTTTTAAAGATTTTGATCAAACTTGGTATTTGATGTATTTATATGCCCGAGATACGACTGTAAAAATTTCATCAAAATTGATCAACAGGAGGGGGGACTTTACTTAATAAATTTTGTCCAATTTTTACCTTTTTGATCGATTATCTTAAAAACGGCTTTAACGATTTTTATCAAAGTCGTTATGTTTAATGAAAATTAGTTGTTATTTAATATCAGGTAAGCTTTATCATTATTAAAATGTTCTGAGAGGGCTTAAATGGGGAAGGGGCTTTTTTTGTTTTTCTATAAAGTACCTTTGTTTTATTTTATATTGAGAAATTTACTGTCTCTCATCACGCTTAAAAATAAGAAATGGCTAAATATGATATATGAAGAAAATCAAGTAAACATATACAGGAGAAAAAAAGAAAAATATTCCGTCAACACATAAAACACCTTGAGCTCACGCATGCGCCGTACGCCTTTAATGACAAACCAATGCGTTATAATTAAACTGTTCTGTTCATTTGAGAAGTGGCAATTAACAAAACGCATTAATTTCTAATCTAAGTAAGTTGGTAAGTGAAAGTTGTGTGTTGCGCGCACGCACCAGATTTTTTTTTTTGCGGTATGGCAAGTAGAAGGATTCAGCTTTACATTAATGCAAAAATATCTGCCAGACCAAGCCCGACAATACAACATTAAATCACTAATTGTGTGTATAGCTAAAATACTCAGAAAATCATTATTAAAAAAAGGAGAGGGGGTTTGGGGTGATTTTTTTTGCGGTATGGCAAGCAGAAGGATTCAACTTTACATTATTGCAAAACTATCAGCCCGACCAACCCCGACAATACAACATTAAGTCACTAATTATCTGTATAGCTAAAATATTCAAAAATCGTTATTAAAAAAAGAGGGAGTGTGTTGGGGTGAGTTTATTTTTTTTTTTTTGCGGTATGGCAAGTAAAAGGGTTCAACTTTACATTACTGCAAAAATATATGCCAGACCAAGCCCGACAATACAACATTAAGTCACTAATTATGTGTATAGCTAAAATACTCAAAAATCGTTATTAAAAAAAGGGGGTGTGTTGGGGTGAGGTTTTTTTTTTTTTTTTTTTTTTTTTTTTTTTTTTTTTTTTTTTTTTGCGGTATGGCAAGTAAAAGGGTTCAACTTTACATTAACGCAAAAATTTCTGCTCTACAAAGCCCGACAAAACAACATAATTTATTTTATTCTTTTAAACAATTATATTTTTTTTCGTTTAAACATCGTAATAAAAATCGTATAAAGGTATGGTATTAAAACTTGCTAAAAGCTACTTATCACCGAGTAATACATACCTTTCGAAACTGTAGAAAAATTTTGGATCACTTGTTAAATGGATTCCTCATAAATCACATCTTTAAACATCTTACAACTAGGAAAAAAACAACTGCGTACATACAGCGTCCTCAACTCAGGATTCATACTTGTTCCGTCGAGCAGGAAGTGGATAACAATAAATATATCTCGATGCAAATACTCCTAAGCTACCAGGAAATACATATTGTGATGTTCCGAAGTACAATTTTTTTTTTGGACTTTTGGCCAAGATTTAATGGTAAATACTCCACAGTGCGGCGTCCAGCGCCATATTTATCTAAAAATATAAAGAATAAAAAATATACAGTATGAAAATTTATAAAACTAACATTTTTATATAATACCGTTTGTCATTCGATATAACATTAACAATCGCAAGCTTACCCGTTCATTCTCCTTAAAATGTGGTCGATAGTGCATAAGGAATTCAAAATAAAAAATATTAAATAGAATGACAAACTATTTTATTTATAAGTGTTAGTTTTATAAATTGTCTTACTGTATATATATTTGTTATTCATTATATTTTTAGATGAATATAGCGCTGGACGTCGAAAGCTCCATGTAATTATACTAAAAATATATATTTATGAGATCGTTTTGGTGGATATACTATTAAAAACATTTAACTTTGATTTTCTCAAAATGGGAAAAATGTCACGTAACACACTTGTCTTGTAAGGTCCACATTTATAAGATTAGGATCAAGTCCTCCTTTATATGCCCCATTGCATCAATTCATAGAAAATAAGAATATTAATGTATAATAAATCACGGAAATATTATTTATTAAACATTTTTATTCTTATCAATCACAACTCTGCAATTTTGTTTCAATAAGCTTTTATTTTTATTTTTGACAGTTTGGAAACTTCACCTTCAGAAATTCGAGCAGCAGTGACACTGTAAATGCTGTGCACCATGCTGTCATATTAGTGAAGGCGAACAAGCAGTTCCTGATAGACCATTACGACGACATGTACAACGGTCTCTACGGGTTCCAGCCCTCACCAACCAAAACACCAACCCCCACACCGTCACCCACACCAACGGGAGGACCGACAGCGGCTCCAACAAAGCCAACCAGCGGTTCCACCCTTTCAGCACTTGTCTTCCCAAGCCTCCTAATAATGTCTGGATTAATTTTGAGGTACTTGAATTAGTCGTAAGCTCTATATACTGCATAGCGAACCTGAGTACTTGCAATTGTAAATAAATAAATAGAGTCTGTCATATTCGTGCTGCAATTGCAAAATAAGTGTGGATGATCAGCACATGAGTGTAAATATTTGAGGCTTAGCCAGTTTACATAAATAACTATTTGAAACCCTAAAAAAAAAATTGGTATCAAACTATTTAGTATTCCTTACAAATATATAAAATTTAGGTCAATTCAAAGTATGATGAAATAATGTTGATCAGTCATAAAATGACTTCAGATAGTATGTATGCATATTTTTATTATTGTATTATTTTATCGTTAATTTCATAGTTAAATTATATTTTTTAGTATTGCAATCAGTCAAAATCTAAGTGATAAATTTAGTTTTGTAAGTGTAATTATTGTTTGTTAAGTTTTATTTACTTCACTGTAATGTATAAATAAAATGGTTTATTTTTAACGCTATTGTTTTACTGTTATTCCTAAATTAAAATATGAATTTTTATAATTTATGATTTGAAATTAATTATTTTTATTATTATTATTAATACAAAAATGACACTTTGTGTGATTTGCAATCTGCAAATTAGCAATAAGCAAATGGGTGAAATTCCTGTCGGATAAATTGCATAAATTAGGCACCTTGCAAAATTGTCAATTTCACTTTATTTAATAATTATAAATAAACTGTACCCAAAACTTGTTGTGTTGACAAAATTGGATCCCTTAAATGGTTTATTTTCAATTCCCAACTCCTCATTAAAGCTCTTGGAAAACATAATGAAATGCAAACAAATATTCCCAGTTCAGTGTTAGCTCTCTTATTGGTAGCTGTTGAGGTTTATTTTATTATCAAAAAATTAAATTTTCTTTTTGTTTATGGTCAGAGTAAAAGAACTAAGTAAGTGAGATTGAACGGGCAAAAACTGTTTTTATCTCGTCGGAAGGTTATAGCCAATCCGAGATAGCAAAAACAATGAAGTGCTCTCGTTGTAGTGTTCGAAAACTCTTCTTCGACATCGGACGCATAACAGATTTCCTCTCTACCTAGAACAGGAAGAAATAAAATATGTAAAAAATAGGAACGCGCGAGGATAAGTTATTGGCGAGAACAACTCTTCAGAATCGCAAGAAAACATTGAAACATCTTGCTGAAGAGATGAAAACTTTGTGTTCTGTTGACAATTTTGCTAAAACAGCAAGAAGAAGACTGGGAGAGAATGATCTGAAAGGCTAGAAAGAAACCCTGGCCCCTGAAACCCTGGGGTAGAAGACGCGATATCGGAGTTTCTATGTGATGTAAGTAGTACAGTATCGTCAGCGAATGTAGCTAGTAGAGTGTGATTGTGTTTGGGTAAGTCGGACGTCAAAATATTGAAGAGTAGTGGTCTAAGTACCCTACCCTGTGGAACTCCAACTTGTTTTATACTGTTTGTTGTATTTTTTAACAGTAAAGTGTCTGCCTGTCTGGAAAGAGAGTAGTATCAAATACTAAGTCGGAGGAAGCAAAATTTTGAGCTTGGAAAGCAATCCTTCATGCCAAACCTTATCAAAAAAGCCTGACTGATATCAAGAAAAACACCAGGACAATATTTTTTTTTTTATTCTAAATCATTTGAAATATAATCTACCAATCGGTGACATTGTAGGGAAGAATGATTTTTCTTAACATGAATTGATGATTTGGAAGATATTTCAATATTTCAGGGGAATTAAGGCGAATATAATTTTATTATAAATAGTTTTTTTTTAAGAGAAAAGATTTGGCTCCACCGGAATTGAATCCGGATCTTCCACGTGACATGCGCGGTACGCTAACCACTGCACCACGGAGCTCGCTTCCAAGCGGTGCCAAATCCTTCCTCTTCACTGACACCTCTCCCTAGATCTCGCAAGTTTTGCGAGTATTTACAGACAATTTTTGTCCAGTTTTGGGCATCTCTTAACGAACGTCAATTTTTTAAATTATTTTATATTGATTTAATCATTATTGTGGGTAACCACCTTGTTTTAATTTATTTTATGAAGAGAAAAGATTTGGCTCCTTCGAAGGGGTTATACCGATGATCTGGTTCTGCTTGGCGATGACATGGAAATTATAGAAATATATACAAAAACATATAAAAACTTTTTCAGGGTAGAAAATCTGTGAGGCTTATTTCCAAATGGTTTAAGTGGGGTTTTCCCGGTTGTCAGTAGCCGCTTGGAGGTTCGGGCCATGGTCGATCTCCTTCAGAGAAAGAAATACAGGTCCTCGAGGCCTGCTGGATCGGAGCAGCCATAATCCAAGGTCTCGGGCCAATTTTCCACTGTCCTTAAGCCCAAAAGAGCTGATCAGCTGGAAGGACACTGGCAATTCGGCCCCAATAGGATTGGTTATGGTTGCAGTCTGCCGCTGCACCATGGAGAACTTGGTTTGCAGCAAAATGAGATTTGAACTATCACCTTCTGATTATATGTTCTTCATCTCTCAGATATCATAAGGTCTACTACGCAAACCGATAATTTTTTTTAAATATTATTAGAAGCAGTTTGCAAGAGATTTTTTTTCACTAAACAGGTAATAGTAAGTTTCGCCTGATTTCCTTATTCTCTCTCATTCAAACGTTTGATGAAGGAACTAAGTAAGTAAAGAAAGGTGGGATTCTTAAAGAGTTTAATTGCGGCCATCAAATAATAAACAAAATGTTTAACTAAGCAACGATTACTATGAGGAGGCATAAAGATAGTTATCGGGAAGCAAACATTGAGAGCTGACAGTGCCGAACCAACAGTTGGTCCCCGTGCATGACGAACGTGTTTCGCCATGTTCCTTCTCCTCCTTTTGCTTTCAGCCACTTATGGATATGAGAGATTGTCGAAAGACGTTTATCCAACCAAATACAACCTAATACTTCGACCAAGTTTCGAAGGCGACTATACATTTCAAGGTAAGTTTTTTATGCTTTACATTCATTTTGGATAAATACTTTATGCCTAAAATGATTATTAACACCAGACACTTTTTTTTTTTACATTTACAGCAGATTTCTCAATTTTTTTTTTTTTTTTACAACATATATTGAAATCGAAACTACTTATGGATTTGCATTTACAATCGATATCCGCGAACATACTTTATAAATTTGTATATCGATACAAAGATTTTTACATATTTATTCCTACCTCCCTTTATTTTTTAATAAATTATTTTAATGAATTCTTTTTTTTTTCTCTTTTTTACTTGAAAATTGTACTCGCCGTGCCCATATTCCCCATGATATTATTTTATTAATCACTGCAACATTTATACCAATTACAGCTAAAAATTATTAATGAAACTTTGTAGTTAAATAACATTCAAAGGAAAGATACAAAGAACAATACTATAATTTAATATATGCGTAAAAATTAGTACAATGATGGGTTTGGATTTACTGGAAGTGAAATTCCTGGTCGCCCCCGGACAGGCGCTTAATATATATATATATATATATATATATATATTTTATTTTTTTACTCTTACTTTTACTTACCTATATATGAAATATATAGCAAGGAAAAGTATTACGATCGTGAAAAATTCCGACTCCGAAATTACTCCACGGAAATACACGTTTTGGGGTCCCCTGAGTCCAAATAATGAAGTCCCGCGAAATGTGCGAACAGAATAGCTCAAAAACGATAAACCATATGACCTTGAAACTGGGTATTTAATGTGTATTTATATTCCCGCGATGTGATAGCGAAAATTTCATTAAAATTGATCACACGGAGGGGGTACTTTATTTCATAACTTTGTAACACGTTCCTTTCAGACCCCGCCATCGTCAAAGGTAATGAATGCTTACTTGTAAATAATGTGTGACACAAACACATATAACCTAACTTTCATTACAATTTCTTACTTGGTTCTAAAATTTTACTGTATAATATTACGTTTTCAGGGTGTACGCTTTCGCGAATTAGTTGCGTCAAGTTGCCGGTAGGTAACGGTGCCGAGTTCAAATGGTTAAATTTTATTAACTTAAGTATATCAGTAGGATCACGTGAATATTATCGAGATACCAATAAATAAAATTAATTCTTAATTTTTAGTAGGTTTCGTATCCGTTCATATACATTTAAAGTTCATGAATGATGCACAGACGATGAATGGGCATAATTTAGAATGAAATATTTTAAATCAACAAAAAATCCTAATTAATCCCTCCTGTAAAGATACAGTACATTGGAAACAGAAACTTGCAGACCAACGTTTAAGTAATGAATCATCCGCGAAGGGTGCGGTAATGGCTTAGTGTTTCACGCATGATAAAGACGTTTTTATGTATTTTAATAACCCAAAACCAATGTAACTATAATGGAGTTCCAAGCCTGTATGATGTCAGGTAATCGTTAAAGGTCCCTATCCTAATTATACCTGGATAGGCAAAATTCAGGACTCCCACTGTAGCATCGTCCGATTCGCCTTAGTGGCATGAAGTGACGTTACACAAACAATTAAAGAAACTGTAACTGACATTATGAAAACATTAGACCTTTAAACTGTATAAAAACATCCGAACGTTAAATTACAATAATGATGATTAAATGATTTTCAAATGCATGAAAATCAGATCATAATAATGAATTGCAGTTAAGCCAACCTCTGAAAAAAAAAAAACCCTAGTGTTTCCTTTTTTTTCTAGGCTTTAAAGGCTTTTTTTTTGCCAACATATAGGTCACTGCATCCAGTTTTTAAATGACATAAACATTTGTATGTTATACTGTTTTTCGTTTATTAATTTATTTGTTTCTATAATTTTAGGATCAGCGTTCCTAGCAATGTTAGAAACGTTAGCTTCGAACCCTCTAACAACCTTCGTTGGATACGTAAAAGAAATGTAAGTATAAGTTATGAATATATATATATGTATAATATACTATATATATATATATATATATATATATATATATATATATATATATATGTATGTATATGCATATACAATGTATTGTTTTTAGTGGCCAACAACAGTTAATAGCTTATTCTCTTTTTGGTTTTTAGGAATGGGAAATCGGTTTCTTCAGAAGATTTTCTGACTTTCTATGAAAAGTTTAATAACATGAATCAGACACTTCCAGATGGAAAAACGCTATGGTCCATCTTCAGACCCTGGCTTAGAAACAGCGGCTATCCATACCTTGCGGTTTACAGAAATGACCACGAAGTTATTGTGAATAAAGTAAGCTATATTTTGCTCAGTACCTATAAACAACAAAACAGCAGCTTAAAAAAATAATAAGCATGAACCTTTAAATAATACGAAATACGAAAGTCTACCATTTCAACCTTCTTTTTTGCTTGGCAGGTTAATGTGGAGTAGTAGTCAGTCTGTTTTTGAAAGAACAGACATGAAGTTTATTAATATTACACCGGAACAAACCAAAGCAGATCTTTATTACTGTTATTTTGTTTAACGTCCCATTATGCTACTATTTAGGTATAATTAGGATAGGTATAATTAGAATTTAACGACTATCTGACATCGTACAGACCTAGGATCTCCATTTTACGTCCTATCCGAGGAAAGGCATAGCCAAAAATTTTTTACTTCCATCATTATTATTATTATTATTATTATTATTATACATCCTCCCTTGACTTTAAGGCAATACGGATTTTGCAGCAATAAGATGTTTCGCATACGCAAAACACCTCACTGCCGCATGTTAACAATTATATACAAATTTGACTTTTTTCTGCGGCAAGAAGTTTTCTGTTCTCATTTTTCCGTTCTCATTTTTCCTTCCACACTTCTTATTTAGTCCAGTGGTCTTCCTGGGACTGCTTCAGTTCTTCTTCCCAAGGCAAAGTGGGAGCGACCGATTACATCCTTCCACCCGTACACAAAAGATTTGAAGTACGGGTAGTTCTCCTCAGTCATCAGCTGAGGAAGATCGTACTCCGTCAGAACATAGAGCCCTGTCTCCCTCAGCAATTGTGCTCTCAGTGCCTCATAAGCGGTGCAAGCCAGTAAAATGTGTTCTGCTGTCTCCGGTACCCTACAATTTGGGCATAAGGGATCGATGTTCTTACCATATTCTACCAGTTTTGCACGGAACCCCCCATGCCCCGTGAGGAATTGAGAGATCCAGTAGTCCGGTATGACCCAAGAGGCATCAAGCCTTGAGGTGACGGTAGGAAAATACTTCCTTAAGGTTGCCCCCTTTGAAGTATCAACCCATCTCCGATTCCAATCGGCTAATGTGTTCTGCCTTATGATTGCCTTCCACCTCCTTGGGTCTTCGCCGATCCTCTCTCGAAGATTTACCGGCAGATCTACCAGGCCTTCTCTCTTCATCTTGTACCGGAGGTAATCTTCACGCAAAAGGAGATCGATAGGAATGACTTCCGCTAAGACATGCACCGCCTCATGAGACACTGTCCTATACGCCCCAGTGACACGAAGCAGAGCCATCCGTTGAATCGTCGCCAACTTTTTCTTCTGATGGTGCGAGAGATGTTGACTCCATGCCGGGGACGCATATCTCAGAATTCCCAGAATCACTCCTTTGTAAATTGTTAATGTAGCTGGGTATCTGAGACCCCAAAAGGCGCCCCCGATACGACCAAGTCCGTTAAGGGCTATGGTCACCCTGTTTCTTAAGTAGTCCAAGTGAGGTGTGACATTGTGTGACTTCCTTCCAATCTTGATGCCAAGGTAAGTCACAACCTCACTTGGACGTATCCGTTCCCCTTCTATTACAACAGTAATAGGGTGGGCCCTATCGGTTTTACCCCTCAATAGGATAGACTGGGTCTTGGCAGCGGCCATCCTCAACTTCTTCCTCTCGCACCATCTACCTACTATGTTGGCGCACCGTTCTGCTTCATTTTTTAGCATGGCTCTGCTATCTGAAGCCACTACAACGGCGAGGTCGTCGACATATGCCGTGGCGGGGAACCGCTCCTCTTCCAGCACACCCAACAACTCGTCGAAGACCAATTTCCACAGGGCAGGGCCGAGGACAGAACCTTGTGGACAACCTCTTTCTACATCGGCTTCTACCTCAAAGAAGCTTCCTTTTATCTTCAATTTACGATCCTGGAGGTAGCTTCTTAAAAGGTCAAACAAGTAGCTGGGAGCTTCATATTTGTGCAACTGCTGAAGTGCGCTCGGCCACCACACGCTATCGAAGGCGGAGGATATGTCAAACAGGAGAAGCATTACATACTTCTCCGCCTTCTCTTCAACGTCGCAGCGTACTCTCAGCAGGGCATCTGCGGTTCCCCTGCCTTTAGTGCATCCGTATTGCCGTAGATGACTCGCCCTTAAAAAGACTGGCCGTAGGCTCATCATTATTAGGTTCTCTAGCACCTTGCTCAAAATAGGGAGGAGACATATTGGCCTGTAAGACTTTGCCAATTGTTTGTCCTTGCCCCCTCCCTTGTAAAGGAGTCTGATCTCAGCAGTTTTCCATAGTTGAGGAAAATATCCCCTGTCTAGACATTCATTGAACAAAGATAAAAGACCTTCTTCAATAAATGGGATACTGTTTTTAAGGATTGCAGCGTCGATCGAGTCTAATCCCGGAGCACGACCAGTCTTTTGCCTGTCCACGGCAATACGGAGGTCCCATAAGTCCCATGGTGGGCACAAGTCTGTGCCGGGTGGGTATACCGTGGTGCGTCTTATGAATGCTTGCTCTTCATCATCTTGGGATGGGTCATCCCTGGGGTAAGTATCTGCAAGAAACATCTTCATGGTCTCTTCCAGAGTGGTTGCCTGGTCAGTACCGCGTTTCAATGATGCCATCACCTGCCGCGGAGTCAACTTACCCAGGGCCACTCTTTATGGGATACCCCAGGGGTTCTTTGAGGACTCTTCAACGATGAATTCATCCCAAGACTTCCGCTTTTGTACTCGCACCTCGTTTCGGTATGCCCTGGCCTTAGACTTGTACTCGTCACGAAGTATAGCACGCCTCTCATCGCAACTACACCTCTGATACGTTCGCCAAGCCTTGTAGAGCTCTCTCTATAGCAAAGTTAAGGCCGGCGACCACCATGGAACGGAACGAGCTCTCGCCTTCCGGTGGTGGAGGGATTCTTCAGCGGCATCACGGATAACACCTGTGATCCTGGACACCTTGTGATTCAGGTCGTTTGCCTGATCCGTCTCTGCCGCATCCCATTCTTCATCGATCATTTTTCCCTCCAGCGTTGAACGGAAAACTTTCCAATCCTTCCTTCGAGTTTTGTAACCCTTAAATATGTCGTGAGAACTCTCCACGTTTTCGGCAAGTCTAAAGACTAAAGCTTGGTGGTCGGAACTCGTCTCAGATCGGAGGATCCAATCGATGATGGGGTTTGCAAGCGTCGGCGATACTAGCGTCACATCAATCCAACTATGGCCCATTCCACTAGAGAACGTAGGGATAGTGGGTGGATTGTTCATAACGACCAGTTGGCTTCTTGCAATAAACTCACCGAGTTTAAGGCCTCTCCGGTTTGTTCGATTGGACCCCCAGACCGTGTTCCAGGAGTTTGTATCTGAGCAAATAATCACGTTCCTGGTGCAAGCCGTGATCATTTCCAAGGCGGATATGTCATTGTCAATATCATTTCCATCAGCGAGGTACGATGAGACGAGAGTAAACGCTACACTAGCCCACTTGATATGACTGGCTACACAATCCGCCGTGGTATATTGCCTCAGATCCAGCACATCGAGGTTAGGGTTATTAACCACTATGGCAGCCCTGGGCCTCCTCTCTCCACTGCTCAGGGATATAACCCTCGATGTGAGGCCAAACCCCACCACCTGGTTCCCACGACAGCTCGGTTCCTGGACTGCCATGACATCGTATCGCTGGGAGATATGACGAAGTTCATCTGCCACGATACGTCCCATGTTGAGCTGAAGGATGGTCAGTTTATTCATAAAATGTTCTATTTACTACTTCCTGGGACCACTTAACGTGCACAGGGCACTCTCGACTTCCTGCCTTATGCTTTCTTTGGCTGGGAGCGACATTTGCCCATTCACAGTTTACACAGGATGGGCCGGTCAGATCCTTTTTTCTGGGACATTCTTTCAGTAAGTGGCCTCCAGTCCCACACCAAATGCATACTACGGCTTCCGCCTGACAAGTGGCCTTTGTGTGGCCATAGCACTGACATTTCATGCACCGGGGGGCGTCTGGGTAGTCCCTAAAGGTCATCGACCACCATCCTCCATCCAAGCTCCCCGTTTCCAGCAAGAGGAAACGAACCGTTGGGTGTACTTCTAACACCCAATTCTTGCTGAACCCGTTCCTAGACACAGAGGAAAATAATGGTCGAATATCATCAATCACCAGTGGCATATTGGCTGATTTCGCAGTTATCTTTCCCCAAAGAAACCTTGCTAGGTCTTCTGAGCTCCATGCATGCGGAACTCCCCTAACCTCCAACTTGGGTTTTTTTTCAAAGCTAACTTAGCCTGTAGTCCTTGTTCTCTTAGTTCTTGCCAACCAATAACTTCTGTAGCGTCCGTTTTTTCTTCTATTCTGACTAAAACAGATCCTGCCTTGGTCGCACGAACTATTGCAGCTTTCACACCTATGTCTGATGGGGATGGTAACCTACTGATGATTTCGACCGGGCTCTTGCCCGCCCCACTGATAGTTATGTACGTAGGCTTCGGTGCAACAGCCGGTTTAGATGGGAGAGCCTTAACTATATCAGCCATGGTCCTAGACTTGCACTGTAATTGGGCAGCTCCTGCAGTGGCATCTTCAACTGGTGGCTCATTTCCTTTTTTCTGCCCCTCACTTGTCTTTTTGCTGGCAGCTTTCGATTTTCTTTTCGCTCGCTTGCTTAGGACCTTTTCAAACTGCTCGGTAGGATTTCCTTCTGGTCCTGTTTTTTCTGTAGCTATTTGCGCTGGTTCAGATTAACTAGAGGGCCCAGCCTCGGCCTCTATGCTATTACTTGGAGAACCCACAACTGCTACCGGTACCGTATTTTCTTTCACAATTTGTTTTATCATATCCTGCACACAGCTGGAAGAAATTGTTTCTAAAACAGCCTTCCTGACGAGAGCAGTGATGTCTTCACTTCTATTAGCTTCTTCAATAGTTTCAATCATATCTACAAGTTGTTTTACACCATTATTAACTTGGTTTCTTATATATACATTAACCCTTTCCTCACTGTTACACAATAAGTTGCGCAGGTTCTCCTGTCCTGAAGCCTAGCTTCAGGAAGTAGGCTACAACCACCAGCACTTCCCGCCTCCCCTGGTGAGCCTGCTCTAGCTCTTTTAACAGAACGCCTGGGTGCTTTTAGGGCAAGACCTTCTACTGACCCCTCGTCCATTAACTCAGCATCCGTTTGTGGCATATTTTACTAAGTTAAGGTATTTGATAATGTTATCAACTACCTATAACCTTCCGATGTTAGTGACTTAAATGTACACACCTTTATCAATAAACTTGGGGTTTATTGATAAACCTTGTTTAAAATAGTCTACTGGAAAATGTACCTAACAAAGCCTCTAAACTTATGCCTGGGATAATTACTGTACAACTTTTTACAAAAAATGACTGATAAACTAAATTAATTCAACACAATATAAATGTTCAATAGAATTACCTCACCTGAATTATCAATAATTCAGACTGTTCTTCAGCTTACTCTTACCACTCAATCACTATTCAAGCTAGTTAGTCTTTGTCCTCACCTAACCTTCCTAGGTAATTCACTATTTACACTTTTGAAACACGAAATTACATATTAACTGATTAAACTAAACAACGATTAACGAAACAAACAAATATACATAACAGATAAACAAAAGTAAACAATATTTTTACAATATTTTTACTTCCATCAAAAAAACCTATGGCCACCGCGGTACACGAACCCGCGACCTTAAGTACAGTAGCTTGTCATGCTAACCACTACACCACAGGTGACCCCAACTGTTATTTTGTAATAAAAGATCTAGAATCCACTATAACGCTTATACTTATTAATCCGTGGTCATACGAGTATATTATGAAAGGTTCTCGAAAGTCTAGTACGTTCTAGGACAAACAGTATAAAAGGGAGCTATCGCCTAGTGATTGACATTCTAGACCCGACCAGCGAAGTTATACAGCTACTTTCCTAACACCGTTAAATTTAAGTGTGTTTCGTAATTTTAAGTCAATAAACATTATTCAAACCCATAAGACCGTGCTCAGTTATGGATCACAACGATGTAACCTCCCCAGAGCATAGGTGACACTTGCAATCTTCGAGGCTGTATGTAAAGATAGTGTGGGCAGTTATCAACACCAATAGCTAACTGAATGCAAAAGATGTTAGAAAAGGAGGTGTATGGACGATGCTACGATGGAAGTCCTAAATTTTGCCTATCCATGTATAATAAGGATAGAGATCTTTAACCAGTACCTGACAGGCCGTCGTACAGGCTCGGGACCTCGATTTTACGACCTATCCGAGGGAAGGAAATGCCTAGGATTTTTCGTTCCCATTAAAAAATCCTAGGGTCACCGTGGGACGCGAACCCGTAGAACCCATATGTCCATCCAAGGTATTCGTAACTGGAGAGCAGCAGTACAAAATAGAAACGACTTGTGGTCCTTAAAGTGCCAACGAGGAATGTAAGGCAATATAAGAGGGAGAAGAAGTAATTAGCAATACAATATTTTATATAAAAATAAAAAGGTTTAAAATAGGGAAAAGGTGGTGGGGGATCAGCAGTCTGGAATTTACCCTATGAAAGCTGACTGATAACTAGGTCACACCACCTGCCAAGTAGAGGTGACATGAGGGTACTAAGACACTTTTTTATGAACTTTTACAAAAGAATTTTCATTTTTACATCATAGCATTCTTCAGTAATTGTTAAAATATTTAATAACCTATATATGGTTTATCTTGTGCCTTTTTTAGAAACGATTCGGACGATACGACAACACGGGCTGGATGTTACCTTTATCCTACCAAACGTTCTACGTCAACAATAGCAAAGTACTCCTTGGTGCTAGTAAAAATTTCGTCTGGCTCGACAATCAAGTGAATGGGAATTATTCGGTTGTAAAAGATAACACACGTAATCTGCTGGTTGTATTCAACGTTCATGGACCAGGTTCGTATCAACAATACTTCATTCATTTGTCTAATGAGGAAATAAAGGATTGTTCTCTATTAAACTCAGGGCCTCGCCATTATGAAAAAAAAAAAAAAATGGCTGCACTTACACACACGATTGACCCTAAATCACGGACGACCTCTTTCATTTGAAATCGGTGACATGTATTGCTGTCTTTTTTGTCCTGATTTAATATTTTAATTTCCCTTTATAACACATAGTTTACTTTTAATGAAACGAAATTTTAGATTCAAGAATTTCGGAATCTCCTAAAATAGGTCATAAATTACTGAAATAGAATGCTGATCCTTTGTATCTTGTTATATATATATATATATATATATATATATATATATATATATATTAATTTAGAAAGTACATACACTAGACATAAAAAAATAATATTTAAAACTTGCCACTCAAATCTTTATGATGGAATTAATAAAATAATCAAGTTCAACTAAACAAAATCCTGAAAAAATCATAGGTGTTTCAAAAGTATTTTATACCGTTCGAACGAGTATTTTTTTCCTGTTCCCTGTTTGAGATAGCATTTTTTCTTTTAGGCATAAAATCAGATGAATATAAATTTATATTAAATAATCACAATTTAAGATTTTTTAATGAATGATCATAATATTTTTTTAATGTTGCTTTTACGATTTACAGGACCTTACAGAGTACTTTACGATGATAATAGCTTGAATATGTTAAGTAAAAAATTGGAAAATGATGTGAATTACCTCAAGCAAGATTATTTGAGGTCGACATTGATAAGTGATAATTTTGCCTTTGCACAAAATGACCTCCTCTCCTATGTTTCTGTTTTTAGTAAGTATAATCATTAATAGTATATCATAAAGGATATAATCATGTAATTATTCAATAATATTATATTGTTAATATTTGTTGTTAATAGTTGTTAATATTTGTTTACGCAGACACCCTCAGATATCTGAGCAGTGAAACTTCCCTCGGACCCTGGACAATTGCAAGCAATGGTTTCAGACAACTTTGGAGCCTGGTATATTTCACCGAACTACGATTGCAATTCGAGGTAGGTTTTGTGATTTTTCAGAATAACTTAAAACACTTTTTTTTAATTTAGAACCAGTTATGCACTAATACGTTTCGTTTGTCAGAACTACGTTACAGATCTCATGAGACATTCCTACCTTCAGTATGGGTTAAGTATTGACGAAGGTGACTTCCAAAAAGGCAAAATTGTTAAACTAATTGTCAGCTCAATGTGCGACTACGGCGATGAGGTGTGCCGCAGGGATGCAAAGAATGCTTACAACAACTATATAGTTGGGAAGAAAAGGTTTGTTCGATTCATTTAACCTTAATTTAGTTAAACTCCATTAATTATTAAATGCTATCTTCATGTATTGTTGTAAGTTTATAACGAACTTAATTTCTTAGCAATGAAAACTTGATTGAACGTCTCTAGTAATATTTTCCAACATCTTAATTCATAATTTCAGTGAGTTTTTTTTTTTTTTTTTTTTTTTTTTTTTATGACTTATAACTCATAGTCATAGACTTTGTTCAACATGAAAGGCTCTGTCCAGTTAAGGTAGGTTAAAGTTCCCCACAGCGATAAATGGCTGCTGAATAAATCGTATGTACACCATAAAAAAAATAAAAAAAAACCATCTACCTAGTCCAAGACAAAAATTTTCAACAAGCAATAATTGCACCTCAGTAAGTAGATCTTCAGTGATATCTAGCACAGCCCAATACACCAACTAGCTAATATATATTAGAAACGCTAAAATGTCAACATAATTTTTTCTTCATTTAGGCTTAAGTGAAGATACCGTATAGTTTAGGGTTCTCCAGAACAAGTCCCTGTAGAGTTACAGCTATTTTTATTTCCAAATTTGTATACAACTTTTTCCAGTTTTCTTTTTTTCTAAACAGGGAGTAGATTCTGTTACCAATTTTTGGAGAGCAATTCCGAAATTCCTGTTTGAAAGTTCATGAGGTCCATCGCTTGAGAAAGCAATGAGAAATATTTCTGTCTTACGATATTTAAAAAAAAAAATCATGCCACACCACTTGTAACGTGTCAAGATACTTTAGCAAATTAGGGCACAGGGTGGTGATCTGAAATTTGGGGGATAGGGGTTTCTTTTGATGTTGGGTGTACATATGTGCAAGTCGTCAGCCATTTATCGCTCTGGGGCACTTTTATCTATGTTAAGGGGTTAGTTTATATATGATTATACTAATATATAACAATTTTTAATCTTCGTCGTATCAATTTAAACTATAACTTCCCGAAAAATTGGCTGAATATTTTTTATAACAATAAATGAAAAAATAGTAGATTGACATTCGAACATGCTGTACTCAAGATTGGAGACACTTCTTAAGGAATACTTGGAATGTTACATGAATGCACTTCAAAAATGGTACATTATCCATTATCCTGGTTTAGCTGCTTGTTGGTGAAGAATTTCAATTCAAGTACTCAGCGAAACACAAATCTTAATCCCATGCACGATCCTATGCATGGGATATCCTTTTCAGCATATTTTTATCCATACCTACTACGTACTATTGAGGCTTTCTCTTAGTGTTTTCATGTTCAAATCCAGTTCACTACAGATGCAAATAGATCTTACTTTCTCTCTTAGTTAGCTTAGGGTTGATTAGTTTGTCACCCCTTTAGGCAGAAGCTCTTCTTGTCATCTTCAAAGGACCTGCTTTGAAGTTTATCTTCACTAAACATCACCTGAGATATTACTTAATTTACTCAAATAATTTCGATTGATCAACGCTACAATTTTACCTGGATTGTTGTACAATTACTTTATTATTTTTAATTGAAATAAAATTACTCAATTTTATTTATTTATATTATTTATTTAAGATTAATAGACAATATTTTACTATAGGGTGGCAAACACGGCCATCGTCGATGAATTGTATTGCAACGGCCTCCGAGACGTCGTAGATAGCCAACCAATCAAAGAGCTCCTCCAAAGAAGCTACAATACTTCTCTAACCACTTACCAGAAACAAAGTCTCTTCTATTACCTGTCATGCTCCGGTGGTGAATATGGGGCATCAGAGGCAATAACTAGGTAATTTGTTTATTCAATTTTCCTTATTATTATATTATATTATAATAACAAACTTGATGTGCATTTTATTTTACTATCTCATAAATAGATAATATATCTCTCATAACAGGGGATAAGTGGGTAGGTCGAATTTCCTTACTTTTGAAGGCAGAACTTTTTAAGTTTGAACAGTATCAGTATAAAGTCAAGTTTTCATTATATAACGTTGAAATTTCGTAAAAAAATACCAAAGTATTTGCTACTGATTACGGGCATTAAACCCGTATTAATTATTAATGATGGTATCATTTATGAGATATTAGGATTGAATTATTTTCATCGACCTATCAAATTATTACAACTAAACTTCAAATGAACGCCTGACTTATACAATTATTTCACAACCTCCTCCATGCTTCATTTTCAGCCACATAACCCATTTTGTGTGCTTAAATCGACTTAACCACTGGGATGACAGATGATAATTTTATAACAAGGATATAAGCATATGTCATAAGGATGATGGGATGATAATTTTATTTGTTTAATATACTCGTATAATTAAAATTATGATAAAACAAAACATTAAAGAATGTTATTGTAACGTTAAATCGATAATCAAATAAAAAAACACAGGGTTTGAAATCCCAGACCGTTTGTTGAAACAAACTAAGCGGTTGGAGCGAACTGTTTAAGTCTAGATTTTTCGAGCCCCATCTACGGCGTTCAACGAGATTCGACAACGTTCAAGACCCTCTTTTACAACTATATATAAGGAGCGATTGACTGAACAGTCTAAGTCTCAGTCTGTGTCTTGACTGTAAAGTTCAAGTCATATGATTTGTTCGAATATTTATGTTGTGATAATTCGTTGGCATTGATAATTGTATATTTTTGTTTAATAAATATTTGTTGTCGCAAAGGAGCGTTCCATTATTATAAAACTTTTCTATTTTGATTTGATTTCTATTTTATATTTTTTTTATTACTCATTGGATACGGTATGAGGCGATAAATCGTAAAATAATAAATTGATAAACGTCACCACTTCTTTTCTTTATTTTTGTATGTTTTATTACATAAATGAAAATCGATTTATTCTGTATAAAAATAAATCGAGCTTATTTTTCATTTAGTTAATCATTTTTTTATATATGATGTAAAATAAAATACTTTTTCATTTAGAATGAAATATCCTAAGATTATGAAAATAATGATGATGCTATAATGGCCTTCTTGACAAACCTTTTTTATTTTCACCAAATTAGTCCAAATCATTCATTTATTATTTTTTTTTTTTTTTTTTTTTTTTTTTTTTTTTTTTTTTTTTGGGACTTCAAGGCTTCTACTGAAGCCCTATACTGCCCATACTAACACCCATGGCACTGGGTGATACTTCTCCTACGAAAGAAAAGCACCACCCAGGGCGGGACTCGAACCCGCAGCTCCGGCATGGGAGTACGGCGCTTTACCGTACAGCCACACCGGGCCCCATTTATTATTTTTATTATTATTAAAAGTATTATTACATACTTCCTAATTATTAATTGGTAGTATATGACTCCAACAAATTGAGAAACATTCATAATTTATATAAGTCCTCAACAATAATATTATTTTATAAATATGAGCTACCATATTTTTGCCTGACGTATTTTGAATTTTATCAGCCTTCTGGAAAATATTTTGATCTCATCGGACTACAACCACATGCCGGCAGAAGACATGATCATCGGTTTCAAACAAATCGCCAGCAAACCGCAACATTACGAAGAAGCACTCGGTTACTTCCGGGATAACTACTATCAAATCAGACCCAAGTAAGGACAATAATTTAACATGCTTTTAAAATAAATATTTCTTATATCATTTAAATGTACTCTATTTCGTAACAAGCGAACATATTTTAAGTATTTCCACATATTAATACGTTATTTTTCTTTCCCTTAGGTTGGACGAGAAACAGAAGGTTAAACTGATACATTACTTAGGATCTTTGGGATCTACAGATGATCATATCAGTATGGTAAGTAGCATTTTTCGAACGATAGACAAGGTATATTGTGGTATGAAATTTTATTCCCTTAATTTAATTAATTAATTTAAAAGCCCAAATTAGCACATGATAGCACGTTATATCCAATATAAAATTTAAATTATAAAGAAAACGGTATTTAATATAATAGTAGTCTTTTATAAATTTTGAAACACATTTTTACACTTAAAAAATACTTAGTATTATGAAATATTTAAATTCTACTTGATTGTATTGTATCTTTCGCCTTAGTGAGGAAGAGTTTGGTTTGCACAAGGGTTTACTTTAGATGAAGAAATCTCTTCCAATGAGTTATCTTATCCCAACGTTTCGAGCTTTCGGCCCATCTTCTCGGGTTATCTATTGTACATTTTCTAAATTCCATCGCCATTTGTATGTATAGACATAAATTGCTATATATGAAAATATGTCTGTCATTTCTCGAATTGGAAAGACAAAAACAGGGAAATAGGTTGATAAGTCAAATATCAAAACTTCCTTACTTTTCATGGAGCGACTTATGTAGTTTAAACAGTAATAATATAAAATATTTTTTTTATCATCAAGCATTAAATTTTCGTACAAAATTCCAAATTAGTGGCTACTTATTGCGCCAATTATAAACCAACTACATAGATCTTATCAGTAATGAGATATCACAGTTGACTAATTGTTCGCCGCCCTATTAAAACGGATTTAACGCAAATTATAATAAATACATTTCAAATGAAAGACTGAATTGTATACTTATATACTTAGAAGAAACTGCCTCTATGCTTCTTTTTAATAACTTAACCAATTTTAGGGCTAAATTCGACTTAATGATTTATTCAATGTGATGACAGCTATAAAACAAAAATAAAATTTGATTAAAATTTTTATATGGAATTTTTAAAATTCATTTTTAAACCATTATTTTTATTGTGTATCATAAGCGAAAAATATATTCCTAATTATTATTTTTGGGTAAACATTGTAGTATTGAAAATAATAATAATTTTTCAGTAATTCTTGTTTAGATCTGAAATTAATTTTTTTTTTTTTTTTTTTTTTTTTTGTGGGGTCCCCTGTGGTGTAGTGGCTAGAATGGCAACCTACAATACTAAAGTTCGCGGGTTCGCGTACCGTGGTGGCCCTAGGATTTTTGAATGGGAGTAAAAAATCCTTAGCTATGCCGTCCCCCGGATAGGACGTAAAATGGATGTCCCAAGCCTGTATCCCTATCATAATTATACTTGGTTAGGCAAAATTTATGACTCCCACTGTAGCATCGTCAGATTATCCTAGTAGCATAAAGGGATTTTAAACAAACAAACAAACACATTTTTTTTTTTTTTTTTTTAATATAAATTCTCCATGATATATTTTGTATATGGAGTAGTAGGTGTAGAATATTGTTATCACATTTTAGCAACAGAAACTCTCCACTTCCCAAAATGCACTAGAAATTTTGGCTTATAGAAATAAAAAAAAAAAAAACTGCCTTGGTGGAACAAGAAGAGTTTGATTTCAAAACAAGAATGTATTCCAAAGGCCTAAATGTTGTTTAGTAGCTGTATGTTAGTTAAGATTGTAAAATCCTTAAAACACTAGTATATATCAAATATGTTAAACTACAAAAATATTACCGAAAAGAAAAAGCTAGGCGACAATCAGCAAATGTGAGATTAACTGCTGTTATGTTGTCATAACGCCTAAACATAACATTAAAATGTATATTCTACAAGATGATTTTTATTTCCTGAACAATATTTCTTTGTCCCAATTTTATTATTACTATTAATGTAATACCGTACCCGTTATTGAGTGACATTATTTTTAATCAAATCAATAGTATCAATGATCGATTTAAATTTTTATACCTAAATCAAACATAATTCTTAAATTTAAAATATAATAAAATATTATTGTTACGATTGGTTGTCGTACCCAGTGATAGTGCTAAGTGCTTACTGGGGTAGTGCTAAATTACTTTTTTTTTTTTTTTTTTAATTTACACCTAAGATTAAGTGTTTGTACCCAAGAATGTACTGGCGTTGGGATAGTCAATTCTTTTTTAACTATAGTAAAAAATGGGACGGACAATGGTAATCATTTTAATGGCACGCCATCATAGTTATGTTTTTTTTTGTTTTTTTTAAACATTTTAATTTATAGAACAATGTAAATTATCAATCGCATTCAGCACAGAGGATGGCCGAAACTAATATGCTGCTATAAAATTAATATAATTTGTTGATGCTAAATAGCAGGAAACCGCTTAATCATGACATTATATAAAAATAAAGTCTCAAGAAAAGGGAGAAACAATAATAATTTGTTATTATATTTTATTTTCAATTCAAGAATCATGTTTGATTTATACATACAAATTTAAATCTGATTATGAGAGTTAAACACCTGACAGATTTTAGAATGATAAGAAAAAATGTTTAAAATGTACAAAAACACATTTAACTAAGTAGTAGGTAAATCTATAAAAATATTGTTAATAGTATATCCACCAAGACGATGTCATAAATATATATTTTTCGTGTAATTACATGGAGCTTTCGGCGCACAGTGGAGTATTAGCGATCAAATCCTGGCCAAAACTATTTACCTATTTTTTTGTAACTATGGAATACTTAAAACTTTCTATTAACAATCTAAAAATATATAGAACGAATAAAATATAAAAAATTTCAAGTTTTGACAAAAATTAGGGGGAAAATCAGGGAATTAGAAAAAAGTCGAAAAAATATTCAATACATAAGACATTTGAAAGTTTGATTGCAATTTCATATCTAGCTTTTACAAATATTAAATACATTAATTGCGTAGTAAAATTTAATCGTAAAAACCCGCATGTACATAATGTGATGTGACCACACATGACATAATGTGACAAAAAAAATTCACTTTAAGAGGTATTTTCTTACATTTATTAAAACAAGGGGGGTGTGTTAGGGTTTTTTTTTTTTTTTTTTTTTTTTTTTTTTTTTTTTTTTTTTTTTTTTTTTTTTTTTTTTTTGCGCTATGGCAAGTAGAATCATTTAACTTTACACATTAATGCAAAAATGTGTAATCCGCCAGACAAAGCCTGTTAATACAAAATTATAGTAAGTGGAAGTATTGCGATCGTGAAAAAATTCGACTTCCGGTTTTCAACGGAAATACACGTTTTGGGGTCCCCTGAGTCAAAATAACCAAGTCCAGCGAAATGGTCTGCGTCTGTGTGTGTCTGTGTGTGTGTCTGTGTGTGTGAACAGACTAGCTCAAAAACTATAAACCGTGCGAACCTGAAATTGGGTATTTAGAGTATGTATATGCCCACGATGTGACAGCAAAAATTTCATCAAATTTGCTCAAAGGGAGGGGGTACTTTATTTAATAACATTTTACATTTTTTTCGATTTTCTCAAAAACGGCTTTAACGATTTTGATTAAACTGAGTATTTGATCTACTGATATGTCCTAGATATGACTGTAAAAATTTCTTCAAAATTGATCAACCGGAGGGGGGACTTTACTTAATAAATTTTGTATCATTTTCACGTGTTTTTTTTATTTACTCAATAATGGTTTTAAAGATTTTGATCAAACTTGGTATTTGATGTATTTATTTACCCGAGATACGACTGTAAAAATTTCATCAAAATTGATCAACAGGAGGGGGGACTTTACTTAATAAATTTTGTCCAATTTTTACCTTTTTGATCGATTATCTTAAAAACGGCTTTAACGATTTTTATCAAAGTCGTTATGTTTAATGAAAATTAGTTGTTATTTAATATCAGGTAAGCTTTATCATTATTAAAATGTTCTGAGAGGGCTTAAATGGGGAAGGGGTTTTTTTTGTTTTTCTATAAAGTACCTTTGTTTTATTTTATATTGAGAAATTTACTGTCTCTCATCACGCTTAAAAATAAGAAATGGCTAAATATGATATATGAAGAAAATCAAGTAAACATATACAGGAGAAAAAAAGAAAAATATTCCGTCAACACATAAAACACCTTGAGCTCACGCATGCGCCGTACGCCTTTAATGACAAACCAATGCGTTATAATTAATACAACATTAAGTACCGACAATACAACATTAAGTCACTAATTATGTGTATAGCTAAAATACTCAAAAATCGTTATTAAAAAAAGGGGGTGTGTTGGGGTGAGGTTTTTTTTTTTTTTTTTTTTTTTTTTTTTTTTTTTTTTTTTTTTTTTTTTTTTTGCGGTATGGCAAGTAAAAGGGTTCAACTTTACATTAACGCAAGAATTTCTGCTCTACAAAGCCCGACAAAACAACATAATTTATTTTATTCTTTTAAACAATTATATTTTTTTTCGTTTAAACATCGTAATAAAAATCGTATAAAGGTATGGTATTAAAACTTGCTAAAAGCTACTTATCACCGAGTAATACATACCTTTCGAAACTGTAGAAAAATTTTGGATCACTTGTTAAATGGATTCCTCATAAATCACATCTTTAAACATCTTACAACTAGGAAAAAAACAACTGCGTACATACAGCGTCCTCAACTCAGGATTCATACTTGTTCCGTGGAGCAGGAAGTGGATAACAATAAATATATCTCGATGCAAATACTCCTAAGCTACCAGGAAATACATATTGTGATGTTCCGAAGTACAATTTTTTTTTTGGACTTTTGGCCAAGATTTAATGGTAAATACTCCACAGTGCGGCGTCCAGCGCCATATTTATCTAAAAATATAAAGAATAAAAAATATACAGTATGAAAATTTATAAAACTAACATTTTTATATAATACCGTTTGTCATTCGATATAACATTAACAATCGCAAGCTTACCCGTTCATTCTCCTTAAAATGTGGTCGATAGTGCATAAGGAATTCAAAATAAAAAATATTAAATAGAATGACAAACTGTTTTATTTATAAGTGTTAGTTTTATAAATTGTCTTACTGTATATATATTTGTTATTCATTATATTTTTAGATGAATATAGCGCTGGACGTCGAAAGCTCCATGTAATTATACTAAAAATATATATTTATGAGATCGTTTTGGTGGATATACTATTAAAAACATTTAACTTTGATTTTCTCAAAATGGGAAAAATGTCACGTAACACACTTGTCTTGTAAGGTCCACATTTATAAGATTAGGATCAAGTCCTCCTTTATATGCCCCATTGCATCAATTCATAGAAAATAAGAATATTAATGTATAATAAATCACGGAAATATTATTTATTAAACATTTTTATTCTTATCAATCACAACTCTGCAATTTTGTTTCAATAAGCTTTTATTTTTATTTTTGACAGTTTGGAAACTTCACCTTCAGAAATTCGAGCAGCAGTGACACTGTAAATGCTGTGCACCATGCTGTCATATTAGTGAAGGCGAACAAGCAGTTCCTGATAGACCATTACGACGACATGTACAACGGTCTCTACGGGTTCCAGCCCTCACCAACCAAAACACCAACCCCCACACCGTCACCCACACCAACGGGAGGACCGACAGCGGCTCCAACAAAGCCAACCAGCGGTTCCACCCTTTCAGCACTTGTCTTCCCAAGCCTCCTAATAATGTCTGGATTAATTTTGAGGTACTTGAATTAGTCGTAAGCTCTATATACTGCATAGCGAACCTGAGTACTTGCAATTGTAAATAAATAAATAGAGTCTGTCATATTCGTGCTGCAATTGCAAAATAAGTGTGGATGATCAGCACATGAGTGTAAATATTTGAGGCTTAGCCAGTTTACATAAATAACTATTTGAAACCCTAAAAAAAAAATTGGTATCAAACTATTTAGTATTCCTTACAAATATATAAAATTTAGGTCAATTCAAAGTATGATGAAATAATGTTGATCAGTCATAAAATGACTTCAGATAGTATGTATGCATATTTTTATTATTGTATTATTTTATCGTTAATTTCATAGTTAAATTATATTTTTTAGTATTGCAATCAGTCAAAATCTAAGTGATAAATTTAGTTTTGTAAGTGTAATTATTGTTTGTTAAGTTTTATTTACTTCACTGTAATGTATAAATAAAATGGTTTATTTTTAACGCTATTGTTTTACTGTTATTCCTAAATTAAAATATGAATTTTTATAATTTATGATTTGAAATTAATTATTTTTATTATTATTATTAATACAAAAATGACACTTTGTGTGATTTGCAATCTGCAAATTAGCAATAAGCAAATGGGTGAAATTCCTGTCGGATAAATTGCATAAATTAGGCACCTTGCAAAATTGTCAATTTCACTTTATTTAATAATTATAAATAAACTGTACCCAAAACTTGTTGTGTTGACAAAATTGGATCCCTTAAATGGTTTATTTTCAATTCCCAACTCCTCATTAAAGCTCTTGGAAAACATAATGAAATGCAAACAAATATTCCCAGTTCAGTGTTAGCTCTCTTATTGGTAGCTGTTGAGGTTTATTTTATTATCAAAAAATTAAATTTTCTTTTTGTTTATGGTCAGAGTAAAAGAACTAAGTAAGTGAGATTGAACGGGCAAAAACTGTTTTTATCTCGTCGGAAGGTTATAGCCAATCCGAGATAGCAAAAACAATGAAGTGCTCTCGTTGTAGTGTTCGAAAACTCTTCTTCGACATCGGACGCATAACAGATTTCCTCTCTACCTAGAACAGGAAGAAATAAAATATGTAAAAAATAGGAACGCGCGAGGATAAGTTATTGGCGAGAACAACTCTTCAGAATCGCAAGAAAACATTGAAACATCTTGCTGAAGAGATGAAAACTTTGTGTTCTGTTGACAATTTTGCTAAAACAGCAAGAAGAAGACTGGGAGAGAATGATCTGAAAGGCTAGAAAGAAACCCTGGCCCCTGAAACCCTGGGGTAGAAGACGCGATATCGGAGTTTCTATGTGATGTAAGTAGTACAGTATCGTCAGCGAATGTAGCTAGTAGAGTGTGATTGTGTTTGGGTAAGTCGGACGTCAAAATATTGAAGAGTAGTGGTCTAAGTACCCTACCCTGTGGAACTCCAACTTGTTTTATACTGTTTGTTGTATTTTTTAACAGTAAAGTGTCTGCCTGTCTGGAAAGAGAGTAGTATCAAATACTAAGTCGGAGGAAGCAAAATTTTGAGCTTGGAAAGCAATCCTTCATGCCAAACCTTATCAAAAAAGCCTGACTGATATCAAGAAAAACACCAGGACAATATTTTTTTTTTTATTCTAAATCATTTGAAATATAATCTACCAATCGGTGACATTGTAGGGAAGAATGATTTTTCTTAACATGAATTGATGATTTGGAAGATATTTCAATATTTCAGGGGAATTAAGGCGAATATAATTTTATTATAAATAGTTTTTTTTTAAGAGAAAAGATTTGGCTCCACCGGAATTGAATCCGGATCTTCCACGTGACATGCGCGGTACGCTAACCACTGCACCACGGAGCTCGCTTCCAAGCGGTGCCAAATCCTTCCTCTTCACTGACACCTCTCCCTAGATCTCGCAAGTTTTGCGAGTATTTACAGACAATTTTTGTCCAGTTTTGGGCATCTCTTAACGAACGTCAATTTTTTAAATTATTTTATATTGATTTAATCATTATTGTGGGTAACCACCTTGTTTTAATTTATTTTATGAAGAGAAAAGATTTGGCTCCTTCGAAGGGGTTATACCGATGATCTGGTTCTGCTTGGCGATGACATGGAAATTATAGAAATATATACAAAAACATATAAAAACTTTTTCAGGGTAGAAAATCTGTGAGGCTTATTTCCAAATGGTTTAAGTGGGGTTTTCCCGGTTGTCAGTAGCCGCTTGGAGGTTCGGGCCATGGTCGATCTCCTTCAGAGAAAGAAATACAGGTCCTCGAGGCCTGCTGGATCGGAGCAGCCATAATCCAAGGTCTCGGGCCAATTTTCCACTGTCCTTAAGCCCAAAAGAGCTGATCAGCTGGAAGGACACTGGCAATTCGGCCCCAATAGGATTGGTTATGGTTGCAGTCTGCCGCTGCACCATGGAGAACTTGGTTTGCAGCAAAATGAGATTTGAACTATCACCTTCTGATTATATGTTCTTCATCTCTCAGATATCATAAGGTCTACTACGCAAACCGATAATTTTTTTTAAATATTATTAGAAGCAGTTTGCAAGAGATTTTTTTTCACTAAACAGGTAATAGTAAGTTTCGCCTGATTTCCTTATTCTCTCTCATTCAAACGTTTGATGAAGGAACTAAGTAAGTAAAGAAAGGTGGGATTCTTAAAGAGTTTAATTGCGGCCATCAAATAATAAACAAAATGTTTAACTAAGCAACGATTACTATGAGGAGGCATAAAGATAGTTATCGGGAAGCAAACATTGAGAGCTGACAGTGCCGAACCAACAGTTGGTCCCCGTGCATGACGAACGTGTTTCGCCATGTTCCTTCTCCTCCTTTTGCTTTCAGCCACTTATGGATATGAGAGATTGTCGAAAGACGTTTATCCAACCAAATACAACCTAATACTTCGACCAAGTTTCGAAGGCGACTATACATTTCAAGGTAAGTTTTTTATGCTTTACATTCATTTTGGATAAATACTTTATGCCTAAAATGATTATTAACACCAGACACTTTTTTTTTTTACATTTACAGCAGATTTCTCAATTTTTTTTTTTTTTTTACAACATATATTGAAATCGAAACTACTTATGGATTTGCATTTACAATCGATATCCGCGAACATACTTTATAAATTTGTATATCGATACAAAGATTTTTACATATTTATTCCTACCTCCCTTTATTTTTTAATAAATTATTTTAATGAATTCTTTTTTTTTTCTCTTTTTTACTTGAAAATTGTACTCGCCGTGCCCATATTCCCCATGATATTATTTTATTAATCACTGCAACATTTATACCAATTACAGCTAAAAATTATTAATGAAACTTTGTAGTTAAATAACATTCAAAGGAAAGATACAAAGAACAATACTATAATTTAATATATGCGTAAAAATTAGTACAATGATGGGTTTGGATTTACTGGAAGTGAAATTCCTGGTCGCCCCCGGACAGGCGCTTAATATATATATATATATATATATATATATATATATATATATTTTTTTTTTTTACTCTTACTTTTACTTACCTATATATGAAATATATAGCAAGGAAAAGTATTACGATCGTGAAAAATTCCGACTCCGAAATTACTCCACGGAAATACACGTTTTGGGGTCCCCTGAGTCCAAATAATGAAGTCCCGCGAAATGTGCGAACAGAATAGCTCAAAAACGATAAACCATATGACCTTGAAACTGGGTATTTAATGTGTATTTATATTCCCGCGATGTGATAGCGAAAATTTCATTAAAATTGATCACACGGAGGGGGTACTTTATTTCATAACTTTGTATCATTTTTACGTTTTTACAATGATCTCAAAAACGGCTTTAACGATTTCGATTAAACTCGTCCTATTTAATGAAATAAAGCCTTCTTTAACATCACGTAAGCTTTGTCATTATTAAAATGTTCCGATGGTGCTTAAATGGGGAAGGTCCCTTTTTTGTTTTCCTATAAAGTACCTTTGTTTTTGTTTATATTGAGAGATTAACTGTCTTTCATTAGGCCTGGAAATAAGAAATAGATAAATAGGAAATATGACAAAAATTGAATAAACACGTGAGAAAAAAAAGAAGAATATTCCGACAACTCATGAAAGACATTGAACCCACGCATTCGCAGTGAGCCCTTCAAGACAGACCATCGTTTATAAGAAAAATCATTCTGTTCATAGGATAGAGTTGTCAACATGTTTTGAAGTATTTATATTTAATGGAAATTAACTGTTTCTATGGTGACTAACTAAATGAAGTTTTCAACAATCAAATAGATAATTATAAAACCAGAGGCAATGGAGTATCATGCTGATACTTGATCACAAATAACAACTTTTATTCAACAATAAAGAATTTATGTACTTTGGAGAGTAAATACACGATGCTCAAATTATTTAAAGCAGTTTAAGGTGTGAAAAAATATGGTACAATAATCTTTAATTATTTATATTTTAGTTTACAAACTTTAGTTCCATAATAGAATTCTGATTGCAACATAAAGTTTAGAGGAATGAATGGTAGTCGTTCTTGGTTTCCGGAAAGGCATAGGAAACAAAATACACCTTCACTGGATTTACAATCATGATATATTTACAAAAACCAACTTGCAGTAAAAAAAATCGACTGCTAATGAAATCACAATTTTTTAAGCCCCTAAAAAAAAAGAAAGAAACAATAATGAATCAAAAAGTACCGAGAACTTTCAAGTTTGGCAATACAGATAATACTACTATAAAACTTATGGGGACGAACAAAAATAAGTAAATAAATGTAGAAACTATGTGTGAAGTTTAGAAATGGAGTCTACATATTTATCAATACACGTCAATTTCTAATCTAAGTATATTAGTAAATGAAAGTTGTGTGTTGCACTCATCGCACCAGATTTTTTTAAATTGGCATGTCAAGCTACGTGCATTATCTTCATTTACAGATCATAGAAAATTAACACCGTCATGAATAACTTCCTAAACATAAATACCACTTATAAAATAAATCTTTTCTATTTTTCAAAGACTTTAAGACTCAAAGTATCTTGAATACTCAAAGTATTGGCAAGTTATACTTACTTCTAGCGTTTACCCAGCTCTTTCGTAAAGACATTACACTTACATTATATATATATATATATATATATATATATATATATATACAAACATAATAATAGCTCTCATATGAACATGATAGCAACACAGCTGTTAGCTCTATTGGATATTAACTATTAGGCTATCAACTAACTCTTATACATAATAGCTCTCAAATGAACTATACATATATATAGTCCACATTATTATTATATTTACATTCACATTCAAATTTTACATTCAAATTCCTTTCTTAAGAGAGTTATAAAATTGATTGCGCTATGACAAAAATAATCATTAAAAAAAAAAAAAGTTTTATCATGTTAAAATTTAGCCAAAATTTAGATTCCCAAGTTATTTTTACCCTAGAATATGAATTTGATTTAAAAAAATCTGTTGTAAGGTACCTTAAGGTCTGGTCACATATAACCACACTGCAGCAAGGCGTGTATCGGGTCTGATTCATTTACGAAAGATACATAGTAACCGGTCACACATCCCCGACGCCGGGTCAACCTACCCATTACTATCTATCCTTCGTATTTTAATCAGATACGATACACGCACCTGCTGCGGTGCGGTTATGTGCGACCAGATCTTTACTCATTTTATGCGAGCTATCTCAATCAGATGAAACTACGAAAGTGAGTAGATGAGCTGTGCTTATTTTTCAATAAGTCAAGGACAACTCCTTGGCACCCTTGGAGTAAAATATGGTATTTTCAATTTTATGCAAAATATTGAAACTCTTATTTCTTACTGCTCCTATAAAAATTCGAAACACCTGTATTATCCAACTCGAAACTCCAAAAAAAAACTCAAAATGCTTTTTATGATAGCCACAGTACTATCTGTCATCACTAAATCATTATTCAAAAGTTATCTATGATCCATAGTTTAACTAAAATACCTATCGGAATACTGTATAGGCGAGCGCAAGCGACGGTGCTGCTTCTTTAAGGAACTAGAGAAACGGGGATAGAAGCCGGGCCATTACCTGGGATTCATAGGGTTTTTTAATTTATTTTTCCATAATTAAGACCCGATTGAGCAAAAAATTATTTGAAAAATGTCTAATAGGTATTGCTCGCTCCCTCAGTGTTCAATTAGAAAATCAAAAGAAGTGTAATTCCATTTATTTCCAAAAAATAAAAAGCTTCTTAAAGGGTGGATTGTAAAATTAAGAATAGATAAGCCTGTTTCGAAACATATGACGATATGTAGTCTTCATTTTAAAGAAAGTGACTATATTTATTCAGGTAAATATTAGTATTTGACATTTTATTATTTCAAAATGCTAGGTTTATGCAAATAACATTGGGACCATAGTGTCATAGATTTGTTTTTCTTTTTTAATCTTCCCCGTTTTTGTATTACATCCGTTGTGCTTAATTGTTCCAAGTTTTCAATGCGATGCCTGAAAGTTTTGACATATAAATAAATAATATGACAAAGAAACTAAGCTGTCATGAAAATGACAGCTGTCATAACTATGAGTGTATGAATAGGTAATTAATGTTATTACTAACCGAAAAACGGAGAGTAAAGTTACAATGATGTGTTTGCATTTACCAGAACTACCAGCTTTACACGAAAGTTGCTTATTATTATTAATAAATTTGATTTTCACTTTAATTTGATGGGGCAGTCCTTCAAGATCGCTTGTTTGAAGGCACAAGGCTTGTTAAATGACTGTTTTTTTACTTATAGATATAATTCCACATGTAATTATGTGGTTTGCATCAAGGATAGCCTGCCCTTCAATTAATGGTTTCTTAAAATCACCAATTATCTCTATCACATCAACTACATCTATCCCCGTTCTTTCCGACATTTTGTTAAACTACTAGCGCACCCTATAGTCGATTGCGCCCGCCTTTAGTACTTTTGAATTTGTCAAATAAACGGCCATGGTTTGTTTTATAGAATTTTAATTATTTAAGAAATAGGAGTGGTCTACCAAGTAACTTATCATTGTATAAATAAATTTACAAAGAAATTTATGACTGTAATTTATAACGAAGATAAAATGAATGGTTTTCTATAAGGAGCCTTTTCTGATGACCCTTATAATAGCTGTAAAACAATTGAAAAATATTATTTTATTAAGCAGATAAAAGAAGGAAAAGTAAAAACAAGTTTGTGTTTGAAAGTTTGCAATAAATTTTGTCCACCATTTATGGCTACTAATAGTATAGACAAAAACATTGATGAAATCGGAACAAAATTTGATCAAGTCTTACTCTTTTGAAAAATGTGCTAAATATATTAGGAGGGGTTTTAAGAAAAATGCATGAAGTTGTGATGAAATCCAATAAAAAGTGATACAGGACATCTATAAACTTAATTTAAATTTATTAAAATTTGATTAATGATATGTATCATGAGCATCATGTGGATATGACAGACATAAAACTTTTTTTTCTTTCCTTACTTTATCTGCAGATCAATGTTGGTCAGTGTTAAATTGATGAGAGAATTAGATGGCCTTATACCTAATGTCTCCCATAGGAATTGATAATTATAATTACTAGGAATAGTTGTAAATTACTTCACACAAATATTTTTGTTTTAACTGTACAAAAATTTATAGCCATTAAAAAAACAATTATTTTTAAATTGTTGCACAAAGTGTGGGGGGGGGGGGGAGGCTCAGTTTCTACAAGCGCAGGATAAATTTCTTGATTAAGAGTCGGTGACAGGAGGGTCAAAAATAAATTGATTTTCTATCTGGGAAGGCTTCCATTATGTTTCAATCTTAACTTTCATTTATGATTGTAATTGTAAGCATGTTAGCTTTCATTAAAATATACCAAAAAAAAAAAAAAAAATAAAAATAGTAAATATTGGAGCATATTTTGAAGATTAAAACATTTATTATACTGATAACCAATCTATGTTTTTACATGACAGGGAAAATCCATTGAATTTAAAGTACTTGCTACTAAAAAAAATTGAAAAATAATTCATTATTCCTATATATCAATGCCTTGACTATCCATAACAATATTCTAAGCATCAGTTGGATCTTTATCAAAAAATATTTAAATATAATATTATTCGTTTGGTGCATTGTGTTGTACTGATAAGATGCTGAAACGTCTGAGTCTGATTCTGATTTGAGTCTATAATTGTTTAAGGTGACCTGAATATCCATTTGGTAGTAAATGATACCAATATTATTACATTGGACTGTGAGGATTTAAATGTAACATCAACCAGTTTGGTGTTTGATCAGAACATCCCAGTTCCATACACCATTGAACAAAGAAATAACCGCCTAATCATTAACAGCACAATCAACCTAAGGAGTGCATACCATGTTCAGTTAAACATCACCTACCATGGACGGATTAGAAAGGATATGGAAGGATTTTATTTGAGCATGTACCAATTTGAAGGAAAACAAAGGTATGTATCAATAATACATTATAATATATTTTAATAGTCGTGCATAATCCTGACTAGGGTAACTGTACCAAAAGTTGACAGTGCTCCAACAGTTGACATTTCGTACAAAAAGTGTGAATAATAAGATTCATGGTAGATTGTCTTGGTTCAAAATTTGGCAGTAATTTCCCAAGTTTTACTAGTTGGCTGTGTTACCATCTGCATTAGTGTGATGAAAACTGAAACTTATTTGTGAGAGGTTATGATGGAGAATTTTCTAGTGGCCTCAACAAGTGGTTTCTGCTTCCCTGTTTCATTAGTGTGATAAATCACATTAAATAAGCTTTTTAGTTTGTTTATTTGTGTTCAATTATTTTTTAACTACTTTCATGATATTCATTAACTTCATGGGAATCATTTGATATCCTTTTCGATTTATTTATACAATGTTTTAGGGCTTAAATGTGGGTGTCAACTATTAGAACAAAAATTAATCATTAATTTCAATAGTTGACATCGGTGTCATCTATTGGTGTTTTTTACTCTGATGAAACTCATAGTTTAAAATAATTTGCTGGCTTTGAAAAATATCTGGGTTTAATATCGGTAGTGGAATCACTCGATCTAGCTCCATCCTAACCAATGTTCGACAAGAGTGTCAACTATCCGTTCAAACATGTCAACTAGTAGAATATTCTGTTTGTAAAGTTGACATCGTGTGTGTTTAGAGTTGACACTCATGCATAGCCTCAGCTTTATTTGACATAATCTTGTTTTGTTTATTTTTTAAATTAAGTAACAATTGTAACAGTCGGAAACTATAACAATTTTATTTTATTAGTTAATAAAATATATCATAAAGTTAAATAGTTGAATGAATTGAATAATACAACTTATTATAAACTTATAATAATTATAGATGTTGTAAATAGTTGTTGTAAATAAATGTAGTAAATAGATATTCAAAAAGAAACCTAAGAAAAATTCAGTTAGTCAGGAGATACCTGAAAATGCTGCAGCACTGGAAGTAGACGAACCATGCTATCCCAAACAGAAATTCGGGACGAGAAAGAAAATCAGAAAAGATTAGATCGCCAAGAGCAGGAGCAGAGAATTGATGTTGATATTTAAGCATAAAAAATGTCTGGCTCAAGTTACTAAAGTTGTCAGTAAATTAGAGATTCTGGTTTTACTTTTACAACCATGCATCGGATGAAAACAACTTTTATTAACACCGATACATTTTGCACAGTCCCATCATGTGATATTATATCCGTGATACATATGCCCAACGTTTTTACCTTTAATGGACTGCAAAGGTACCATTTTAGTTTCCCAGTTGAGGTAGATTAATTTAAAATGATTGTTGTTATATGGTATTTGTATTATTCTTAATTGGATGATTTCATTTTTCAGTTTAATATTTTTTCTTTTGTCTAATAAGTTTTTTTGAATAAGTAATTAAATTGTGGAAATTTTATATGTTTCATTTCAATTTTGAATAGTTTATAAATAAAAATGATTAACTTTTATTGTAGTCCTTATTACCTAATATTTTCCTTGGGAAATTAAAAAATAATGTAAGTGTCAACTATTGACACACTAAATGTCAACATTCCAAACCTTTCCATTTTGATGTGTCAACTATTGGCACATTTTAGAAGGTTCAAAGAAATATTTTTTTATAAAAACCGTAAATGTAAACCATAGGATATTGTATTCCCAGTTTTCTAGAGGGATTGGCCTAACTAAATTCATAACAAAGATTAGCCTAACATCAATGTTTAGTAAACAGTGTCAATAATCTAATATTTTTTCTTAACCTGTCAACTATTGGTACAGTTACCCTACTCTCTAACAATAAGAATATGCTCATTTTAAATTTATCTTCCTACTTAGGTGTACTTTTTTATTTTACATTCTCAAATTTTGTGAAAAAGAAAAAAACAAATTAAAATGCAGGTATAAAGACTTTATTGATTATTTGGTTATTTTTAAATTAATAAAACAGTTGAATAGTTTGTAAAATGGGCGTTGTTTCGCTGGTAGACTGTGGCACGATCATCATGTGGAGGCCACTTCACTTCGAAAATAACAGGATAAACTGCAGATTAACTGACTATAAAAAATAAACAACCTTGAAATACCAATGGTAGCATAAGGTAAATAATTATTATTCAGTATCGTTCCATTACTTCGATAGTGGTTCAATTATACTCATTCATTTTTTCCTTTTTTTAAATGGACATTACAAAAAAAAAAGTCTATGGCTGTCTTGGTAGGCTGCCAGGCAGACAGTGCGTACCCACCTAGTCATTATAGACAGATTGGAAATCATTATATAATTGTGTATTATGAATTGTCTTAAATTGTGATAACATATATAATATTGCATTATATATATTATCACGATTTAAGAAATTGATTCTTTCTCTTTTATTATTTATTGTTATATTTATATAAATAAGTGCAGTACGAAGCAATCCCTGAAGTAAGCAATTAGCGACTCACCGGTGGTTCCCTCTTGTTGAATGTGTTAAGAGATTAAAATATATCAGCTCGATACAAACACATTTCTAAAAGTAATAAATTCTCATATGTTTTATTGGTAATTCTTTTAAGAATATTTGAGGAAGATCCATAAGTAAAATTTACATGTATCTTGGATTATTGACAAACTCGATGGTCAGTGGAAAAAAATATGTTTCAGTGATTTTTGATATTTTAACAAATCCTAAGAAGATGTGACTGAAAAACCTCAATTCTTTCAAATTAAAAAAATAATAAACAGACTTTAATAATTAACATATTACCATAGATGAGTATGAGATCAGTTATCAGAGTTTTGCCATTTCTAATGTTTATACATTGTAAACATTAGAATAGACTATACAACAGTAAATAACCATAAGAAATTTAATTAATGATTAAATAATGTTTATTCATTATTATTTTTTTTTTTTACAGAGTCGTAGGAGCTACTCAATTTCAAAGCAATAATGCAAGGAAAGCTTTTCCATGTTTCGATGAACCATCGTTCAGAGCTAATTTCAGTTTCGAAGTAATAATTCATCCTAACATGAGTGCCATATCAAACCAACCAGCTATTTCCGACAATATAATGTAATCATCTTTAAACCTCCTTATTCAACTAATAATCCATCATTTTTCATCTGTAATTAAAAAAAAAATTATATATATCATCACAGAAATGGAGAAAGAAGGATCCAATTCGCTGAAAGACCTTCAATTCCAACATATCTTATAGCCTGGATAATATATGAACCCGAAAGTTATGGACATGTAACTAAAACTGTTACTACAAGCTGTGATGCAAACAAATCCCTAACTTATGGCCTCTGGTCAGATTTGACTTACCAAAACGAGACATCCCTGGCGCTCAATGCAGCTCCAGAAATGGTTTCTGCTATAGAAAAATTCACAGGTGAAGCATTAGCATTATTTATAACAATTCATTAAAATAATTACGAAATCAAGAGTGAGTAAAAAGCATGAAATACTAAGCAGAGTTGGGCATATTTATATTTATAAATACGAATATGAATTTATTTTTATCTTAATTTTAATGTGAATATGAATATAAATTTATTTATATCACAATATTTGTGAATATGAATATAAATAAATTCGTATTTACAAGTGTGAATATAAATAAATTCATATTCACAGGTGTGAATACGAATTTATTAATATATATAAATTTTTCTGTAAATAAAAAAAAATTCACAGGAAAAATTGTGAATATTCACAAAAAAATGTGAATATTTATATCTCAGCTGTGAATTCGGCCGTATTTACAAATAGAGATGTGAATATGGAAAAATTCACAAATTGAGATGTGAATTTCTACTAAATTCATAATTTCCCAATAAATATATAAAATTATTTTCAGATTTCTCCATATTGGTACACATTATTGAGTTAACCCTTTTTATGGAAATCACATCAGATATTACCTGATATCGATTACTAGGTTTTTTGGGGTGCTGATTATGAAAAAAATATCGATTTTAGATTCCGCCGTCAGGTATCGATTTATTACAACCTACGCGATATAATCGATCTTGGTGTCGGCTATAGGGTTATCTGAGGTGCCGATTATGAAAAAAATATCGATTTTGAGATTCCGCCGTCAGGTATCGATTTATTACAACCTACGCGATATAATCGATCTTGGTGTCGGCTATAGGGTTATCTGAGGTGCTGATTATGAAAATGATATCGATTTTGAGATTCCGCCGTCAGGTATCGATTTATTACAACTTGGGTGATATAATCGATCTTGGTGTCGGCTATAGGGTTACCGGAGGTGGTGATTATGAAAATGATATCGATTTTAATATTCCGCCGTCAGGTATCGATTTATTGCAACTTGCGCGATATAATCGATCTTGGTGTCGAATATAGGGTTACCGGAGATGGTGAATATGAAAATGATGTCGATTTTGAGATTCCGCCGTCAGGTATCGATTTATTACAACTTGCGCGATATAATCGATCTTGGTGTCGGCTATAGGGTTACCGGAGGTGGTGATTACGGAAATGATATCGATTTTAAGATTCCGCCGTCGGGTATCAATTTATTACAAGCGTCGGCTATAGGGTTATCTAAGGAGCTGATTATGAATGAGGTTATTGATTTATTAAATTCTGTTGAAATATGAATGTTATATAGATTTTAAGCTTCTGGCATAGGCATCATATTATTGTTGTTATATTTGTAGTAATGTAGGTAGTATTTTGTTAATTTTGGTGTGTAGGTAAATATGTATTTATGAATTCATATTTATAAATTGAATATACTACATTATTGCAAGTACTGACACAATATCAATCACAATGTTACGATTCACACCATAATCTGGGAATTAGATCAGGATTAAAATGATCAGTGAATACTTCCAATTATAAGTCTGTACAATTTTAGAAAATGAGTTGTTTGCATTTTAAGATGAATGAAAATCTAGTGGTCAAAAAAAAATTTAATACATTTTTTATACATCAAACATTCTATAATAAAAAATAATAACAAACTAAAAGGAACAATAAACATACATATATACATTAAAAATAAATATCATAATAATTTTAATTACTCTAAAATTACTTTAATAATATAAGTATTAATATTATGATAAGGTAACCAAAAGTCGATTACATTCTCAGCCTGGGGATTGATAAAAAATAATTTAAACATTTATTTTTTAAAAACGGGAAAGCCCGAACAATACAGAATTTTTAAGATTACAACGCAAATATATATATAGCACAGCTTTTTAAAATAATTTATTAACCGTAATTTGCTTTTAGGACTACCCGCTTCTCAAATTTTCTCGAATCGATACCCGACGGCGGAATCTTAAAATCGATATCATTTCCGTAATCAGCACCTCGGGTAACCCTATAGCAGACACCAAGATCGATTATATCGCGCAAGTTGTAATAAATCGATACCTGACGGCGGAATCTTAAAATCGATATCATTTTCATAATCACCACCTCGGGTAACCCTATAGCCGACACCAAGATCGATTATATCGCGCAAGTTGTAATAAATCGATACCTGACGGCGGAATCTCAAAATCGATATCATTTTCATAATCAGCACCTCAGATAACCCTATAGCCGACACCAAGATCGATTATATCGCGTAGGTTGTAATAAATCGATACCTGACGGCGGAATCTCAAAATCGATATTTTTTTCATAATCGGCACCTCAGATAATCCTATAGCCGACACCAAGATCGATTATATCGCGTAGGTTGTAATAAATCGATACCTGACGGCGGAATCTCAAAATCGATATTTATTTCATAATCGGCACCTCAGATAATCCTATAGCCGACACCAAGATCGATTATATCGCGTAGGTTGTAATAAATCGATACCTGACGGCGGAATCTCAAAATCGATATTTTTTTCATAATCAGCACCCCAAAAAACCTAGTAATCGATATCAGGTAGTATCTGATGTGATTTCCATAAAAAGGGTTAACTCAATAATGTGTACCAATATGGAGAAATCTGAAAATAATTTTATATATTTATTGGGAAATTATGAATTTAGTAGAAATTCACATCTCAATTTGTGAATTTTTCCATATTCACATCTCTATTTGTAAATACGGCCGAATTCACAGCTGAGATATAAATATTCACATTTTTTTGTGAATATTCACAATTTTTCCTGTGATTTTTTTTTTATTTACAGAAAAATTTATATATATGAATAAATTCGTATTCACACCTGTGAATATGAATTTATTTATATTCACACTTGTAAATACGAATTTATTTATATTCATATTCACAAATATTGTGATATAAATAAATTTATATTCATATTCACATTAAAATTAAGATAAAAATAAATTCATATTCGTATTTATAAATATAAATATGCCCAACTCTGATACTAAGTCATAATCATGAAAAATCTATCTTTATTCACTGCCTAAGCAGTGTGAGGTGTTAACAAAATATTTATTAAAATACTTACTCTAATAGATGAGACATCACATTATGTTTGAGAATTCGCATTATGTTTGGGCTAGAGTGACTAGGTACATGCAATTTTGATTTAAGCTAATTATGGCATCATACAAAATATGCTGTCATCACGTGGGATAAAGTGAAGCCAAAATTTGCCATCTTAAATTTTGCTGTCAAATTTTGTCACTTAACATTTTTGCATATGTGTCGCAAACATGACTATAGCCGTATTTTTACATAGATTTTCTGGCAAAATTACCACAGAGAAAAAATTAAGAAAAATTAAAAATAATGGCTACAATCCTGCATTAGCTGTGATTTCAATGTTCAAAGTACTAGACAATTAAAACATTTAAAAAGTATAAATACTAACTAAAAATAAACTTATACTTATAAATTTAAAAACTTTAAGCTTTTAATTTCCCATAATATTAGTCTTGCAATTTTTCTTTCAAATATAATACATTTTTATAGATTATACGCAAGTTACGAAATAAATTTAATTTAAAAATTCATTCTTCTCATATCTTTGGTCTTTTTTAAATTTATTCTATTATAATTTTTTTTTATTAGGTGTTTCATGTGAAGCAGTAAAATCCAAGATGGATTTAGTAGCAATACCTGATTTCTTGGCAGGAGCAATGGAAAATTGGGAAATGATAACCTTTCGGTAAAGCATCAATTCATATATTTGCTATAGTCATTGTAAAAACAATAAAACTTTAAACTTTTAGAATGTACAAAAGACAAAATTTTTATTTTCACCCATTGAACGGTAATACTGATATTACTTGTCGTGATTTAAAAAATTAAATAATATAGTAATTTAGTAGTACATACATTATAGAAGAAAAATAATTTAAATATGAGTTAGACAAAAGAACTATTGAATTAAGTTCATCATTGTATTCTTAAGGTTATAAGAACCCCTAATAGTAGAATAATTCAGAACAAGGTACATTAAAAAAACAAAAAATAGATTCCATCCATTAAATAAGGCTAAAATCACCATTTAGTACAACTTTTGGTCTCAAACCAGTAGATAGCTAACTTTTGATTAATGGTAAATCAAATGTTTTTCTTGTTCTTGAGCAGGAATCAGTTCTTGTTTTTGTGGAATCATTTTTTTAACATTATAAGTATATTTAGCCACTGAAATAATTTAAAATTTTTTTTTACCGTTTTTATTTTAAATTTTAAATTTTAAATTGATTTGATGGTGCCAATGAGATAAAAATGATTACCTACTTGAGTGATTTTCTAAAGGATTAATCTTATCCAGGATTAAGAAGCATGCTCCCTGATGATCCTGAATTTATTTTGTTTTAATATTTGAAATTCTTTAATTTTAATTTTTCATAACAGTTTTCCCTTTTTCATTTTCTTTTTTTTTAATGCAATGGATCTGTTTATATAGGGAAAGCTATTTACTTTTTAACAATATGACTTCTACAGTAAGCGACGAGCAATCGATCCTAATGGTCGTTGCCCATGAACTGGCCCATCAGTGGTTTGGGAACCTGGTGACCCTAGACTGGTGGAGCGATGCCTGGCTCAATGAGGGGTTTGCAAGATATTTTCAATACATTATAACTGATCAGGTAAAATCAAAGATTTCATAAAACTATGAACTACTTTCTTATTCCTTGTTTAAAATGCATTAAAAAATGGACTCAAACAGGTGAGACTAAAAAAAGAAAGGCACTGTTCTTTTTCCTGCCCTACAGCTACCTACCCTGTTTTATGGCTTATCACTTGTATCTGCTGTTGTTTAATTACCTTAATTAGCTTTAAACAGATGCTCTTCACTGGACATCAGACGACATTGAATGCCTTTTCATCTTATCAGCAAGTATGAGCTTAGGTATAACAGTTGCTGTGGGGTAGGAATCAGAACAGTACTGTAAAAGTAAGTATCACAAGCATAACCATAAGTACCATTATTATAAGCTTATGGATCAGCAATATTTTTTTTTAATGTGATGGCTAAAAAAATAAAGGAAAAATTGATATTCTCTTAATTATAGAATCTAATGAATCTACCTTGGCTGACAAAGTTGAGCCATAGAAAAAAGGCAATATTAATTATTATTATTATACAAATGTATTGTTACCAAAATTGTTTAGCTAATTTTGTTACAGGTGCATCCTGAGATGAACTTGATGGAGCAGTTCTTGGTGGAGCGTCGACAAATAGCATTTGAAGCTGATAGCTCCGGAGCTCACCCACTGATCAATCACAATATCACTTCTCAAGATGATATAGATTATATGTTTGACGAAGTAACATATGATAAAGGTATATATATATGGAGTATAGAAGACTGTAAATGAAATATAGGAGGCAATAGAAAATGAAACATTCAATAATAAAAACCTGTTCTGGCGTTATGATATTAGTTATGAGAATGTTGTCAGTAACAATTTCTATGGCCTTAGCTTTAGCCTTTTTTTTTCATTTGCTTACCAAATATTGTTTCGTTCTGATGAGAAAATATGATCCATCAGTATTTAAATTTATTTAATGCTTAATTTTATTCAATTATGTTTTTTCTTTTGATTTTTTTTTTCAAAGTAGATAAAATATTTAACATAAAAATGAATAAATAATTATAGTTACTAAAATATTCAAATGAATTTATTTTAATTTAATTTATGAATTTAATTAATACAATAGAAGATCACCTGCAGTGTAGTGGTTAGCAAAACAGCCTTCTATGTCCAAGTTTGTGGGTTTTAGAAAGGCAAGAGGTCCTAGGATTTTTTAAAGGGAATGAAAAATCCTTGGCAATGTCATCATTTGGAGAAGACATAATATAGAGGTTCTGAGCCTGTGCAATATCAGCAACTCTTTAAGGATCCCTATCCTAATTATAACTGTACCAGCAAAATTTAGGACTCCCACTGTAGCATAAAGTGACATTAAATAAATGAACAAAAAAAAAAATTATAATACAATATAATGAATGATTTATAGGAGCCTCAGTGATTCACATGTGGAGATCAACTTTAGGAGATGAACAATTTAGGAGGGGCATAACAAATTATCTAAATAGTGTTGTAAGGTAATAATATAATTTTTAAACAAATTTAAATTTTTAGGAAAGTCAATTTGTTTGAAAAAAAAAAAAAACCTTTGTAATATACCTAATAATAGGTACATTGCACTGGTTTTGACTTAAATTAACTTTGAAACTCAACTCTTACTTTGTGCAAACTTTAAGTTTTTCCTACCATCATAACTACAATTTTAAAGTTTCTTTAGTGTTATCATTTAAACACCATAAAATATATGTTTATTTTTCCTGAAATTAGACATACGAGTATACAATACAAAAGGAAAAAAGTTTGCCACGATAATTCAGATAGTTGGTTGTTTACAACAGTCTTTAAACATAAAATAAGTTACATTTAAGTTTTACTATGAAATCTATACATTTAAATTAATCTTTAAAATATAGGCAATCATTATTATTACATTTCTTTTTCAGAAGTTGAATTTATAGCTTATATCACATCTTTATCTTTCAATGTGAAAAACTCATCATATCTCAATTTGACACACTCATTGCCAAAGGGATAGCCTTTCTAAAATTTTTCATTGTCGCAAGACATTAGTTAGATAGCCCAATGTCAAGGATTTGAAGAGAAAGGAGTAAGATGTTTGCATCCTTCATTTCTGAATTATATGACAAAGTTAAATGAATGGCTAGATGAAAATTCATTTTATTGTATTTCACTAAAGAAGGGGACTTTACTTTTTTGAAACTCCAAGTAATTCATTTGATTTGTTAATGGTAAAGCTAAACTTTCAAAAACTTGGCCTTGTTGAACCTGTTCAAAGTGCAAATTATAATATCCTCAAATCTAAAAAGTTATCTTTTCCAAGAATTGATCTTGATAAACTTCTGCCAGAATCTCTTAACCTCAGAGAACCGACGAGAGAGAAGCACTGAAACAAAGATTGCATAGGGAACATAATAATTTATTCAGCAATGAAAAGCAGAAAGATTATAAGGTAGTATGATAAAATTCATTGATGAAGTATAATTTAATTTGTTTTTTATTATAGGTTAGGTGGAGTGTCTGATCCTGGATACTTGTTTTCTGCACTGTTTAGTAACACCTCTTGGAACAACAATCAATTGGGATCAACATGGACATTGCAAAGTGGATATCCTATTGTAGTGGCTTCAGAAAGAAATTCCACCCTGTCATTGAAACAAATCAAGGTAATTTATAAACAATAAAAATTTTATTTGAGTATTTAAACTGCTATCTTGCAAGTGGTCAAGCGAAATCTCAGACTGAAATGGCAAAACTGGAATTTAATTCTATTATAAAGTCGTGAGTACAATGGTATTATCATTCTATGGTCACTGAAGGTGAGAAAAAATAAAAGGATACTATAGCAATGGAGGGTTTAATAAGACAATAAGGCATAATAATAATTTTCGATTCATGGTAAGATCACAGTTTTTATTTACTTTTTTTTTTGTCTTAGTTATGTCATTTATTAATTTATTTTACATCATTTTCTCATATTCTTTATGAGATCGAAAAAGCTATGCCTGACTTAGCCACCAATAGATGTTGGGGGAATCAGTGCTAGGGTCTCTAAATTGAGATAGAAAAGACAAAAGAGGCAGTATGGGAATAGAATCATTATCATTATTAATTAATAATCAAATTTGTTTCAAAATATTATATTAGATAGATGTGATTGAATGGTGCTTCTAATAGATGCATGACTCAACTATGGCTCGTCAATTGTCTTATTATTTTTTAAATACCACGTTTCAATCTCCTGTTTGATACAGTATTCTTGAAGACTTAAGACTGACTAATACACACATCGCTTTCAGTGATCATTAAAGATTCAACAGGTCCACTCCTTCTCTTCTCCCATATAGGTCCGCTTGAACAATAGGAAGAGACTCTCATTCCTATCCCATCCTCATTTCCAAGAGCTTCTTGATAGTTATAGAGTTATTTTTTACATTATTCAAAATAAAATTTTCCAATCGAAATTCGTAACGAGGTTAACAATTTTACAACATGTATTTTACAATGATTTTGAGAATCAATAATACAATTTTGATATTACCTAATATTTATATCAATTTAGTAACAACCAACTACTCACCTTAGATATGATGTAATGTGTTCCTGGTTAGAGGGGGAATGCATGACCAAAAAATGAAGTTTGCAGGAATGCTATAAAAAATTGAGGATTTTTAACTAAGATACAAAAAGAGTTCACTGAAGAATAAACAAACCAAAGATGTAGAAGGGGCTTTAAAAACTAACGTAATGCGAAAATAAGGGAAAGAAAAGGTTTAAGAAAACTAAAACTAGACAAGGACTTAAAAGAGTGACATCTTCCAAAAATAAATAAATAAATAAATAAATATATATATATATATATATATATATATATATATATATATATATATATATAAACTTTGCTGTTTTTTATAATATATATATAACAGAAAAGTGACATCCAAACTTAGTTCTAAATAGAGCTGATATATAAGCATCACAGTTTTGTAACATCAAACGTCGTAGTTAGTAATGTTGCCTAAGATATCTATCTTGCAGTTGTTAGGCGCCACATTTTTTGCAGCTTTAAGGAAATGCTTAGTACTTTCAGCAATCACTATGCATTGAATTTAGAGTATTTTATGATTTAATATGATTGAATCAAATTGAATTTATAGGCTAGATATAAGGGTCATTCATACCAGAAGATATCTGAAGATGCTTGGATTTCATTATTGAAATGTCATAATTTTGGGCCGAAAAAATTCATACCTACTCAATGGTATATTACCTTCACTTTTTAAATAGTAGCCAGACAGGAGAACCTTTAATTGTTCTTTTAAAAAATTATGAAAGCAATTTCAAAGTGAGGGAGTGAAGGGTTAGTGAGGTAGTAAAAAATGTATTGAGGTAGTAGTAAACTTTGAGAAGTGAAAGCAAAAACGCGCATATTTTAAAGAAATACAATCTTAAGAAACAATAGAAATACAACAAAAACAATTTCAAATTCAAAAATAGGAAATTCCAAACGCACATAGCCAAAAGTAAACTTGATTATAGAGTTAGGTTTGATTACAGTTACATACTTTTGGTCTAATCTAGAACAACAAAATGAGTGAAATAGTTCCTATTTTTTTCTAGTAACTAGCTCTCATTTTAGAGGTTGAAAATTGACTGGACGTACGATTTACACATTATCAGATAATGACCCATAAGCACAAAAACTAATTATTGAATGAAATATTTCTTTCAAATGAATTACTGATGCTTCAATATGTTTAGTTATTAGTTGACCAATCATATAGAGAACTTTTTTCACATGGATATTAATAAATATGGGAAGGTATATAAAATAGAAATTTTATTTTTTAGGTCACGGGATGGAATAAAACAGAGGAAGGACAGTGGCTGATACCAATCACTATAACTATAAATAATAACAGGACATTTTCATACGTCTTAGAACCCAACAAATCATTGGAAGTCCAACTTGACTCAGAGGGAACTTATATTATTAACTTAAATCAAAGTGGTAAGCAACACTAACATTTTTTAAAAGTATTTATTGATATATATCAGTAAACTATGAAAAATAAATCTATTTTTTTTTTTTTTTTTTTTTTTTTTTTTTTTTTTTTTTTTTTTTTTTTTATGACTTACTTAATAGTTCTTTTAGCTTACCATTTAATTATTTTATGCTTAAGTAATCTTAGTTTATTTACATGGGTTTAGAAGATTTGTCTAATCTAATGGGTGATTTTTTTTTATGGTATTTTTTTGAAAATACCTAAGGTGATTTTGGAAATAATAAGAAAAATATTGGTTACTATGGTTTAGATTAATTTAGGCTCAAACCTTAGATTCCTCATATCCTATACTGTAAACAAATAAACAAATGATTAGTTATTAATTTTTCTCCCTACTTCTTGAGACTATCCAATTTATAACTGTGGATAAGGGCGACCAATTAAGTCTCAACACTATCTTTCTTTAGAGTTTTATTTATGCAAACGTTTCGGCCAGTTCGGCCATCTTCAGTGCTAAATATGATTGATGATAAAAATTGTCTTCTAAAAATCCACCATCAGTGGTTAGTCAATTAATAATTAAAATAAATAGGTATCTGCTACCCCTGTCCAACTACCTGTTTTATATTGTCCGTCAATACAAAAGAGTACTTACTACAAATAACTCTTTTGATTTCTATTTATTCTATTCATTCATTCGGTGCGACAACTCGATGCCGAGTCTTGGCCTCCTGCACCAGCCTCCACCAGTTGTTCCTATCCTGTGCAGCCGCCATCCAGCTCCTCACCCCCAACATGGACCTGGCATCACCAGCCATTTTTTTTTTTTTTTTTTCTAGATGATATTTATCAATCTGTTCTAAGAGCAGTTTCAGTGCTCCGGGTCAGTACAGACTAAGGACGTTCCAATACCCTACATTAAATTTAAGCAAGCATTTGATTTCTATATAATATAACCTTGTGATTTCAAAATATAAAATGACTGACAATTTAAATAAAAATCAAAACACTAGCTTTAAAAAAAGTTGAAAGATGTAAAAGCCTATATATTGTAAAGATGATTCTGGTATTAATGGCTCTTTTTTAATTTTTAATATACTGCTAAGCTAAAGGTTTAAAGATTGGGTCACTTGTGGTGTAGATGCTAGCATAGCAGCCTACAGTACTAAAGGTTGAGGGTTCGCATCCCGCGGTTGCTCTAGGATTTTCTAAAGGGAATAAAAAATCCTTGACTATGCTGTCCCTCTGATAGGGTGTAAAATAGAGATCCCAAGACTGTATGATGTCAGGTACTCATTAAAGATTCACATCCTAATCATATCTGGATAGGGAAACTTTAGGAATACCATTGTACCATTGTCTGAATAGCCTTAGTGGTATAAAGTGATGTTAATTAATCAAACAACTAAGTTTAAAGATTTAAAATAACAAACATAATTGGACTTTGTTATATTGAAAATATTGACTGATATAAACAAAATAATTTATCTTTACATAAGGCTTCTATAGAGTGATGTACCACAATACAAGCAGATGGCTTCCGATGGTAGCGACGGATCTAACAAGGTCAATGCTCATCAGTGATGCCATGGCACTATCCAAAGCGGGACTTCTTCCTTACCAAACCTCAATGTTGGCAGTCTCTCAACATTTGAAAAGTAATGGATATTTCCCATGGATATCAGCTTTAAAAGCATTTTCAACAATAGATGATATCCTGCAAACTTCTGAACTTGGCCCAAGATGGAGGGTGAGCTTAGACATAATTTAAAGGATTGCATTATTCATTGATTTCACAATATTTCTAAACATCACTTTAATATTTCAACAGGAGCTAGTACTTAATTTAATGGAAAATGTAATGACAAAAGTAGCACTTAATGATTCTCTTTCTGAAAATCATATTTTGAAGCTCCATAAAATGAATTTATTAAAATATGGATGTAAGTTCGGAAATATACAATGTCTAATTGAAGCTGGTAAATTAGCAAAAAATTTAAGGTAAGAAATTAAATTTTATATATTCAATTTGAAGCACACAATAAGTATTTTTTTTTTCCCCACATACTTAATGAGTATCATAATAGTTATGTATTATATGATAACCATAACATATTATAATATGTAATGAAGACTTTTAATCTTGTAAAATTGTATTAAAAATCATTATATTATAACAATAATATCAAACCTGATATAATTCTAAAAAAAAGTAACAATTAAAAATAGAGATATAGAAAAAATAAACATATAAAATAACTTTTAAATAAATATCCCTTGTCTGTAATAAAATATTTCTTAGCTATGGAACACCAGAAAAGCGTGATGCTTTACTATGCACTGTAGCGAGAATGGGTGATGAAGAAACTTGGAATCAGATTTTCATGAAATACAACTCCTCGAATTCTCCAACTGAAAAGTTTTCATACTTGAAAGCTCTTGCCTGCACCAGAAATAAATCTATTATAAAGAGGTAATAATAGTTTTATGTAAATAAAATTAAGTAAAAAAAAATTAATTAGATGAGACTGGATTTGACACTATAAAAAATAAGTTTGTATCAAAAAAATTTTACATAATAAATATCTATAAATACATAAAAATATTTCTATGTTTACTAAAAACCAAATAAAATTAGAACTATAATAGATCTAATATAGCAGCATTAAATTTTAAAAAACTCAAAAAAACAAACAAAACAGGATAGCAATAAAAATTATAGATTTATAGAATAATGCTTTTGGGTCTCTGTTTAGGAAAATATTTTTTATCACCATGAATCCAACAAGAGGAACTTATCTTCTAGAAATAAAAAAAAAATCCTTAACCTATATACAACTATGATTAAAATTAAAGAAATTCTTAGAAAAAAGTTCAAATTAAAATATTCATCGTATTAATTCTAAATTAAAAAAGAAAAAAAAAAAATCAGAAGGAGTAAGAACCTCTTTAGGACCACCCACCTTCCCTGCAGCTAAAACTAAAAGTGCAATGGCTAGTAAATCCAGTCTCTCCTAATCAGAAAATTATTTAATACTAAAATTAATTTATAATTAAATTAAAAATTTAAACTAAAATATTACTAACAAGGGGAGGGCACAGCTATGGGGTCGTCGATCGGGCCCATTTTTTTTCTGGTGATTCTACATCGAAAAATAGTCGACACGTGTCCGAGCGTTCCGTCCAATGGGCCTTAGGTGCTGAGAAATAAAATAAAATACCTTGAAAATCCTTTATTTTTTATCTTGAGTTTGGAAAATGATATCGCCATGATTCTTTCACTAATTAATTTATTTTAGAGAGTAGATTAAAGGAAAAATACAATCGTTAAAGAATTATTCATATTTCTTCAATTTAGTTTAAAAAAGCTTCAAATTTTCAAGTAAACTAGCTTTATAAATTTTTTCACATAAAAAACAATAACAGAATTGAGTTCAGCACCTCAAGAAACCCTGATGTATTAAATATCATCCAAAACAAAAAATAAAAAAATTTTCATGTCAGGAACAGCTTAAAAATGTTTCAGCAAAATTGTATTTGTAGTTTCGAATTCTGCATGTCGTGTTGAGCTGATCCGATTTTCACGTTCTTGAGCTCGTTGCATAGAAGAAAGCTTCCTTTTTCTAACCATATAAATAACTATTGTATTATCTTGGGAAGCTCTTGTAAAAAATGGTCCTCAAAATAAAAATTAAATTCAAACTTTTCTTTATATTATGTTGATTCCTGAACACGTAAAAATATCTCGATTATGTAAAAATGTGTAACTCTAGAGCCTTTATTTACCCTATAAATTTGATGAGAATCGGTAGAATTTCTCCGAAATATGGTCGGATTTTTGGATGTTTAACGAAATTGTAAGGGTCTAGCCTTAGCGAAACTTTTAATGCAATTTATAATTTTTTTTTTTTTTTTTTAATCTTCCCAAAATTTACTCAGGTTTTTTTTATTGTCCTCAAAACGAATCTGAAAACTATTATGAAACAAAAACAGTTTTGCACAAAATGATTTTTTAATGTCAGTACTTTGCCAGAATATTCCATGAACATAACTCTAAAAAGTAATTATTTCCATCCTTTTCACGATGTTTTTATCACTAGTAAATTCATTTTACGGAGCCTATTTTGTTTTTCTTGGTCGGCTGGGAGAAAATGGGTTCATCCCGATTGTTTCACGTTCGCCTTACAAAAAATGATTTTGAACTTTAAATGAACTAAAATTTAAAACTACTTTTTCTCTATGATCTATAAGCAACGTGTTTTTTCTATGCCCTCGCCATCAACAAGTAGTACTTTTTTCTTATGGATATACTTCCAATGTGAAGGTGGTATAATGAAACAGTGCGAACTAATAGAAAAACGTACTTTGTACTCGTCCGGATATACTCTTTGTTTACTTACTGGTGAGGGTAGGTGGGGGATTTTAAAACTGATAGGATGTGGATCATTCCTAATTGTTATTTGTTATTGAAAACTCTTACAAACCTCTCTCTCAAAGTGATCGACTAACTTTTTATTTTCATTCATTCTTGGATTTTTTTTTTTAAATTAATATTTGTTGTTACTCGGCTCATCGATTTTTGGCTTTCTTTGGACTTCCTGGACTTTATTTATAAGGTATTTTATTTTATTTATCAGCACCTAAGGCCCATTGGACGGAACGCTCAGACACGTGTCGACTATTTTTCGATGTAGAATCACCAGGAAAAAAATGGGCCCGATCGACGACTCCATAGCTGTGCCCTCCCCTTGTAAGCTGTTAAGAAAGATGAGAAGGAACAATTTCTTTTGATTTCAGATTTCTTGATTTAATGCTAACTTCAGTAATAAGGAAACAGGATATTGTTCCGATTGCACAACTATTATGTGATTCTGCGGAAGGAGCAGAGGAAACAATAAATTTCATTATTAATAATTACGAGCAACTTAAACATTAGTAAGCAATGCACCATTATTATAATATAATAAATTATAAGTTTTGTTGGTTGATCGTGATAATAGTACCATCAGTCACTGTAAAGTAGGAGATAGTTCAAGAGTTGGTCAAAAATAATCAGAATGGCTGTTAGATATTCATGAATTGCAAACCTTTCGGCCAAAATTTGGGTAATAATGATGCTAGCATAATTATAATAATTGATAACAGTTATTTTGAATATACCTAACTGGCCATATATCATATCCTTCTTTGATTAATAATTTATGTTTTCAAACTCCACTAATCTTTTACTTAAATTCTGTTAACTAGCATCAATCAACCAAAGAAACTTAGAGATGTATTGTCAGCAGCAATCAAACATGTCAACGATTCTCAATTAGCTGAAGTAAGTATTAAGTTTTAAATGGGCAAATTTAGGTCATGGGTTCATAACTCTATAATTATGACGCTTAATGACTTATAACATGAAAAATTAAGTTGAAGTTTCATTAGCCTTTTTTGGACAGAAAGGCTTGAGAAACTAATTCTACTAGAAATGGTTCTGAACAAAACGGGGTCTTAGGGGCTCTTGTTCCTCTAAAATGAGTTCCCAAATGTCCTTACACTTCTGACATCCACTTCCTAATACAGCTCGATCACTGAAGTTAGTGAGTATAGACGGTCTCGGCTTCTGTATCATTCCGTTTGGTAAATTATATCAGCCGGTTGCCCACCTCTTCGCATGCATCTGGTGTAGTTTTGGATGTAGCTCAGGCATTCGACAAGGTCTGGCACCAGGGTCTTCTCTTTAAACTCAAGAACATATTACCACACACTTACTAATCATATCTTTTCGACAGATTTTTCTCGGTTCGACAAGGGTCGGAGATCTCTTCAATTTGTCCAGTCTTGGCGGGAGTACCTCAAGGTTCAATACTGGCTCTTCTTCTCTACATTATATACACTCATGACATACCGGAAAGCATTGACACACTGACCGCTACATATGCTGATGATACGGCGATTCTCACTAAACACAAGGATCCTACACAAGTCTCACAAATTTTACAACATTTACATATAATAAACGACGGGTGTAAACTATGGAAGATTCGACTTAATCATGACAAATCCAAACACATAACGTTCACTCTTCGAAAAAATACCTGCCCTCCAATTTATATAGAAAATTTCCAAATTTCACTAACTGACACTGTACACTATCTCGGTCTTACCTTTGACAGGATGACCTGGGGCCCGCCATGTTTAGATGAAACATAAGACCCTTTTCAACTGACTCAACCAACTCTACTCACTTTTTTCTAAAACTACAAAACTGGGACTAAGACTAAAATTAAAAACATATTTATACTTGATAAAACCAATATGGACATACTCTTCACAGATATACGGAACAGCTAAATAGACCCACTTACACCGACTTCAAGCCTTTCAATCAAAAATGTTAAGACTCATAGTAAAAGCACCATGGTACGTCACTAACAAAACACTACATACCGACTTACAAATAGAAACAGTAGACCAACATATAAAGACACTTTATAAACGTTTTCACACTCACCTACAAGGCCACTTCAACCGACTGATTAGAGACATGGCAACAGGTGATATACCAATAAATAGTAGATTAAAAAGGCGTTGGATGAGAGATCTCCTTCGTTAACAAACCAGATTAACCAGATTAACCAGACAAGAGGTACCGCTGGGTGCCATCCTTCCCCATGCCTAACATGTCCTTATTTAAATTAGTGTAGCTCTCTTAGTCTAGCTTAATTGTAATTGCCATTGAGAAATGAAGGATAATAATGGTATTGATCCTCCCTGAGGAGAAAGCAAACTATCAAAATTCTTATGAAAAAAAAAAAAACACCAATACATCCAAAATCAAGTTTACTACAAAAAAGTTTTTTGTTTGATCTCTTTGTCTTGAAAAAAATTTTTTAGGTAAAATATTAACACATTATAATGAATACAAAGTGGGTGTTGATATTTATTGGCACAAAATCTATTATTTGTATTTTTTTTAATTTAAATTTTGTTAGCTCTCTTTTCAGATGAAACTGATGGCTTCAATATTACCCGAGTTGATCACAGAATCGTTCATTAATAACTTGGAGCAAACGATGATCTTAAAGAAACATCATATAAAAGCTTTGAGTGATTTTCTTCAAAGAACAGAAAACCCAGAAGTTACAACACCGGGAGAAGAAACGGGTAAAGATGAAACATCAGATAATCATTCTAGCAGGCTGAACATTGGAATGACATGGGTGTTATTATTGTCATCAACAATCTTGTACATTAAAATTGTGTAATTAAATTACTGAATATTAATTCAGGCTAGGGAAACAAAATATTTAATAAGATTATACCTTATTTAAAGTAATTAGTAAAAATGTAAAAGACTTATGACAATAATTAATATTAATCAAATAAATATAATATTTTTGTGATTATAGGTTTTATAATTTTAAATTAAAATTAAGTAAATATGTAAGTACTATACTATCCATCTATTATTAAGACCAATGTTTACACATTTTTTATTTCAAAAATAAATTTTAATGTGAAAATAGGATTTTATATTGATAAAAAATATATATACTGAAATTACTTTATAAAAATAAATAAAAAAAATATAGTTTGGAGAGTAAATATTTGTTTTCTTCTAATATTTATCTACTAGCAAACGTTCGAACGCTTTATGTAATAATCAGTTCCTATTAGTATTAGAGTATTAGAGAGAATATAAATTTTAGTCAATACTTGTAGTCTACACCAGTAGTATCAGTATCCTTAACAAAACAGCTATGATGTCTCCAGGTTAGTGAGATACTAAGCTTTTTTTTAACTTCAACTCACACTTTCTCAAGCTCCCTACACTTCTGTTAAAACCTATACTTCTATAACCTGTATGATTTTTACATTTCACACCTATTTTTTATGACATCAGAGAACTTTTCATTAAATATGTCATATAACACGTTCCTTTAAATAAATTTACTACTACATACTCATTGTTTTTCACTAAATCGGAACAAAGATGGCTTGGGATAATGATAGTAAACAAACAAAAACAATAAACATTAACTTCTCTGATAGTAGATTTAAAGTCGAATTTCATGTGCAGTAAATGTATAAAACTAAATATTTAGTAAAAAAGACTGTAGAATTTTACTGAGTTATTATATATTAATAAATATAATCCCCTTGTTGTTTGTTAAGATTAAAAAATCTAGTTTTGAGATAACTACTTATGTTGTTTTATAGCTAACGATTAATAATAATTAATTAATCGAACAATGCAGGACTAAAATTATGACTCATAAAAACAATATTAAAGGCAAGAACTTTTATTAAATTATTGAACATTAAATGATATTCATACAATTAAATGTAGAATAGAAATGATTGTATTACAGTAGTTGTAAAATTATTTTTTACAGCAAGACTGTATCTAATAAATTAATATTAAATATCTGACATAACAAGGGTTGAAAAAAATTATATACCAGAAAAACAATCTCAGTATGGAATAATTTTGTGTTAAGGAGTTTGTACCACTTAATATTACAAAACAAACAAAACTAACAGATCTTCTTTGGCTAATGAAAAAATGTCAGAAAACAAATTTTCAACTAGTGATAAAAAATAACAAAACAATTATTATTAATTTAACCAGCATTAAATGGTTTCGCCTTAAAGCTAGAATAATTATGATCACCATCAGCAACACATGTCTTACTTAAGAGTGTGCAGAAAGAGAATAGCTTAATTTTCTTAATAATTGTAAGCACATTAGAAGATATACCGAATTGGAGATATACTCCTTAGATTAGGTCACAAATGGCCTAGGACTTTTAAATATTAATGCTCGTTGGTAAAGTTCTTTTTTTAATTGACAGTAAAAACAAGAAATTTCATTTCTAGAAAAAAAAAAGAACAAGAGAAAATAAAAAATTAAATTTATTTTTAAATTACTTTGTGCTAAAAAGATGGAAACCTTAATTTATATGTTTAATATTTTAATTCAGATATGTATTTCGTCATTAAGTATAACAAACTATGTCACAATGATAGTCTTTCAATTCAACTATGTTACAAACTAAGTCCTTCAATTTACCCAACTTTATATGATTGGTTGTTTGTTACGTTATTATTGATTCTACCAAATTTTAAAATTTATAAACAAGATAATTTTCAATTATTAACAAAAATATTAGTTTATTTATTATTTTAATAACACAGAAGATCATTTTCTTGGACATTCATTTGTATATGTTCTTAATTTTCTAATTGGTAACAAATGAAAATTTAATAAAACTATAACAAGTTGGAGTAGACAATTTTTTTCTTTTCCAAAACAAATTTCAATTATATAACATTACAATTGTGCCTTTTTAGTGCATTTACTCAACAACAAGTTTTAAAAATAACAATAAATATATGTAAATAGAGAACAATAGAGGTTCTTTGAAACTAAATGTTTTTATATACATAATACCTACATTTTAAAATTTTTAAAAACTATTGACACAAATCATAATCAATGGATAGCTGTATACCACTGATTTATTTAAAAATAGCAATTATGACAAGATTTATTAATCACAGATTAATTTGATGACTAACATTTCTAATTTACAACTTTGCATGAGCCAGCATGCGCAATTGGTGCAAAAGTGCGGTACGAATAATTATATCTAGTTGAAATATCTTAAATTAGTAATTTATTACAATTAAATAACAATGGCATGATCAATATTAGAAATAACTTATCAAGACAGCTACTTAGTTTGGATTGAGAGGAAAAATTTAATTTCATGGAATTTGTTGCATAATGCAATTATAATGATAATAAATAGTATTTATTTAAGTTAGGACTATGTATTCTATAGTATAGAGATTATTTACTTAGTTGACATCAATTCCCTACTAGGAACGAAAAACCGTATTTACTTGTTGGGTACACCTAATAAACGTAGCACGTTTTGAAAGTTCTTTTAATTTTCCTGCACCTGTATAAGTACAAGCACTTCTCAACCCTCCAAGAATGTCTAACACGGTACCTTCAACATCGCCACGATATTCAACTTCTACTGTTTTTCCTTCAGCACACCTAAAACGAAAAAGATTTTTAATCAGTAATCAAATTAATTTATTCATATTTTTAAAGAGGCCATGGTTAGCAATGCGTTGATCGAATAAGAACCAAAAGAACAATAGCAACAAAAAATATAGGATATAATCTGAGATAAATATCAATAAATTAATAAAGAACACAACTAAGAATAATAAAAGATAAAAACCTGTATTGGGCAACTTCTCCGCTATGTTTAAGCATAGCGGTATCAGAAGACATTCCATAAAAAAGTTTCACTGTTCTACCGTCAGGCTTATGCCTTATTTCGCCACCTGATTGATCATGCCCAGCAAGCATACCTAAAATAAAAAATAATAATAATGATGAAATGTTAATGATTTATTATTATTATTTTCTTTTCCTTTTTTTTTAGTATTTTAGTTCTAAGGAAATTTTTATTATGATTTAATATTGTTTACCACCTGTAATTGGGCAATTTGTCTGTTAGTGGAATTTTATATGTATAAATAAATAAATGATAATAATAATTATAATAATGAAAATAGGCATGCTATTTGTATCAAATAATTATACACAAATCGTTAATTCTTATTATTTTAAATGATCAACAATATTAGATACAAATATTATAGTTTGAACTAGTAATTACTCATTTTACTTTGATATAATTTGTGTAACAAGTTTCTTAGAGAGAATAGGTTATTACTTTTTGATCTAAATTTAGTTCATTAGATAAAAAAGGCTATAAATATATTAAAATGGAAGAAACCATAATTTGTGTTTTCCTTGTAAATTAGACATTTTCGTATTGTAATTTTACACAAATAAAATCATTCTAACCCGAATCAATTGAAATATATGTATGTTTCATACAAAAATATTTTGAATATACTTATATTTTAAGTTGTTAAATTAAATATAAGAATATACTTATATTTTAAACTAGATAATTGGTATCACTTGTTGCTGTCTTGACAATTCATTCCTCTGAGTTATGGAGGCTACTAATTATAGGATGATTATTTTAAAAACCAGCATTTTTAAGAAAGCAGGAAAGGATGGCCAAAGACTAAAAGGAGATTTGGATCTGAGACTACTAGTTTTATTAATAATTCGATGAGATGAATAAAAATTTCTTGTAAATGGTTAAGGGTTGGAGGATTTTTATAAGATAATATTAAATATTTGGAGAAATATACTCCACATACCTCCTAACATCACAAAATCTGCACCAGCTCCAAATGCTTTAGCAACATCACCAGGGGAAGTACAACCTCCATCCTGAAAATTAGTTTTTATTATATATAAATTTTTTTTTCAATAGCAATAATAAATTTTTGATATTAATTCTCAACTTTTTTTTTCATAATTACTATCAAAAGTTAGCAAAACCCAAATGAAATTGACAAGGCTATGAAATTTAATACATAAAAGAAAAGCATTGACAATTTTTTTGCCGGGAACTTTTTAGTTGATTTCTATTTACGGAAACTTGAGTTGAGTTTTTTCTTTGTATTTTCCATGATCAAGAACATGACAGCATGAGATCAGCTGATCCCTTATGCCAAGGAGGAGAACAAATATAAATTATGATAAAGCGATCAAAAATTCTTTATAAATAATGGGCCAAATCAAAGCAGGTTTATATTAAAAATTGCTGGTATGGTATGAACAAGTTTTCGACCATTCTTGTAAAATACATAAATTATCAGAACAATCACAAAACAAATAAAAAAACAGTACAAAAATACAAAGATGTTGATAGCACAAGGAAGCAAGATGGTGGTGATATCAAAAGATACGGGGGTAGGTAATAATCCGCCATTTCCTGTCGTGATTACCGAAAATGATGATTTGTTAGGACATCTGTTGTCTTATTGTTTTCCAGCAGCGCTAGAGCACAAATTTTACCTATTTTGAAATTCAAAAGAATAAGGAATACACCAACATTAAAATAAGATTTAAACAAATAGAATATAAAAAAAAAAAAAAATTAAATTAAAGGACTTGGAAAAAGACAAGATTCAAGGCAACCTACAATGCTAAAGGTCATGGGTTCACGTCCTGTGGTGGCCCTAGGATTTTTAAATGGGAGTAAAAAGTCCTTGGCTATGCTGTCCCTCGATAGGACATAAAATGGAGGTCCTGAGCCTGTACGATGCCAGGTGCACGTTAAAGATCCATATCTTAATTAAACATGGATAGGCAAAATTTAGGACTCCCACTGTAGCATTGTCCAATTAGACTTAGCAGCATAAAGGGACATAAAACAAACAAACAAAAGACAAGATTTGTAAAAATAGATATAATTATTATTAATGTTTACATACTTACAGAAATGATGTGTGCCGACAAACCATGAGCAGAATCAGCACATTCTAATACGGCAGAGAGTTGTGGGTACCCAACGCCTGTTTTGATACGTGTAGTGCAAACAGACCCAGGTCCAATACCAACTTTTATAATATCTGCTCCGGACAAGACCAATTCTTCAACCATCTCACCGGTTACCACGTTACCTGCCTTCAAATTAATTTTTATTAGGAACAATTTTATGTCATAAATTTTGATTAAAATAGAAAATGGTAAAACATTAAATAATACAAGATGCCTGATCACCACTTATTAGGAGAATTCCTATGTTCAATTTTCCTCATTTATAATGTTGAGTAAAGAGTTATAATTATTATCCAGTATTCCTAAACAATTTCAATTAGGTCTAATTTAATCTCAACTTTACCATTTATTGCTTATTTTCAACCTTTCAGCTATGTCGCCATTTTCAAGTCTCAATCTGAACACGGATGTAATTTATCCAGCTTTAAACAATGCCTTCATCAATTCAACATAAAATTCCTTTTTTTATAAATTAAATATATATAAACCATTAACTGGTGTCGTCATGCTGATAGACTTAAATCATATCATTTATATGATTACGGATAATACCGACTGATAAATGATTGTGCTTTAAATGATTTCCATAATGTAAATTTTTTTTTACTGAATGAAAGCGTTCTTTTTTCTACCATAATAATTGTACCAAAAACAATAGGTATGTTTAAATAAAAATAAAAAATAAAATATATATATGAATATTTTTAAGTTAATTTCTAATTAAGTGACTCACGATAATGATGTGATTGGGATAAGCTTCTCTAACACGTCGAACATGTTCCACAAACTGTTGAGAATATCCATTTGCGACATCTAAACAAATAAATCGGATAGCAGGTAAAAGATCAAGGATTTGTTTCAGTCTGTTGAGATCATTATCGGAGAGACCACAACTTGCAGCTACATGACCCAAAACCTCAGGGTTAGCTTCCCCGAATGCTTGCCATTCCTCAGGCTGATAATACTTATGGACCGCTGTCATTAAGCCATGCTAAAATAGAGCCAAAAAAATTAATACATAAACAAGGTAGCATGAAGCAATACAATTAATTTAACATTAATATGGAAACAGCTAATAAGAAAAGTTAAAAGTTATGAATTCTCACAAATCTAATCATATAATGATTGCTAAATGCAAAGAAAAAGATTATTTGTAAAATGAATAACAAAAAAAATTTTTTGTTAGATAATATTTTCAGTAATGAACCATTTGAAGTGGACTATTAATATTTTCCTGTTTAGATGTTTAGAAATATTTAGGTGAATTTAGTAATATTGATAAAGCGAATTTCAAGCAAAGAAAATGTCTTAATTTTATTAGCAAAACTGTTCACTTACCTGTTTACAGTTTACTAGCTATAAATAAATATTGCAACAATAAAAATGTAAACCTTTCATCAGATAAATTTTAATTTTGACAGTTTCGAGTTGTTACTATTCTTGCAGAATGTATATTAAAATGTTTCTGAAACTGTTCCTAAAATTCCTCACAAATATTCCTGAATTTGAAGGTGTAGTAAGTGAATCTCTTAGGCCTAAACTTCATTGACAATCGCTTGCTTTATAGGATTGTTAAAATGTTTCAAGAATCAAGACTACCAAAGGTCATAAGTGACTTGTACAGTGACAATAGAGGAAAATTGGAAGACAGTTTGTGAAAAAAAAATCAAAATCACAGTTCCTTGAGTTAGACCAGTCTTGTAATGGATGGGAGATTTACACTCTGGGTCTCAAAAGTAAGGCCTTTAATTATTTTTGCTGCTCTCGCGTTAATAGAAGATAGGAGTAGCCAACGGTACGCGGCACGTACTTTGGGTGTGCCCGAAGCAACCCTTCGATATGCAGTTCAACGGTACAGGGAGACGGGACAGTGCACCAGGAGACAAGGTTCTGGCCGAAGAAGAGCCACAGATGCCCGCGATGACCGATTTTAGCTCCTTCACACCCTAAGAAACCGCTTTTCTACAGCTTCAGAGACTTCTCAGGCTTTAATGCATGCTCGAAGAGTTAATTTAAGTGCAGAGACAGTACGTAGAAGGCTGAACGAAATGAACCTTAGAGCTAGAATGCCAGCTTCTGGCCCTCTTTTGACAGCAGACCATCGAAAAGCCCGCTTGGAGTTTGCTCAAGAGCATCGGGATTGGAATGAGGAAGACTGGGGCAACGTACTGTTTACCGACGAGTCAAGGTTCGTTCTACATGGTCCTGATGGACGACTCAGAGTATACAGGAGGCCAGGGGAACGTTATGCCCCCTGTAACATAACTGGTCGTGTTCAATTTGGTGGTGGGTCTGTATTGGTGTGGGGCGGCATTTCGTTAGAAGCGAAAACAGAGCTCCACATTTTCAACAGGGCATCAATTAATGCAGATTTGTTCATCAGGGAAATCCTGCAGGATTATGTAGTGCCATTTGCTCCTTTTATTGGAGAAAATTTCCGCTTTGTGCAAGATAATGCCAGGCCCCATATTGCACAGTGCGTAAATGAGTTTCTGCAGGAAGTCGACATTATAAGCCTAAGATGGCCTGCTTGAAGTCCAGATTTAAATCCGATTGAGCACCTCTGGGACGAAGTAGGGCGCCGTTTAAGGGGACGATATGACCCTTCAAGAAGCATACAAGAACTGAGGATAGCACTGGTTAACACATGGGAAGATATACCGCAGGAATCCATATCCAACCTCATAAGAAGCATGCCTAGAAGACTGGAAGGAGTGATTCGGGCAAGAGGAGGAGTCACAAGGTACTAAAAGTTAGAACAAGTGTAAAATTTTATGTTTAAAGAAAAAAAAACTTTTTGTTAGAAAGGATATTTTCTTATTCATTTTTATTAAAGAATAAATGTATTACTTTTTTAAAGATTGTTATCTATTTTCTTAATTTCCATTAATTTTTACATAAGTTACAATAATTTCTTGCAAAAAATCACAATAAAAGTAATTTAAATTTAAATTTAAATTTTTTAAGTGCGCAAGATTTTTTGTGGGGCAGTTTATATTACTATGATGGTGTGCAAGTAAGTAATGGTGTAAGTACAACATTAAAGGTCTACCCAGTACCTTCCTAATTTAATTTATACTTTGTCATTTTAATTATATTAACTTTAAAATTATAATTTTACTTTAAAACTCAAGAAGGCATCATTTGTAATTTAAAAGAGTTCAGTTAGGTAGTCGATTTATCTCCAAGGTCTAGATCAAAATGAATTTTTAAACTCACAGATGAGGGGTCACCTATGGTGTAGTGGTTAGCATAGAAACTTACTATACTAAAGGTGTAAATGGAAGTAAAAAATTTCTTGTCTATACCATCCCTCGGATAGGACGTAAAATGGAGGTCCCGAGCCTGTATGATGTCAGGCTCATTAAAGATCCCCATCCTAATTATACCTAAATAGGCAAAATTTAGGACTCCCGATGTAGCCTTAGTGTCCGATTAGCCTTAGTGTCATAAAGTGATGTTAAACAAACTAACAAACAAACTCAGAGATGTAATAACAGAACATTATGTATTGAGCCTAAACAAGGACTGAAAGATGTGTATGCACAAGTAGTGTATTTACTTGTAATTTCATCATAATCATAATTCGAGTTCAAACTAAATATGATTTTAACATATGATTATTTGTCAAACTTTATTAAATTTAGGTTTGACTATAAATTTATTTATTTAGGTACTAGTCTGTTATAGCCCCTCATTGAAGATATACCGAAATCGATACATCTATACTGAATCATATGTGAAATTTGAACGAAAACTTTGTTTAGGTTATATACAAATACAATAATAGGAAATTAAATACTAAATTTATTCATTAAATAATAACATTTATATACAACATTTTTAAGTTCATCTTGAAAACTACAAATGTCTTTCAATATTTCTTCAAAAGGATCCCCATTTTCTGGTACCTTCTTTCTCCACATAAATTCTGCCAAATATGAGGATAAAAAATCTCGCCTTGCCCCTCTTTTTTTTTTATTGACCCACTTGACGCTACCCCAAAGTCTCTCTCTCTTTTCGACATTGATTCTTTTGACACCTCCACCTGCTTCTTTCTTGGTTTATTTTTAAAACCATCTCATGACCGTTCTCACTAATCATTCTCTTAGGGATAATATTTTTATCTTGTAAAAACTTTACAGCCGTTTCGTCATTCACATCTTATGGAAATATGGTTTTCAGAGTATATTTTTCCATGTTGGGCACAATAATAAACAATAGAAACCTATTAGGAAACGTATCTTGTATCGAAACATATTTCATTAGGTATTGATGTATCGATTTCGGTATATCTTCGATGAGGGGCTATAACAGACTAGTACCTTTATTTATATACAATCTCGAGCTTTTTGACCACCTGGGTCATTTTCGCCCTGTAATACATTATTTACAATATTGTAATAAAAATAAAATGCAGTTAAATGCAATGCAATCAAATTACCATATGATTACAATTACAAATACAATACAAAACACAATACAAGTACAATACAATACCAATACGATACAAATAAAATACGAACACTATACAATTTCAATACAATACAAATACTATTACAATTTAAAAGAGTAAGTTATATTTTCTTAAAATATAAGTTTGTATATAAATAAACTTACAAATATACGTTTATAAATAAATTTATTAGAAGAGAAAAGATTGGCCACTGCCGGGATTCGAACACCGGTATTCTGCCTCTCGATTGCAGCGCTGGAGAGCTTACAATTGAGCTAAACCCCAAGGTTTGATGATGGATCCCACATCAATCCTAGCATTGTCATCCTTTTCCCTTCAACGATCCCACCCACCAGGTCTCATCACATTGCAGCAAAGTAACCAAGGGTTGGACAGATGCTCAAATGATAGGTTGAATAAATGAAATATATAGTAAGGGAAAGTATTGTGATTGAGAAAAATTTTGACTTTCGGTTTTCAACGGAAATACAAGTTTTGTGGTCCCCTGAGTCCAAATAACCGACTCTCGGAAAATAGTCTGTGTGTGTCTGAACAGACTAGCTCATGAACTATTTGTCGTACAAAACTGAAAGTAGGTATCTGAGGTATTTATGTGCCCGTGATGTGACAGATTTCATCTAAATCAAGTTAACATAGATAGAACTTTATCCTAAAGTCTTTTTTTCTATTTATGATTTCTCAAAAACGGCACTAACAATTTCGATTAAACTTTTCATGATTAATCCTAATGAAGTATTCTTAATATGAAGAAGGTTTTATTGTCATCAAATAGGTCTGATAGGGCTTAAGTTCCTTAGGAAAAAATCTGCTTTTATGACTTTTAAGTACGTTTAATTTTGTTTATTTCGAGTAAATAACTGTCCTTTGTCATCCCTAGTTACATGAAATGACCAAATATAAAATAAGAAAGAATTAGTAATCAAATAAAAGATAAATAAAATATATGATTTACCAAAACGAAAATTTCAATTTATGATAATATTGGTAGTAATATAAATGCATACTATATCATTTGAAAGCTTGGAACTTAAGAAAAAATAATATTAAGTTTGTTATATGGTGGAAGGTCGCTGAATTGAAGTATTAGAGTATCAAGAAAATAATTTCTACTTTCAGATTATTTAACAGAAACTATTTATTTCCATGGTACTGATTGCAACAGTCTTAAAACTCACTCAAAACTTAAAGAATTACAAATAGCCTTTTTAATTTTTTTTTTACAATGAAAAACAAAGAGAACTGTTCAGAAAGAAGACGAGAGAAAACATTGTTAGAGAAGGTGTAGAGCGTGTTCTTCAAAATGTTATCGATTGGGGAAAAAAATCAAATGGCGATTCTTAATGAATCAAAGGTATGTTCCAACAAGCATTTAAAACACAATGGCAAAATCACGTGGTACTATGATGATTGAAAACACTTGAAAAATATAAAATCATGGTGTTACATTTGACAAGGTAACTATCTGAAGTTATTTAGAGGGAGAAGTATTTTCCTCGTTGAGCCTGAACTCACAGTGCAAGTTTGGAATACAATATTTCTCTTAAATTCTGTGTGTATGATAACTTTTCACCTGATCAGATTCATGAAAATATAAGTTTACTTTAAATGATCCCTAATGAGCATACATACGGTTTATGATGCAAGATAAACCAGCATATTGAAAATTAATCACGAATATGGTTCAATTACAATTCTAAACTATTAAAAATAGTAACTTGAGAATAAAAAAGATAATTATTTATATTTAATCCATGATCTCATTAAAAAAGGGCCAAATAAATGCAACATTTTAATCATATTAAGGTGAACATTCAGTCCACTGAAATTTTTTCAATTCTCTGGGCAAAGATAAACATGTAAGATAATAATCTGCAGTATCAAGGTTTTGTGTTACCAATCCTTGATTGATATTCAGAGAGAAGATAAAATTAAGATAACACTGTCTGGTGCAGATTTTTTTTTTTTCTTCATCACAATATCAAAAGAAGATATAATTATCCTGAGTCATTAAATTTTATTGATAAGAAAAATATATACATTACAAACACATCAACAAATTTAACTTAATATAATAATCTTGAAGATTTAGAAGCTAATGTTCTGAATAAACTCTTTAAATTTCATGAATTTTATAATGTTTGGTTAACATAAACGGATTAAAATTGATTTAAAAAAAAAAGTCTTCAAGCATTCAATTTCTTTCTTTGCATTTTCTACTTTTCATTTAAATTAAGTAAGTAATAGTTGAATGTGATTAAATTAAAAAAACCCAATGCTCAAATCAAATGAAAACATAAATATAGTCTAATTTAAAATTCTTTCATATCTTAAAATAAATTATTTCCTATTCGCAATGAAAAAAATGAAAAAAAATGAACATGAATACTTTCATGGATTCCTAAGGAGAAAATTTTTAAGGAGAATTTGAAATAAATAATAATAATAAAAGAAATATATCAAAAATTCAGACCCCTAATTATTAAATATGTAATTTAACTCAATACAATCAACTGCTGCCTTGACATAAATAATCTACAGCCAAACTAGCCAATGTTATAGTCAGTTCCACAAATAATTTTGTTTTTTTAGTCATCTTACACCAGCACCTAGCATATTAATGTATTAGTATGTTAAATTAATATAAATAAATACTAAATGTACTACAAATAAAATACTAATAATTATCTTTTAAAAAATGAAGTAACGGCTGATCATGATTTTTACCAATTGTTTCCACTATTATACATTCATCATTTAAACTACTAAAAAAAAAGATGAAATATACCACCATAAATAACCTAAGTATTAATAAACTTATAATAAACCTGTTGTCTATAATAATATATATCGATAATAAAATTATTGTAATGAGAATATTATTAATTTTTATTAGACAGAAATTGATGAATGCAGTATAAAAATGAAGGAATAAATGTAATGGAGTTTCTCTCATGAATATTTCTTTAGTAAGGATTAAATTAATTTTAAAACAACAAATTAACTGGGGATGAGAAATTACAAAAATTTACATAAAACTGAATATTATTTGTGCCTTGAATGATTCAATAAGTGAAAATCTAAATAAAAATGAACAGATCTCATAGATGCATATAAGTTCAGAGCAGGGGATCAATGAGAAGTATCTTTAAATATCTTGATGATTTCTGAGATTCTAAACATATCACTTTACTATATTATTTTGTCAAATTCCTAAAACAGGGACATTTAATACTCACACTGTTAATTGATTTTTTATAAAAAGATTATAAACCTAATTTAAATTATGGTAATTTGAAAATTCACATTGCAGTGTGGATACATGTTTCATGTGATAATTTGGTTTAATTAAGTTTGGCAATTCGCCAAAAAATATATTTAAATTTAGGCAACTAAGGTCTTACCTTGGACAGTGATTTAGCCATTTCAAATGTACCAACAGTATCCATATTCGAAGCAATCAAGGGGACACCTTTATAAGTTTGTTTGGAATTTCTAAATGTAATTTCTCTGAACAGATCCACCTATAACAAATCTTGCATAAGTTTGTTATTACAACTTATGTTTAGAAAAAATTGAATCACGATTTACTTACATCAGCTCTGCTTTTTAATGTACTTCTTTTAGGACGAAGAAGCACATCTTTAAAGTCTAATTTGATTTCATTTACAATATTTGGCATCTTTCAAGAGATCTGTCAAATAGGTGGTGGCGGAAGGTACGGGTAGGTAACCGTTTAGTTACCTTCTGTAATCAGCAAAATGAAGTTTTTTTTTATGATAAAACTGATTTAAATATAATGACAATCTCATTTTTATGTAAATTAAAACTAAAAATGTATACGTTTAGGAAATATTAAAAACTTAAGAGTTACAATAAATCTTAAAAAAAAAATCATTAATTATTACGATTAATGTCACTTCAGAACTAATATCAAGAGAGGACGTACCGGAAAGTATCTTCTTGTTGAGGCAAATGGGATTTATTAAATCATAAAACTAACGAAAGCTGAAGAGGGGGGTTGTCCTTGTCACTCTCCCCCACAACGCAAAATCTAAATAAATTGCATATACTTCGATTTCGTTCTAAGGATTAGTTTTTAATGATTTGGATAAATAATCGGAAACAATTGTTTTATTACATCTTTTTTAATATATTTCAAAGTTGAAGTTACTTTTTTAGTATGGTTGCTATTTCTATATATAACTATTTTACAGAGATAGCACACCTGTTCCTGCAATATTGTTTTAGTTTCCAGTTGGCAGCACTGCTAGTGTCAGTTGCTGATATGGCCTATCTCTTCAAAGTTTGAACTTCATGTTAGGATTTGCTTCCTAGAGTATACCAAGTTTCTAACTGTTACATTAACAATTTATGAATGATAGTTATCTAAACGAATCATGTCAAAACCGACCAGTACAGAAATCGCGGTGTCTATGGATGATGATACAACTCCTCCTGATTGGGACCCAACTTCTGTTTCAACTTCAAATGCTAATACTACTCAGGCCCCAGTGACGACTAGTGTTGGATCTCAACAAGTACATGTTTATTCACCTCCTGATCCTGCAAGATCTTTTCAGTGTGTTTCTAGGGTTAAAAGGTATGAAGTTGTTATGATATAAGTAAATAATTTTATCTTACATCTATTCCTTTTGTAACCTTTGTTACATTTCTAGGGATATGCTTGCAATTTACAATGACCCACCTCCTGGAATATTTGTAATTCAGGATGAGCAAGATTTGACTTTGATACATGCATTAATTACGGGTTCATTTGAAACTCCCTATGAAGGCGGATATTTTTACTTTATTGTAAGATGCCCTCCAGATTACCCTATCAAACCTCCGAAAGTAAAATTCATGACTACCGGAGGAGGAACTGTGCGGTTTAATCCTAACCTCTACAAGTGCGGAAAAGTTTGCATCAGTATATTAGGGTAAGTTTTCTTCTTTATCACTATGAATGCCAGTGAATTTGAAAGAGATATATTTAAGTAGAAAGTAACTAGGAAATATATTAAGTATATCTATGTTTATTTGTTGATTCAAAATGTTTGATTTCTCAATTCTATCAATAGATACAGATTTCGTCTTTAGGTTACTATAACATCCTTCTTCTGTTTTCTTTACATTGGAAGTTACCTACTCATATATCTTGTGATTAAAAGAGCTGATAAACAATTTGTATGCAAATAGCTATCAATTCGTAAAATTTGTTGTGGAAACTGATATGTAAAAAGTTAAGTAACAGTTAACATGTTGCTTAAAGGCTGTTAATTGGTTATAGAACAATTGTGTTGTAACCTAAAAATTAAATTAACTTGTCTATTTTATCTCTATATCATAATCTGAACTGATAGCCATCTCATTAATGTTTAACTTTTATTGCATGCTGAGGATTGATTTGATTTAGGGAATTGTAGTTTCGAAGGCATCAACCTAACTGTAATTGCATATTTTATTTTCTTGGAATTAAGTATACCACAATTTGTGAGAGTATGTTTTCAAGAAGTATTAAATGTCCCAAATTCAATATACATTTAATGTATAAGTTTTTTAATTGAAATAAATTCAGCAAGACAAATCTCAGTAAATCTTGGAGTTTAAAATATTTTATTTTCTTGTAAATTTTAAAAGTGCCTTTACTCTGTGTCAAACCTCACCCTCGAAGAGCCTGTCCCAACACTTCGGCTAATGCAATTAAGTCACAAACTTGAAAAGATACTTTGCTGTACAGCCGCTTGTTTGGGGATAATGCTAGTGTCGCTTTCGATACTGTTAAGATAAGCTTCTAGAGCTTAACTAGAGCTTCCTTTAACATTTTTCTGTTGTTGCTTGTATCCTAATAAGTTAGACCAAATCCAGAACAGCCACCCACAGAACGTCGACCGTCTTTCTAATGTAAATTGTTTATTAGGTGCATAGGTCAGATATCATGGTTTGCTCAGCTTCATGTTTCAGTGTAAATAGCTGGTGCGGCAAGGTTTGGGAGATTGTCTGTTCGTCACGTGGTTCGACACAGTGTAAAGTCCCCTTAAAAATTTATACCCTCATGTAGAATAATAAATTGGCCTAACAGACTCCAAAGCTGCTGTTTAAGTTATTTTAAGTGTTGATTAGTCACTCTTATTTTTTCATTGTAAACAACGAGACTAGAAATGTGATAAGCATTAAAGAGATCTGTTTTATCAAGCTGCATTTGTTTTTTTATTTTTAATTTAAAGAAAAACTGATTACAAGTCACTAGAAAAAAATATTAGTAAGTAAACAACCATCATTAGCTCCATTGGATGTTTTCAGTTTCGGTGACGTCAGTGGCATTAAAATTTATGGAATTTTGACTAGTCGGGATTGCTCACTGCTGTTAGTTTTTCTGTTGGTTATTTTGAACTGCTAATTACGTAATCATCTTGTCAGATCTAAATTATCTATCAATTTTCAACAACATTTTTGCCACATTATTTCGCAATGAACCGCAACGTGTCTTTCACAACAATGAATAATACAATTCTTTATTCTCTTTAGTAGGTAATATAAATTCTGTGGTCCTATGTTCATTGTTTACCCTAATGGGCCACAATTTTTTTGCCTAATATAAACAAGCATTAATACAAAGAGCTCTACACATTTTCACATTAAGTTGTTTAAAATTACTTTTAGATTTAATTTTTAATTTTATTTATTTTTTTACTGATGGCATTCATATCAAACAATAGGCCTAAGCAAATACCGCTTATGCTAGAAGATCAATGGTCTATGATTCAACAGCACAAGCATCGTGAAAGATCTGCTTTTTTGAGTGACATTAAAAATAAAGAAAAAATTTAACCTTATAAGGGATTATTTATAAGTGAACCTCGTACACAACATGTATTTTTACTTGTAATTTACATATTATGTACTAAAAATTGCTTTTTATCTTATTCCTTTGATCCCATACTTTTCAGATTGTCAACGTTGTATTTTTATTCATATTTTTTGTGATTTTTATTTTTGTTCTAACGGAAAGTATTATATTTACACATTAGTCTTAATTGAAAGAAAAAAGGATTAGAATTTTTATTTTTTACTATATTATGGTTAAGTTATCCATTTTTTAAAATTGTTATAAGTACTATAATTGTAATTCAGGTTTTAAGTTACACCTAGGTCTCTTATTTTGAAAATTTAACAGTTGTAGTGATAGTTACAGCAGATAGTAGTTAATCACTATACCACGTCATGTTATTTTTCTGGAGTGGTTCAAGTAACCTCAAGCTATGGTTCATTATTAATTTGACCTTAAATTTTCAGAACATGGTCAGGTCCTGCATGGAGTCCAGCTCTCACAATATCGTCAGTTCTCATTTCAATTCAGAGTCTTTTAACTGAAAAACCATATCATAATGAACCTGGTTTTGAAAGGGTAAATATTTTCATTATTATTTGAAAATTGATTTATTTATTTATTTAATATGAAAAAAATTGGAGGTTAGTTAATGGCCGCACTTGTGATGTAGGCCCAAACTTTGGTCCGAAATGTTTGTCCCTACTGGAAAAAATTAAATTTCTTTATGCTAAACAGCATTCTTGCTTATTATAAGTGGGTTAAATATTTATATAGATTTTATTAAGTTTATATTTCAGACCACTAGTACTCTCACAATAGTTATAAGGTCAGTTATAATGCTATTCGCAGACCTATACTCTAAAAAATCCTGTTGTAAAAAGAGCTCAGGCTGATTTGTTCACTATCAATAGGTTCAACAAGAATATAGGCATCAAGCATGGGAATCAAGCAACTGATGTAGTGGACTAGGATGCTGCAGATTATTTTTATTTGTTTAAATTTTAATTTTAAGTACTATATTTACATTAAAACACATTAGACCACAATGCCCTTATATTGATGCAATGTTCTCAGTGTGCCCTGTTTAGATGGAAGGGCGTGGGTTTAGATTCCCAGCTAGATCAGTTAATTTTTTTTTTCTTTATAGTTTTCAAAATATAGTTGCCTTCATGTTTAGAATTTCATTTAATATGTAATCTAATTTTTGAATACTTTGTTTTAGGAAAGATGTCCAGGTGATAGCCGGAGATATAATGAAATCATACAACATGAAACAATTCGTGTTGCTGTCTGTGGAATGTTGGACAATGATTATGGCCTTAACGTAAGTTGTAACAGATTCATTTATTTTCATCTTATCACAACAAAATTATGTTTTCCTTAATTACTAGCTGGACCCATTTAAAGCATTTCGCACGAAGCTTTGCACCAGATTTTAATGCAGATATTTATATGTTGATTTAATACAACTAATAACTATGAAATAAACTTTTGTTTGTTGTTGGGAAAAGTTGAAAGAAACCTTTATTTAATGGTAGCATTAAATTTATCAATATCAAACAACCACTAAAATAATTGCATATTTCCTGGAAAACAAACTTTCTACATCTTGTGACTGCATATAAATCTCTTCATATAAATACCAAACCAAGAAGTTTTGCATCGCATAATCTGCAATATTAATCTTTCTACAATCCGATATGAAATACCTCATGATATTTAATTTAAGCAAGTCATACTTATTAAAGGAACAGTTAACTTGATTAGCACTTTAATAGGTTTCCCAATGTTAACAAATATACAACCTCTTCCTCTCTCACTGTAAACTAAAAGCCTTCATAATTCATAAGTATAGGTCGCAATTTCAAAAAGTGCCTTTTTTTTTTAATTACAGTTTATCATGGGTAAACGTAAAACTTATTCTAGTTAGAATCAAACTCTGATTATGTCCATCCATATGTATTATGGATGGAGTTTACCAATGAATAGCATTTAATTTTGATTTATACCAATTATGCAAGACGTCTATAAAATTAAAAAGGTTGTAACTTTTTTCATGTTGGTCCGATTTCCATGATCTTTTTATTTTTATTTTTCATGGAATAAAAAATCCGTTTGATTTTGCATCTGTACCAAATCTTTCCAAAATTTATAAAAGCCAACTTCATTCATATCTGCATAATTTAAGTGTACAAAAATCGTATTCCTCCCTCCTATGTTTGATATTTTGAAGTTATGAAAGTAATCAATATTTAAAGTACACATTTATATCCCAGTTATTCAATAATACTAAATTATAACATATGGTAATTTTTTAATCGTTATAATTAATACTAGCTCAATATTAAGAGACACAACACTCTCTATTTTTCTTTTTACTTTTATTCAAGCCCCAGTAAGAATTCATCATTTGATGTTCAGGCTCCCTCTTGGGTATATTCTCTTTCATTTGATTACACAATCATTAAAATCTATTCAACCTCAAAGTCAATTAAATTCTGATTACGAACTTACTAACAAGTCTACATCTACCTCAGTGATCTTGCACATTTACCAGTTGTGTAAATGTGAAACCGGAATTCTCCAATGAAAGGAGGTAGCAGTCTATGTTAACTTCTAACTAATCCGTCAGTGATGTTATCTGCTTTTGTTTACATGTGATAAAGAGTTCCAATTGATACCAACATCAGTTTCATTCTACAACTGTGTGTTTTGTGGTGTTGAACATGTAGACTTTTGTGTGAACAAATTAAGATTTGCGGGCAGCTTTGATTTACTGTTTCCATCTGCAAAAAAATTGCCACAGAATCACATAGAATGCTTGTTTAAGCTTATAAGGAGCATGCCCTAGGCAAATCTCAATGTTTGGATTGGTTCAAAAAATTCAAAGATGGCGATTTCGATGTCAGGAACAAAGATCCTAGAAAACCACAAAAAAAAAGTTTGAAGACCCTGATTTGGAAGCTTTGTTGGACGAGGATAACTCTAAAATGCAGCAACAACTTGCAGATCAATTACAGGCAAAACCGCCTCCATTCGTTTGAAAGCCATGAGAAAGATCCACAAGCTCGGAAAATGGGTACCTCACCAACTGAATGAATGTCAGGCAGCAGGAAGCTCAAAAAACCTCATGCCAAATGCTGCTCAAGCTTTGTACAAAAAAACGTCCCAAATATCAAGAAAGGACACACAAAGTGGTCATGCTCCATGACAACTTCCCACCACGTTCGGCTTAACAGACCAAGGAAACGATCCAAGTGTTTGGTTGGAAAATTCTCCTGCATGTGGCTTATTCACCAGATTTGGCCGTATCCGATTACTACCTATTTGTATCAATGGACACGTACTAGCTTAGCAGCGCTTCACTTCTTATGAAGATGTAAGACATTGGTTTGACTCAAAAGGGGAAGAATTCTTTAGGTCGGGAATCCACAGATTGCCTGAGAGATGGGAAAAATGCATAGATAGCGAAGGACAGTAATTAGAATAAAATAGTACATATCATTTTTACAAAATAAACTCTTATTTCCTATTTGAAAAATTCCGGATTCATATTTACACACCTGGTACAACTCTACCTTAGCAGTTGCTTAATTTAATCCCTGCTTTCCAGGACCACCTCACCTCACCTCATGGAGCTGTGTCCCAACTTATGCCTGGCATAACAATTATTGTTAATGATTATATTTCAGCTTAAGTTTTCGGTTTATTTTGAATTTAATTTCAGTTTATTTGTTTATTTTTATTTTATTTATTTTTTCTAGATTCCCAAACCACTTGTCGAGGCTATGAATCATAGTTTTGTGCAGTTTTATGATTACTATGAATCAACTGTTAAGTCCAAAATGCATCTTACTGGTTCATCGATGCAGGTATTATTCTCTGTTTTTTCTCTGAACTTTTGATTATTATTTTTTAGTCTCCTTTGGTCTATAGGGTCATCGATAATAACAAAGGTATTATTGAGACTAGCTGGACCTATGCGTGCCATTTATCAAAAAGATTTGCATCAGATTTTAACTTCTCAGTTTAATATAACTATATAAATAAAATTTTGTTTGTTCTCTATTCACCCCTTGCCCTACAGGGAATTATTTGTCTATGGCTGCGTTTTACAGTTGATGGAAGGACTTCATGTTCTTTTACTCATAACAATTTCCTGTAGTATTCCTGATGTAAATAAATCTGTCAATCTAACCACCGCTGAGAATATAGCATATAGAATATAGTCCTTGGAAATTGATTTTTCTCCATTCTGACAGCAGCAAATGATTTTTTCAAATAATGTTTTAAAATAACAAGTTCCATATACACCATTATGTTGCTTTTTCATAAAGAACTTTTGAATTAAAACTGTATCGAGCCAGAACTTACAAGGGGAGGGCACAGCTATGGGGTCGTCGATCGGGCCCATTTTTTTTCTGGTGATACTACATCGAAAAATAGTCGATTCGTGTCCAAGCGTTCCGTCCAATGGGCCTTAGGTGCTGATAAATAAAATAAAATACCTTGAAAATCCTTTATTTTTTATCTTGAGTTTGGAAAATGATATCGCCATGATTCTTTCACTAATTCATTTATTTTAGAGAGTAGATTAAAGGAAAAATACAATCGTTAAAGAATTATTCATATTTCTTCAATTTAATTTTAAAAAAGCTTCAAGTTTTCAAGTAAACTAGCTTTATAAATTTTTTCACATAAAAAACAATAGCAGAATTGAGTTCAGCACCTCAAGAAACCCTGATGTCTTAAATATCATCCAAAACAAAAAATAAAAACTTTTTCCTGTCAGGAGCAGCTTAAAAATGTTTCAGTAAAATTGTATGTGTATGTGTATGCATTGTATGTGTATGCAGCAAATTCTGCATTTTGTGTTGAGCTGATCCTGATGGAATATTCTGGCAAAATACTGACATTAAAAAATCATTTTGTGCAAAAATGTTTTTGTTTCATAACAGTTTTCAGATTCGTTTTGAGGACAATCAAAAAAAAGATTCGTTTTGAGGACAATCAAAAAAACCTATAAGTAAATTTTGGGAAGATTAAAAAAAAAAAAAATTAAAAATTGCATTAAAAGTTTCGCTAAGGCTAGACCCTTACGATTTCATTAAACATCCAAAAATCCGACCATATTTTAGAGAAAATTCTACCGATTCTCATCAAATTTATAGGGTAAATAAAGGCTCTAGAGTTACACATTTTTACCTAATCGAGATATTTTTATGTGTTCAGGAATCAACATAATATAAAGAAAAGTTTGAATTTAATTTTTATTTTGAGGACCATTTTTTACAAGAGCTTCCCGAGATAATACAATAGTTATTTATATGGTTAGAAAAAGGAAGCTTTCTTCTATGCAACGAGCTCAAGATCGTAAAAATCGGATCAGCTCAACACGAGATGCAGAATTTGAAACTACACATACAATTTTGCTGAAACATTTTTAAGCTGCTCCTGACAGGAAAAACTTTTTATTTTTTGTTTTGGATGATATTTAAGACATCAGGGTTTCTTGAGGTGCTGAACTCAATTCTGCTATTGTTTTTTATGTGAAAAAATTTATAAAGCTAGTTTACTTGAAAACTTGAAGCTTTTTTAAAATTAAATTGAAGAAATATAAATAATTCTTTAACGATTGTATTTTTCCTTTAATCTACTCTCTAAAATAAATGAATTAGTGAAAGAATCATGGCGATATCATTTTCCAAACTCAAGATAAAAAATAAAGGATTTTCAAGGTATTTTATTTTATTTATCAGCACCTAAGGCCCATTGGACGGAACGCTCGGACACGTGTCGACTATTTTTCGATGTAGAATCACCAGAAACAAAATGGGCCCGATCGACGATCCCATAGCTGTGCCCTCCCCTTGTTAGTTGATAAATAAGCTTTGATGAGTATTCTAAAAAGAGATAATATTGTGTGTCAACAATAAATAAGATGAACATATTTATAGTTCTTGGGATTCATACATGCAACGAAACGGTCATTTTTTTTATGTGCCTTATTAATATTTTTTATTTTAATGGGATAAACCAGGAGATGAACTGGAATTTCTTTTTTGAGACACAATGGGTACCAAATTTAATAATAAATGATTAAAGAATATGATGCATATTTTTAATGGAATCATATCTATACCTAATTATATGGTGGGGAGTGGGATTGTATGTGAATGATAATGTGTATGTTATAATTTGTTGTGCCTTTAACTAAATAATGTATTACCTTATGAAATAGGATCCTTTCGGTGAGCAGAGAGGTGTCTTCGATTACAAAGGACTTTTAGAAAGGCTGGAGACGATATATAAGAGACTTAAAACAAAAACGACTCCATGCTCCAGCCCAAGCTGCAGCCCAGAAAGTGATTAGGGACCTATATAAAGGCGCTGAATTTGAGTGTAAAATATTAAACTCTTAAAATTTTTCCTTAAGCGCTATAATAATAGGCTGTTGTATTATTTAAAGTATTGAAAAAAGATCTATATTGACTAAAATTTCGACTTTGAATTTGTCCAATTTATTTTAGAACGGAAAGCGGATAGTTAGTTAATGAAAGCACAAAAACACATCAAATGAAATTATTCGTGAGTATGCTTATTTAACTACTATCAACTTTTACTTGAATTTTATACACTAAATAAAGTAAACATATTTTATTATAACTTCTTTTCATTTTTGCATTAAGTCATGAAATGCTGCCTGTGAGCGATATTTTGGTTTTGTTAGAGCCTCCTAAGTGTTGAATGATTAAATGTTTCCCGATTATGGTATTCATTGCATTGTTTTTATCTATTGTATATATTTGTAAATTAGGTTTAAATTACCATTGTATGTGAAAGAGAGGCACACTTTTCTAAAGGCTGTATTTATTCAAGGCATTATAGATGCTCAGGCTTATTTCTGTGATTAAGTTATAATTATTTTATTTTAATTTTTCTTATGCTTTAATAGTATTATCAGACTGTGATATTTCTGAGATTTAAAATCTCAGTAAAATTTATTAAAATCATAATTTCATAGATCTCTTTGACTATCTCATTGACAATGATCTCTATAAATCATGGACAATTCACTGTTTGTGATATAGGTTGTTGCAACCATTTCAAATACTTGATAACTGCAAAAACTGTAATATAGAGATGGATATGAGAGGGATTGAATTATGATTTATAATGTTATATCAAAGTGATAAAAATAATTACTACTTTTTGACATGCTACATTTATTATTTGAAAAAATAAAATTAAAATAAATTTGTATGAATAGTTTGATGTCAACAGCTAAGAAGTGACTCTATGTATCTTTTAAATGACTTCTTTGGATTAGGAACAAGAACCTTTTTAAAATGCAATATCTTATTAAACATTTTCCTACCTTTTCTCTGTTTTTTATTTGTCTAAGGAGATATATTGAAATACAATGTTTTTAGGTTTTTTGAATTTTTATAATAAAATGCATGAATATAAAAGATGTTTACTAGATGTCTTGACTCTCTTTTTCACACAACTCAGACTTCCCTACAAATACCAGTTTTCACCAATTGATAGTGTGTAAATTCATGGCATTTTTTGTTGTATTTTTTTTTTTTTTTTTTTTTTTTTTTTTAAGGTGGCGATTATGATGCCTCAATTCTTAGTTATTGATAAAGCTCCGTTTTCAAAGAAAAAAGAAGTGATGATTGTTTTACTGACTGTCAATAGCAAATATCGAAGTTTGGTCATTGACGCATCACGTGTATCTTATCCTGTGGTCAATTTAGCTATTAATTTTTAACTGACTTTGAAAAAGGAGGTTACTCGATTTGATCAGCATGTGCCTTTATTGTTTTGTTTTTTTAATCCTCTTCTTAAGGTTTCAATAGTTAATCAAAAAAGTTTCCCAATAATTATTATCAAAATTCGAAAAATAAATTTTTTTATACTGAAACGAAATATTTTCACAAATAGAAAATCTCAAGAGTGATTGACAGTTCCAGTGACAGCTCAAGTCTAGGCTACCAATCCCATTGAATACTAGGAGCAGTGAGGAACAGTGACAGACTATATAATAGTATCAAGACTATATAATAGTATCAAGCGTGAACTGTGCAAACTAATTTGATATGTTTATAAAAAATTCAACAAAATGAAAAAAGTTAAAAAAAAAAACTTATAATATATATTTAAATACTTAAGAAATTAAAAATGTCTAAGGGCACTCAGTATATTATTTTGCTCATAAAAGTATTTTTAATATCACTTAGTCTCTTTGAATGAGGAAAGGTTTTATTAAACGACTGATATGCCGACGGTTTTTCAGCTGTTAAAGCATCTTCATTCTTTCCTACAGTGGATTTTGGGTTATGTGTTTGTTTGAAACTGTCCCCACCACCATGAGTGGTTCGTGTTTCATTGAGCTGAACACCTTTGAATTATTGGTTACTGAGGTCTCTTTTCTCTCTGTGAACATCTCCCCGATTCTTCAGAAATGTGTGAAAATATTATTCCTCTGATAGGCCATCAAAATTTTTTTTTTGTAAAGATTAGAGGTGTCTTGACTTCAAAATGAACAATCTATTTCCGAAATTTATAAAGCAAGAAACTTTATTTTGGGAAAAGATCCGTGAATAATAACAAACATGTACATATTTATTTTTTCTATATAATAGTACATTAGACCAATAATAATTAAGGTGGAATGTTTGGCCAAATATAGCAGTCTAATTAAATTCTTAAGCAGTCCCGTTACATCTACCTCTTAAATGTATTTCCCGTCGCAATTATGCTGATCAATTCAAAATTGATGCTTTCTCACAACTATTTTATGTTAACTTTGTTATAGACAATCTTTTTACTCAATTCTTATTCTTCCTCATCATTTAAGATAATTTACATTGTTTTTAAGTTAGGGAGTGCTGATAAATTAAACCCGATCTCCTTTCTCTTTTGATTTTTAAGTTTTAAAAATGTCTAACTTGGTATCATATTTAGTCTTTAAAATCCATATTTGAGTTAAATAAAAATGAATTTTCCACCTGTTATTAATTTCCACTGATCTTAATCAGTTTTCATTTATTCTTCACCTTTAAAAAATATAGGCTCCTTTTCTGACCTTTAAATCTACTATATTTTTATTATATTTCTTATTTCTTTAATATTTCTTTTTGAAAAAATTCTAAACAAATTAATATTTTTCATCATTGACATGTATTTTTATCTTTCCTTCGTTTAAGATAAGAGAAAGATAAAACCTAGTGCAAATTAAATTTTCATGAATAAATTTCTTCTTTTTGGGTATAAGAAAATAATTGATCAAAGAAGCAAGTCCGTACAATTTCCTTTAAAAGTCATATAAATTATAAATTCAGTGCTGATTTTCTAAATAAATAAACGTATGCTAATATGTGTATGTATGCATATTAAAATGGATCTTCAGTATTTCTTTTTTTTTTCATTTATCCTTTTATTTTCATTTTTATAATTGTACATAACGCTCGTCTAATGCAAGACCGGCTAACTCAAAATCGCATTATTTAAATTTGTTCATTCATTATTTTCCTCTGCTAGCTCTTAGCAAGACATTTTATAAACTTCGATAGCGATGATTCCTGAAACACTTTAACAATTGGATAAAGCAAGCAAATGTCAGAGGAACGGAGAAGAAATTTTAATTGGCTCTCCTAAGAAATAACTTTTTTGAGTTAGACCAGTCTTGCATTGGACAAGCGATATCTAAATACATTTAATTTTATTTGATGTATAACTTGATTGGGTATACCGGAAAGAATTTTTTTCTATTCAAAATTCTATTTTCTTAAATGAAATTTATTTTTAAGAGTTTTTCACATATTAAAGTTCTGTTTATAGACGTTCCGCTGCTCTTATTTAAAAAATGTAAAAATGTTGCACAATTTTACAACAAATGAATTTGGGATTTATCCCCGATCTAAAAAAAAAAAAGAGGATTATATTTGTACATTTTATAGTGTTTCTAGTTCTGTAGAAGTGTACCTGCCGGAAATCTGGAAATTTATGACCTGTATTGGTAAGTGAACTTTAATATTATTTTTTAAAATAACAGAAGAGCATTAAAGAAACTGCCATTAGGTTATTCGAGCATTTTGTCTTTGTGAATTCAATATTGCCTTAAATTATTTTCCACGCAGGAAGATAAGTTGACCATATAAAGTAATGTAGTAGAGATGGGTTGGCTTTGTGGTCAGAATGAATAAAGAATAATACGTAGATATCGCATATTATAATTGTGACCCAATGTTTCGACCCGCGTTTCAAGTTATTGTCAATGCTGGTTGGAGCGATTCAGATTTATTGCAACTGTTGTTGCAAACAGAGCCCTAATGAAGGTCTGAAACTGTGGTTTTAACATTTGATCGCCATTATTATGTAATATCAAAATAATAATGTTTGTTCTTTCTGACCTCACCTTCAATCATTTCCACTAAATTGCCTAAGATTATTTATCATAACTGATTTAATCAACAAGATAGTTTTGTTTTAACCTTGTATAAACGAAAAATTTTCTTTGTAACTAGATCATAAGGCCTATAAAAATATTGTAGTGTTTTAGTATTATAATATTAAAATTATAATTACAAATAATGATAAATTTTTAATTTTTTTTTCTATATTTGCCTATAATCTAGTTCTCTCCAATAGCGCGGTATATATGTTCCTATAAAATACCGTGTTAAATATATGTACTTGTATATTATAATTTTTAAAACAATGAGTCTTACAAAAAATAAATTTAAACAATGTGTGTGGAGAAACGATTGTGTGCTAAGTTGTACAATATAAGAGTATATGCTTATTATCGCCTAAAGTGAAATCCTCATTATTCCACGTGTTATTAATTATTTCTTACTAAAAATTGAAGCTTAAACTTAATACTGTTTTTTTTTTTTTTACTTTTTGGATATAAAATAATTTTTTACAGAACGAATGCCTGTTATGAAAGACATCTCCTCTATACTACATATCGATTACAAGGCCATAGGATTTATAAATACTTTTAATTTTAAAATCTTATTCACACTTATTAAAATTTATATCAATGAACTCATTTGCTGCAAAGCTTATCCTGAAAAAATAAAAAAAAATGATCGAAAGTTTAATTCGAGTGCATAAGAACATGCACTATTATCATAAACAATCGAAATGGATTAAACATTAAGTAAATTATTTGTTTACATTATATTATTTTAAACAATTATATCCTTGAATAAATTCTGACAAAAAATAAAATAAATAGCAACCAAATCATTTCTTAGGCATGATTTTTAATGAAAAACAACAGAAGGCATACAATTATTGGTGGAATATTTCATGTTAATAGTATAAAGTTGCTCACCATCTATAGGTTATTTAATTTTCCATTGTCAAAAATCAGCCTTTTCAATCAAATCATAAGGTTCCTCTATTAATAATTTTCATTGTTTTCAATAATTTTTCATTAGTGGGTATAAATAAAATTAATCCCCTTATACATATTCAGCTTAACTTGTGTTGCATTAAAGGCAGGTGGCAGTGAATGTTTTTGTGCGAGTGCATATTTATGTTTGTTTTTTTTGTCACCGACAGTAGGGCAGATTATGGGCTAAGATAGTTGAGAGTGTTAGTTAGTAACATTCCTGAGCTGAACGGGACGGTTCCAATCCGTCCTGGGTAGGTTGAATTTTATTTTGGGCCAACCCATGGAATGAATCAACGTTCCCACCATGTTTTGAGCGGGTAACCCACTGTATGCCGCACATGGCCATGTAGGAAAATAATAAATAAAAAAAAGACAGAGTAAAAATTTTCTCTTTTGCTCATATGGATTCATTAGTAGGACTTAACTATTAATAATTTTAATAAGAATTCATTGCAGTTTTGGTTTTTGTTGCAGTTTTTAATGTAACTTATGTTGAAAAAGATTTACCCTGAATCGTGATGAGTTTGTATGTAGCATTTGATTTTTGAAAAGTAATTCAACATTTATTATTAATTATTGAGAAGTGATAGTAGAAATCTAAAATAAAATTTTGAAAGTCGTTTGATATTTAGTCTGTTATAAGCCTGAGTTCTTGCTTTATAGTTGATTTGCTTTACTACTTTTCTATTCCGTTTTGCAGTAGAAATGTCGTACTGTTTGATTTTGTCATTAAACCTGTTTTTTTGTTGTTTTTAATCTCATTAAATAATTATCTACATCGTTTCTAACTTAAGGACCTTTTTATTTTCAATTGGTCAAGAATTATTATTACTATGACAATTAATATTTAATTTGTGAAATTTTTGCCCATTAGTTATCTGTGTGTTGACTGTTATATTTTTCAATACTTTTATTCGGGCACCAGATATTTTAAATTAACTTGAACCATTTCAAATCATGTAAACTTAATAATTTATATTTGTGAGTTGTGGAATGGTATATAGTGTGTCATCTGTGTTTATGTGTATTTGTATTTCTTTGTTTACTGACTTAAAGCCCCCCCCTTTTTTTTTTTCCTTAAACTAATGTAAGAGAGGTGGATACTTATATATGTGTTTGTATTAATTATGTTTTCATAAAATGTTGGAAATAAATATGAAGGGTATAATATTTGGAAGTGATTGTTTCTTTGTTATGAACAATAAATATTTTAGGAAGAATAAAATTGGATTACTTGTATACATTTATTAAATGTTTATAACTGTAAATAAAATGTAAATATATATTTTAATAAGAAAAAAAAACATAAAAATTAAGTATTATTTCCTTTGTTACACTGTAACATACAAATACATTATCATGGTATCAGTGTTTATCTTTAAGAATATATTTATCTGATGTTATCAAAGTGTGAGTACATAAAATGTCTAGTCTTAATAATTATATGTGTTAGTAGAATTTATTTGATGTGGCATTAATGTTTTTATCATCTGATGTATTTTATTAGTTAATCTAATATTAAGGAGTTTTTTTTTTATTGTATTAATGATGTTAGATTTTTATTTATAAGTATCTGATACATTCATGTTTGTTGTTTATTTTAAACAATAGTATTGATTTAATATTCAAGTGTTCTAAATTTTATTGTTATTTTTTATAATCATTTTTATGTGTAGATAGTCGTCGTATATATATGTAATTTTATTTTGTGTTTTGAAAAGATTTAAAGTATTTTTTTATTTTAATAGTCGAGAGAGAATGATTATGAGTTAGTTATTTTCAATTTTAATATATGTGAAAAAGTTATAAGAATTTATTTCAATGTAAGATTTACCTGTTACAATAATGTATGTTGGATGTTGTTTGTCTTGAATAACTTATCTGGAGAATTAGCCGTACCTTTCTAGCACTATCTAATAAAATGTTTCTTGATTGTAAATAATCTAATGAAAACTGTTTAATTATTAAATTACTTATTCAGTGAATTTCAGTAAAAAATATATATATGTGTATATATACATAATTATTTATTTATTTTTTACTGAAAGTTGCTAATATGCATTTTGAATAGTTAAAAAGTTTTTGTGTTCTGATGTAGGATTTCTAAATTACAATTCCTTATGTATCTTCATTATTAATTTTGTATGGAATCAAAATATATAATAAATGTTTATACTAGTTTACTTCAATCATTACAAAAAAAAAAGAAGCCCTTCCTTTTACTGTATTTACTTAAGATGCATTAAAAATGAAAGAAATTTTTACTTAATCGAAGTAATACAGTCCATATATTTTTATCATGGAGGACTTTGGGTGAGATTGAGAATTAAGCAAGATTAAGGAGGAGCATGAATGATAGGCCGAAGGTTTTGTTCATCATATTTAGTAGTTGGGTTTATTCTAAAACGATTTAATTTTTTTATTCACATTTTGCATCATTAGCACCTGTTCTGTAGCGATTCTAGCAAATCTTTTGTTCCTTAATTCTGTTTCCGATTTGCTTAATACAATGCTCATAAGATTATAAGCATTATTATACATACATACACACAAACACACACACACATATGTATATATATATATATATATGTATATATATAAAATTACTTTAAAGCAGATTTCTTGTCCAATGCCTTTTTAATATCAACTAAATAACAGGGATGAGGAAAAATATGGTACAATGAATAGTGAAACGTGGTGTATTTGTAGTGAACAACAGTCATGAGAGTTGGTGTTACGAATTTACCATGGAATTTTTACAATGCTTTGAAGTGTTTTTGATTATTTTGTTTGAAGTATAAAAATGTTTATGTTTTTCGCTTAGCCCCGAAGTTCTGTTCTGAAGGTTGAAATAGGTCTTATAGACAGTTCATTGTATTATCTTGTCAGTTCTTGTATTATTATTTTGAGTCCATGTACTTCGACTCTTTTAGCCGAGTATAGTCCTAGGTATCATACATAGTTTCTGGAACCTCTTTAGAAGGTTGAAGGTGATGTAAGAGTGTTCAGGAATGTCAGAGGAGTAAAGGGGATAGAGGAGAGAGGTTAAACATTTTTTATGTGATTGGGTGTAAAGAAATGCTAAAGAATCTGTATAATATATAAATAAATATATATATAATATATTTATTTATTTTTTGTTATTTTTTTTTTTCTTGATAGCATTATACGAGTATATTGCATCAACTATCCTGCGACACTATTACTATGGAGTAATATGAATGAAAGCTCAACTGGTGGTTCATTATCAGTTCACTAGTTTCCAGTAAAAGCTTTCTATAAATCAGGAAAAGTTCTTCAAATATTTTCATTGACATTATAATCATTGGTGTTACAGGATGGTAAGATAAAGATGAAGGATGAGTTGTGTGTATAGAAGGTTTAGGAAACTGATTGTGCAATTTTTGCAAAAAAGAGGTTATTGAGTTGTGCTTAAGATAAAGTTATAAGAAATAAAAACCCTTTTTGAGGTAGTTTAGATAAAGGAAGTGATTAGATCATAGCCTAGTGCGATTTTGTTTGGATCAGTTGATTGATGTATGAATTTCTTTTGTGAGAAATGCCAAGGAGGTAATAATAAAGGTAGTGGCGTTGTCATAAGTTGTTTGTGAGGGTATTGTATAGATAACAAGTTATATAATTAGACAATGATTGTATAAATACTTATACGTAATTTGTTATAAAAGGAAAATTAGTCCCAGGATAATAAAATTATTCTTCATTTCATTTCACATCAGACATATGTGATTGGATGGGGGGGGGGGGGGCAGTTGGACCAACCTTTCTGGAGTACTCCTAACTTCAATAATTCTAGCCTTGCTAGAACCTGGGCTTCTCTGAAGGAAAATGAAATTTTCCATTGGATGCTCTACAGGAAAGCAATAAACAGATTATTTTAGCTTACACTATACATTTAGACTTGTTAATGCTTTTGGATGGAGCATTGAATGGAAAATTTCACAACAAATCCAACGATACAATTATACAACAATTTTTGAGTTACTGCTTTTCTCCTTGGCAGTGCAGCGTAAGTCATTCAAAGTATTGTCGGCCACTAGGTCACTACTTCCCTCTTCTTTTATACAACATACACATTCCACGTTACTGAAAAGAAATGTCATTGACAAATTTTATACTTTCGCCATAAGAATTGAAGGATTGTTCAACCAGGTCGTGAGTAAGCAATCGTAATCGGAAGGAAGAAGGGCACCCGCGTCAGAACATTCTATTTCAGCGCTTCCGAACAAGTTTCAACGGGGTTTTGCGCACGAGTTAGGGCGTTATCGTGCAGTCAAATTACCATATCGTGTCTTTTGCTCCTGTTTCAGGACTTGGCTGAAACACATCAATTTTAGACTATATTGATAACCTGGGATGGTTTCATTGGCATAAAGCTGCTCTCAATAAACGACGCCAAGCTGATCCCACAGAATGCAAACATTAGTTCTGAATCATGAATCATTGGTTTGAAAGAGTGTAACCCATTACTTGCATGTTGATTCTGATATAACATGATATCAGTAAGGTTTCACTAGAATTTCATTACCTTCAGATCCATTTTTTTTTTCCGAAAAAAACTAGTGTAATGAAATTTCCAGTTTAAAATGGTTTTGTGGGTACACACTTCGCCAAAAAACGTTGAATGCACTTTGAGGATTAAAATGGACCGATAAACTAAGGATAGAAGATTATCTTCTGAACAAAGTTGGTTTAAGTGGTGTCAGGCGCAAGAAGATAAACAAAAATTGTCTGTAAATACTGGTGGAAACTTATTCCCACACTCAATATAGGTTAAGGTAATCAAACTTTCTTATTTTTCATTAACTTCGTTATTTTATTTCTTTGATTTTCCCGATTGAGTAAAATTATTATATTACACAGAATTACAAAAAGATAAAACATTTTTGTGGATATCAAGTTGTTTATTAATTAATCAATAATAATCATCACAGCATTCTCAAAATATGTATTTTACTTCATCAGGTGAGATATGAAACTAAGAAACATTCATAAAAAAAAAAAAAATCATTGTAACTTATTCCGATTTTCAAACAAAATCAATATATCAAGCATATGTATATCTTGTTTGAAAGTCGGATTAGGATTTCGTGATTTTGTTTTAGATTTTTTATACTGCATATTTAGCATACTGAAATGAGATTTATCCGAAAGATAGAGCTAAAAACAAGAAGAGATCGAGTCCGTAATACCACGATTAGATCGAACCTCAAAGTTAATCCTGCCAACGATTTAATAGAGGAAAACCGGTTGAGATGGCTATTACATCTTCTGCGGATGGAGCAGGGCAGAGTTGCTAGTGAGGTCTATCGAGCCAAAGTATATGGGAAGCGAGGAAGAGGCCATCCTAGAACAAAATGGGAAGACAAAGTTAAGAAGGACTTCCAGAAAAGAGGACTTCAATGAAAGGACAGAAGGCAGATAGTAGATGACCGACGGAGCTGGAGAAGGCTATATAGACTTCCTCATAACACTGCTTAGAGCGGTTCGTGGAGGAATGACTATGAATGAATGAATGAATGTATAACATAATATATGCGAGGTTTCTTATATTTATATATTTCTGAAGTAATTTACATTTTTTGATAATACAATGAATATGGCGAAACATGGCACAGGACATAAATAGACATTGCATTCTTTGCAAACATATTTTGTTTGTGCTCTCTTTTTCTTCTTACAAACAACACAGATTCCACTTTTTTATATCATAGAGGGAAAATGTCGTTGTGTTCTACACTTTATCTACCACCACCATTTTTTTTTCTCTCCTGGCTAAATTTTTCAAATTTACTACATTCAATTGAAATTTTTGGAATTGAATTTTGCATACATTCAATTTTTATAGGCAAAATGCATTATATAGGCATAAGTCCAACATGTGGATAAATAACTTTCTGTACCATACCATCGACTTCCTAATTGAACCGATAGGTGATGGCATCATAGAAAGCCAGAAAACAGACTAAAGAATTCGCCCTATTTGACTAAGGAATAAGAAGCAGGTAAAATTAATTTGGAAAAAACCGAAAAGAACCCCAGGTCAATTAGTTTACAACCCTCGGAAATTTTTGAGTAAACCATAAATCTCGTCACTGGAAAATACCGGACGGGGTTATAGAAACGGGAATGCCAAATATGAAAAAATAATTTTCATATGTCCTGCACTCGTCCTAAATATGAACAAGAAAATGATGACTGTTTTATCTGCTCGTCATCCTCCTCTAATATTCATGAAATTAAAAAAATAACGTACCTAAGTCATTGGCGGATCCAGGGGAGGGGCTGTGGGGGCTGCAGCCCCTCCCTTTGGAAAATTTTTCGTCATTTTAAGATAGAATTTGACTTTCCTTAATGTAAGGAAGGAAGTTAAAGAACAAATGATATGCAGAACAAGTAGAATTTTAGTTGTGGGAAAGGAAAATAAAGGTAAAAAAACTGGTTAGCAGATCCAAATAAGGAGCTGTGGGGCTGCAGCCCCCCCCCTTTAGGACTGCAGCCCCCCTTTCCGATCGGCTGGATCCGCCCATGACCTAAGTAGACATACTTACATATAATTTTTTATTACTTATAAATAATTTTTAGAACTGTTATATTAAATGTTTTATATATCTGTTTATTTTATAACATTTTTAAGTTATATACTATATTTTTTTTACGAGTTGTTACCTACGATTTATGAATGCTGCATTCCTAAATAATGATACGATAAATCCGAAAGCGAAGAGTACAAATTCCATTTTTTTTTTAAAAGAAGCCATAAAAACATCTCTTAAGGTGCTGACTATCAGGGGTTTTATCCTAGTGCAATAGTAAAATGGAAAGAGTTAAGAAATAAATTAAAATAAGGTCCGCAGTTTCAGTCTTCTAACGCTGAAGCGGGCGGAACTGATAATCAATCTACAAGCCACAGGGACTGCAGCGCTCGAACTGATTTATCAGTCAACTGGCGTTAAAAGGTTAATAAATAATTGTTATCAGCAATATTATTTAATCTTTTTCGAATTTTGTGTGATATAATAATTTTATTAAATCATGAAAATCAAAGAAATAAAATAAAGATCTTAATGAAAACTAAGGACTTTTGATTACAGCAACCTATATGGGATGATTTTTTATATTTTAAAATAAACAGTAAACGTTTTTTGCTTCAGAGTCTACATTTAATATATTATATAATAATATAAGAGATACATATACTTATTATTAATAAGTAAGCCTAATATGCTAGAAACCGGATTCCCTTGCGAGTGGCGCCTGAGGTAAGATGTTTATACTGTGACCCGCTTAGCTTAAAAGTCATGCATATAGTGTTTGCTCATTTCGCCTTTGTCTTTGAACTCAAAGTGACCTATATTTCGGACATCATCTTTTTTATGATGGATAAAGTGTTTCTCTCTCTCTCTCTCTAGCTATTCAAATATCAAATTTGCTCGATGCAGTGTATTCTAGTTGTAGATGTAAAAATATAAACACAAAAAAAAATAAAAATAAAAATGAATAAATAAAAGAGTATTCTTTATTCTTAAGTAATTGAGCTCCTATAAATTGAATGCCATGAATGAAAGCCAGTGTTCGTCAAATATTTTTTGGTGTGAAAATTTGATTAAAATCAGTGACCAACTGATTATCTCTTATTTTTAGTTCAATATGAGTTAGCTCTCGGGTTTTTCAACAAAATTTTGAATTTAAGATAATTAGTTGATTAGAATGAATGCGGACCTTATTTAATTTAGTTAAAATATATATTTACATATTTGAAAATTTCTTGAATTGTTTATTCACATAAAAAATAAACAAACAAGAACAGGTTTTTTTTTTTAATAATGATTCTTTGAAATAAACTATTAGTTGATTATATCGATCACTCATTACATAGCCAGTGGAAGCAGAATTGAAATAAATTAAGATTTTTTTCCGGTTTCTGTACTAGTTTACATACATAAATTCATATTTATACTTACTGAAACCAATATGGACTTACTCTCCACAGATATACGGTACAGCCAAAAAGACCCACTTACACAGAATTCAGACCTCTCAATCAAAAATAATAAGACACACTTTTACACGGTCATTTCAACCAACTGATTAGAGGCATGGCAACAGCTGATATGCCCATACCTAGGAGATTAAAAAGGCGCGAGATGGAAGAGATCTCCTTCGTTAAAAATCCAGATTACCTGAAACAAGCCAGACAAGAGGTACCGCTGGGTGCCATCCTTCCCCATGCCTAACATGCCCTTATTTAAATTAGCACAGCTCACATTTGCTGATTGTCGAGGCGCAAATTAAAATTATGAATATATTTTTCCTCTTCTTGTTTAATCGTATCCTTCAAATCTCTTTGGATTTTCTATTTTTTAGAAAATTAATAAAATTATGAAGCCAAAAAAAAAAATATACTAGTTATTTTTGATAAAATGTCTTACAATGAAATATTTACAATTAATCTAACCCCACAGTCCTTGTCTTTATTGTCTAGAAGGGGGAAAAAAGAAAAAAGAAAAGGAAAAAAGGAAGGGGAAAGAAATTAGCTGGAGCCTCTTTAGGCAGCTGGAGAAACATAACAAAAGGAAGAAGCAACTGCTCTAATAATTCAGACCTTAAGTGAGATCTTGCCACTCCCACTTCCCAGCTGTTCACCATCTACCAACTTCTTGATTTATTTTTTAGACAGTTAATAAGATTAACTTTTTTTTTTGTTCTTAGTCGATTAAGGTGCTAAAAACGAGAAGTATCTAGGAATAAAATTCAATAGCTTTGTTGTTGGTGTTGTAAGAATACCATTGTTACATCAATATGGTTTTGAACTATTTCATTTATGTGAAATTACAATGTAAGTGATATGTCTAGCAAACAATGAGAACTCCAATTAGTAATAACTTTACGAAACATTAAATAGTAACAAAAGAAACTGTATTCTTTCCTGTCCAAGCTGACTAACAAGCTAATCATTAACTTATATACACTTACTAACAAAAGTCTCTGCACACCCTCCACCTTTTTTTTTATTTTACCTAAAGATAGGTTATGAGCCAGATATTGGCAATGAAACTTACACATTTTTTAAATAATTTAATCTATTTTAATTAACAATAATCAAATTTAGTAAAATTTATTTAACTTATAATTTATGAGGAAAATTACATAAAATGTCAGAATATTGATGCGCCAAAAGTCCCTGCACACATCATTTTTCTTCAACTTGAAGCTTAATTATTGATACCAAATCAACTTTAATAGGTAGTCGTTCCTACCTCATGTCTTATCACTTCTCATAATCTATTTGGCATGGTGTGAACTAGTTTTTGGTAGTTTCTGGAGTAATTTTACCCCACAATTCCTTTAGTACTCTTTTTAAGTGGTCTTTGTTCTTTATTTTAATTTTTACTTTCTGACGGCCTAGTTGATCCCACAGATGTTGTATTGGATTAAGATTAGGAGATTGGGGAGGTGTTTTAAGTTGCTGTGGAGCATTGTAGAGCAACTATTCTTGAACTTTCTAAGCTGTCGTTATCTTGTTGAAAAATGAATTCCTCCTGGAGATCAAACTTCATTAAACTTTCCGGTAAATTACTACTCAAAATATTTATATAAACGTGTTGGTCCATTATTCCGTCGATAAATTTCAAATTACCAACTCCAGCAGCACACATACACCCCCAAACCAAAACACTCCCTCCACCATGTTTCACAGTACAACTATGTTTTTTTCCAGGGTCTCTTTGTTAGGTTTTCTCAAAACTTTCCCCCTTCAATCTGATCCATGAATGTTAAATTTACTCTCGTCAATAAATAAAACACGTTCCCAGAACTATAAGGGCTTGTTTACATGCTCCTTTGCGAACTGCAGTTTCAATATCCGGTTCGTTTACTAATGGCTTACACCTAGGCTTACGCACATTATAGCCAGCTTTCTTTAGGGTCCTTCTAATCGTTTCTGCAGATACCCCTAAATTTAGAGCACTTGTGGGGGGTTCTTCGGCCAAAGTCCTTATGATAGCCCTCTTGTGGTGGGCTTGGAGTACGGGGGGCGGCCAGAGCGGTATCTACTTTCCATTGTACCCAGTTTTTCATACCGTTTTAGGACATACCTTACCGTATTATAGCCCCTGTTGACGATTTGTCCTATTTACCTGTATGAGTTGTATGAGATTCCTCAAATTTACAATTTGGTCGGGAATCGGTGTTGGAACCTCCATTTTTTATCACAGTCTTAACTGTTTGGGCCCAAATTAACACTGGCAAGTTAGGATTAGCCGGAGGATGAATGGGATAATGTGCAAACTTTATACATATCAGTATCTTGGCTAATTCCACTGCGTGCAGAGACTTTCGGCGCATCAATATTTTGACATTTTATGTAATTTTCCTCATAATTTATAAGTTAAATAAATTATATTAAATATAATTGTTGGTCATTAAAATAGATTAAATTATGTAAAAAATATGTGAGTTTCGTTGCCCATATCTGGCTCATAAGGTATCTTTGGGTAAAATAAAAAAAAAGGTTGAGGGTGTGCAGAGACTTTTGTTAGTAAGTGTATGACCAGCTATGGAACAATGCAGAAAGGCCTAGAACAAACATGTGATCACTATCTAATGTCTGTAACCCTTTCAGAAAATTTTAGAATTTGATATAAGATAACAAAAATAAACTTTTTTTTTTCTACTTGGTTATATATATTTCACAACTCTTATGATAAATAATAATTCAAAAAATGTTGAAATATAGATAACCCCATTAGATGGGCCAATGTAGAGACAATTAAATATAAAATAACTCATGGAAGATACTCCTCCATTAAAGAAAATCCTGTTTTTTTTTTGTTTTTTTTCTGTCAGAATACCATTGATGCTGTTGAAAATCAAATCAATCATAAGCAGGTACCCATAAACTTATTCTGACGTACAAATTTTATCTGTTAAGGAAGAGAAGTTAATCATTTTTTTTTTTTTTTCAGATAAGACAATATAAAATCAAATCAGCAGAAAACCAAAAACAATAAATAGTTGCCAGAGCACTACTAGTAGGAGTTTATACATACTTTTTTTGTTAGTTGTTAAGTAAACAAATACTTGAATTGTGTTCTAAGTTCCTAGCTGATTCTAGGTTCCAAAACTCATCGAATTTCCACAATTATAGTATTTATAGGCGCTTGCAATAGGTAATCAAAGTTAAGCAACGTCGAGCGTGATTAGCACTTGGATGTGAACGCCACGAAGTCCAAGCCTAACTCCACCCCCGGGTATGTGAAGCCTGTCAGACTACTGGAGGCGACTCACACCGAACGGGCTTACGAGTGATGAACCTTCCCCGACTGTCTTATCGAGAATCATGGTCTGGTTTTCCAGGATATCAGTAACCGCCCGGAGGTTTGGTGCCAGGACGATATGCTTCAGGGAAAGAAATGTAGGTCTTCGGGGCCTGCTGACTGTGAGCCAGGCGCGGTTCCAGAAAAAAAAAATCGGGGGGGGGGGGGGGATTGGTTGGTAAAAAAAAATAAAAAACGTAAAAATAGCATACTTTATTTGCTTATGCTCATACATTAAGTTCATATAAAAAATTCTTTGTCAAAAATTCTAGTCAAAATTAACTAAACTTCCCGAGGAAACTCGTAAAAGTTTAGATGCGTAATTAAGTTTTTTAATTCATTCCACTAATTTTTTTTCGTCGAAATTTCGGGGGGGGGGGGATTGATCCCCAATACCCCCCCCTGGGACCGCCACTGCTGTGAGCTACCATAATCCTTGGACCTAGACCAGTTTGTCACTGTCCTTGAACTCGAGAGAGATGACGCCATCGGTGGGAAGGACACTGCCAAATTGGCCCCAATGGGATTGGTTATGGAGCTATGGGCAGTCTGCCGCTGCACCACGGTGACCACAGCTTGCAGCAACGTGAGGTTTGGACTACCCCCTCCAGGCTGTCTGTGCTCCCGCAAGTAACACAAATGTCGTAAGAAAACCACATTGCCTGGGCAAAGGTCTCATTAGGCCTAATGCGCCAACAGAAAAAAAAAATGTATAGGTATACCAATCAATGTGTTTCTTTCAGATAAAGTAAGGGAAAAAATACATTTATATTTTATTGTAACGTGAAAAAAATCATTTTATTTTGTCTACTACATTGAAAAGAATTTTATAGACTTTTTGTTTGAACAGTTACATAAATATTTTAGCACATGTACTAGATGTTTGAGAATATTCTCGTCTGGCTAGTCTGGCTCTGTATATAGTATAATAGTCTGGCTCTGTATATAGTATAATAGTCTGGATCTGTATATAGTATAATAGTCTGGCTCTGAACCTCGAGGCATATGGTTACTTTTGTGTCACTGTATTGTCACTAGTAGTTACTTTTTGTAACGTCGTTATTAATTTGATTTTGTATTGTTTGTTTGGCGTTGCGAATTATAATTTTTTTATAAAATAGAGATATTTCGATATAATTTTTTTTTATATGTTATTCATTTAGGTACAATACTGCCTTAAGTTGTTTTAGTCCTTTAAGTTTTCCGCGAATCCTTGCTTTGCTTTTACAGCTGTGCTAAGTAATGTCTGTTTATACCTATTAATTTTTGTGGGATGTAAACTATTCAAAAGGTAGTTATGAAAGAAATTGATGATGAATAGTTTTGAAAGATAAATCTGGATAAATAAGAAGGGAAGTGGTGCCTTTTGGATTCTGACAATTGATCGACTTGTTCTAAAAGAAAGGATGAGCGGGGTAAGTTGGCACGGCCGCTTGTTTTCCCAGTCATCCAATACCGCCCTGTCAACTCCGCTAAGTGACTATCCAAGGGTGTCTAAACATTTTATCTAGTAGTTGGAAATAGATTCCATGGCTTCTTGACTAACTTTTCATTTTTGTCCTTATTTTCAACATCTTAATAAAGTTTATAATGCCCTTTCAAACCCGTTTATACATGTTTCTTTTTCATTCACTCTGATTGTTTAGTTGAAAATTAAAATTATATATTGTCATTGAAAGACAGATTTACTCAGAAGTTTATTTATATTGTTCAGGGAACCCATTTGTCATTTTATATAATTCTTTAGTGTAATTTTTAGTTCAGCATTTTTAAATTAATTCTAAATTCTATAATTAATAAGTTGTAAATTAAGTAATTAATATATTGTCGTTAAATTATTAATAAAATTTAACATTGAATATCATACCAATCGCTATTAAGTATTTAATTAGCATTAGTTTAGTGTAATGTGCGTGGGCGTTTTTGATTGGTTGAAGAAGCTCTAAGACAAACAAAAGACGCTTCAAGTCAGTCAGCTGTTGAGTCTCGCCAGCCGAGTACGCATTAAGGTCTGGCCACACATGTCCGCACCGGATCCGCACCGTAGTAAAAATATAGGTTATGTTCAGAATATTTTTAATTTAACTTACATATCACCTTTAGTTATGCCTAAAGTGGCCTGTGCCTGACATGTGTGGCCTGAACTTTAGGCCTAACTAAAGGTAATATGTAAGTTAAATTAAAAATATTCTGAACATAACCTATATTATTGCTACGATGCGGATCCGGTGCGGACATGTGTGGCCAGACCCTTACTCCTCACGCTTGAAACATTCGTTGACAACACTCATACGTATATTCATGTCATAAACATGAAACATCTTATGACATTCTCGTGCACCCAGGGTGTTTAGTTGTGTGTTGTGCACATTTGCAAACATTGTTTTGGAGGACAAGCGAAGAGGAAGAATGGGTTCCCACCGGTATGGACCTTTAAAGTAAAATACTTCCATCATTATTTTTTTAATAATGTATGAACATTGCATTGTGTTTAATCTTCAGATTTAAATAGCATTTTCTGAACATCGAACTTTGTCTTTTAGCATTCAGTTATTATCTATCAATGTATTATATTTATTAACAGATTGTTTATTGTTTCACTCTATAGTTCATCAATGGCCAGTCAATTAAAACATATTTTTGTCTATAATAGTTTATAAGTTGTGTTTCATTTTCGTTCAATCATTTGTTTCATTTTTATTTAATAAATTATTTGTATTTAATAAATTATAGTTTAAGCCTTAAATATCAGAGAATTTTCTTAATTTCCCTTCATTCATATTATTTTGTTCTCCTTTTTTATTATTCTATTATTTTCTAAATTACACAGGTAAACTTTATGTTAAATAAATTTTATGTTATTCTATTCTATCTTTCATCTTATTCTTTTATTATTTAAAACTTTTAATACATTAACCAATAAAACTAAGAGCATTGAGCACCGGCCATACTTTCTTCATCAGGGAAGCAAAAGGTTTTTATTATTAATACCTAACTTGCCTGAACATATATTTTCATTGCATTACTAATAACTCTGTTTTCATTTCACTTTTTCTTTTCAATTCTGCAATTATTATTATCATCTTTTTTACTTTCACTTACCTATATATGAAATATATAGTAAGGGAAAGTATTGTGATCGTGAAAAATTTCGACTTCCGATTCTCAACGGAAATACACGTTTTGGGGTCTCCTGAGTCTAAATAACAACGTCCCGTGAAATGGTATGTGTTTATGTGTGTGTGTATGTGAACAGACTTGCTCAAAAACTATAAACCGCACGAACCTGTAATTGGATATTTGATGTATATATATGCCCGCGATGTGACAGCAAAAATTTCATCAAAATGGAGGGTACACTTTATTTCATAACTTTTCAAGTTTTTTTCGATTTTCTCAAAAACGGCTCTAACGATTTTGATTAAACTGAGTATTTAATGCAGAAATATGCCCTAGATATGACTGCAAATATTTCATCACTGTTGATCAACCGGAGGGGGCATTTTACTTAATATTGTTTTTTTTATTTACTCAACGATTTTGATCAAACTGGGTATTTGATTTATATATATACCCGCTGTATTTATATAAAAAAAAGTAAATGGAGGTGGAAAAATGAGTGACTGAGAAATGGCATTTAACAAAACTCGTAAATTTCTAATCAAAGTAAGTTGGTAAGTGAAAGTTGTGTGTTGCGCGCATCGCACCAGATTTTTACTCTTTGTAATAAACAATGGATCAAAGGAGGACGGTTCATGACGATGAGGAAATAATTCCAGTCACCTGGAATGATCTTTTGTCGTTTCCAGAATGTTGAGGCGATACAAAAAAACTGGAAATTATATTTGGCCTTCCAGGTCAAGGCTTACCTCAGCTATCGATGAACGTTTCTTCCATTTAACCCTCTCCGAGATGGGAGTAACACTAGACCAAGCCCTAGCAGATCATTGGAAATCGAATGAATCATTGAAGTTTCATATGAAGCAGTTAGAAAAAGGTTTTCTGAATATAGAGTACTAAACCACTCTCCAGAAACCAATCCATTTCTTGAACAAAAAACCCCGAATAGTTAAACTTTAATTTGCTAGACAACATAGAGCTGGAACAGCTAACGGCTGGGGCTGAGTTTTTTTCAGACGGATTGGATTTACTGAAGTGTGAACGGTCGAGAAGACCAGGAGAGCGATTTGCTGTATCCACTTTTTCACTGTTCATCAACTTTGGAGAAGGGTCAGTGGAGGTCGGGGAGATATAAATTTAATCGCTTTTATGGATTTTTTTTTTAATCAACAAAGGCTTTGCAACTGCCGTGCAGTTCGTAATAGCCATTCTTTAGGAATATGTTTAGTCATTGCTCCATTTATCGCCCAAGATGTTTTGTTGATGCCAAGATAATGCTAGACCACATGTTACCAGGGTAGTGGACACATCAATGTCTCGCCTTTGCCAACCAGAAATCCAGACTTAAAACCGAGAGATCACGAGTGAAGTATACTAGGAAAAAGGTGACAGAGCTCGACAACCCGCAAGTTTACGAAGTTTAAGATCTATGTTGGTTCGAATAAGAATGGGACAATAAGCGGACATCAGGGAGTTAATTGAAGGAGTGTCATGAAGGATATCGGTACTTATAAAAGTCAGTGGGGGAACACGAAATATTTAGCCAAATAAATAATCGAAAGGCAGATTATTGGAAATCGAGAGGACGATTCAGTTTCATTTCGAATAGTTAGGAGAGTGTTGTCTGAGTATGGACTATCAAACCACCGTAAAATGGCTACTCAGCTGGGAAAAGAACACCGTATTGTTACGCTAGACTGTATCAGACCTTGACAGCTAAAGTCTGGGGGGGGGGCGTGTATTCTTCACCGAGGATTGTAGAGAGCGAAGAAAAGACCAGGAGGGCGATTTGCTGCATCCAATTTTTAACTTTACACCAACTTAGGAGAATTCACAGTTGGGGTGCTGTAAACAATGTGTATCTTGTGAAATTTTAAATGGTCCAAGTACATCGGTAAGTGAAAATTATGTGTCGCGCTCATCGCAACAGATTTTTCGGCTTGAAATTTTAGCGTTGACAAGTACCGAAATCGAGAATGAACCACTGAAGGAGAAGAAAATCGTCTTAGTAAAATAAGTACTCCGAGGATAAGTAGTAATTTACAGCGGTAAATGTTTACTGCTACTCAAAACCTACCTGCCTAATCCCTAATACCTCTTCCCGATAAACCTGTTGGCTATCCCACCGTTGTTAGTGTTAATGCCCCTTGCAGGCTGCAGTCCGACGGTCCAGATAAGCTCTTAAAGGTCCATTAAGCGGCTAAAGCTTAGTAACTAGTCATCAATGCTATCTCCGCTTCCCTTCCGATCTCGATTCTCCACCGCTGAATTTTCTCTCGAATTTATTTATGCTACACCAGTGTGTTTAAATAATTTAGTACTGGTCACCTTAATGATTTGAAAGAATATTTAACAAGACAAAAAATAAAAGAAAGTGATAAATTTATTGCGATTTCAACTTAAAGAATTAACTATCAAAATATATAAAATTAAACTATTTCTTCCCAAGGATAGAAATAGTATGAATATTTTGTTTTTATTTTTATGTTAATATATGTTGAAAATGTGTAATTGGTACGATGTAAGCGGAAACGCTTAATTCGAAATAATAAAATAAAATATGTGGATTATATTATATTAATTACAGCCAGATGTAATATATTATTTTATATTAATACAACTAGCTAATACCATATTATAGTAATACAATTAGCTTATATTATATTATATTATTACAGCTAACTTACATTAACTTATAGCGGCTCATATCGTATTAGTACAACCAAATTTTAATAAAATGAAGTATAACTTTCTAATATGTTAAAAATCTGGTGTGATGCGCGCAACACACAACTTTTACTAAAGAACTTAGATTAGAAATTGAGGTGTTTCGATTATATGTAAGCGCTATTCATCGACTTCAAAAAAATTTCCACATTTAAGTATATGCTTATATTTGTATAGCTCAATAAGTTATGGATTATTTGTATTGCTAAACTTGAAAGTTCTCAGTACTTTTCGATTCAATATTGCTTATACATGTTTTTAAGGGACCAAATTTAACAGTAATAATATGGGGATATGAAATTTTGGCTGTCACATCTTTAGCATATGCATACATCAAATACCCAGTTTGATCAACATCGTTTCATCCGATTTCCAGTAAATAAAAAAAACACCTGAAAATGAGAACAAATTTACTAGATAAAGTGCCCCATCGGTTTGACCAATTTTGATGAAATTTCAGCGGTAGCATCGCGGACATATACATACATCACATACCCAGTTTGATCGAAATCGTTAAAGCCATTTTTGAGTAAATAAAAAGAAACACGTGAAAGTGAGACAAACTTTATAAAGTAAAGTGCCCCCTCCAATTGACCAATTTTGATGAAATTTCAGCTGTCGCATAGCGGGCATATGCATATATCAAATACCGAGTTTAATCAAAATTGTTAGAGCCTTTTATTAGAGAATCGAAAAAAAAAAGGTAAAACTTAGACAAAATTCATTAAACAAAGTATCCCCTCTGTTTGAACAATTTTGATGAAATTTTTGCTACCATAAATACCCATTATACACAACAAATACCCAATTTCAAGTTTGTAAAGTTTATAGTTTTTGAGCTAGTCTGTTCACACACACACCATTTCGCGGGACTTGGTTATTTGGACTCAGGGAACCCTAGATATCTATAGATATATATCTAGCTAGCTAATTTTCTGTAAAAAAAAACATCATTATTAGAACAATATACAACCAAAGCGTTATTTCGCTTTGATTAGTTGTAGTAGTACATGTCCGTTGAATATGAAACATGTACAGTTTAATAAAAGGGACTTGTAGTCATCTATATCAATAAAGATGGAATTCTGTTTGTTTCTTTTTTATAGAAATCCATACCGTTAAATCGGAAATCCATAACCGAACTTAAGTCTCCAGATTTCCCTCAGTGGTTCTTTCATACCAGGTTCGAACACCTGTCCATATTAAAAATGCGGGACTTCAGCCGATCTTCAGCTGATATTCTTTATTGTTATAAAAATCGTAATGATCTCGCTCTACATTGGATTTTACGAAATCGACTGTTTGTGTCGATAAAAGTCTCACATTATAGAATTCATAGATTTAAAAAATGAAATTCCGGGTGAAACCGGTATATATATCATATATAGGTAAGTGAAAGTATTATAAATTATTATATAAAGAGAGGGATTGTGAAAAAAAATGAATGTCTATATTGTCCCATAGTCCTAGAATGTTTTTTTTTTTTTTTTTCCCCTTTGAATGGATGGCATTGGTTTTACCCCTACAGCCAGGTCTCGCATATTTGTGTATTATAATATTTGAAGATAATTATTTTCCCAAATCATATTGTATAATAATACGAGTTCATACGTCTTTTAATATTTTGTTTTTCAATAAATGCTATTTATTTATTTACTGCTATAAGTCCTAGAATGTTGTTGAATGATCTCATGTTAATGTATATTAAAAATATATGATTGGTAAATTTATCAATTTCGCCCTCCGGAAATCCAATTTTTTCGGAAACTTACCTTGGGACCTAAAGGGGTAAAAAGTAAAAAAATAAATGAGCCTAATTTTTTTTCATTACACTCCTTTAATAAAGATCACATAAACAAAACATCAGAAGTCTTTAGAAATTTATTTTCGAAAATATTCTTCGAAAAATAATAATTTACTGTTAATCTTCCAATTTGGAATTCCTGAATTGTGTGTGTGTGTATGCCAGGGTGTTTGTGAGATGGAGCGTGTGTGTGAAAACAAGAAAGAGAGGGGGGTTGTGAAAAGAAATAAATGTGTATATTATCTGAAAGTCTGAGCTGGTTCCAGGGTATGTTGAACGACTGATGTTGATCAAGATGTGGACAAGGCCGATAAAAAAAAACTGTGCCCAGCCTTCTTCTAGGTTCAGCTACTGTTTCTTAGTTAGTCTAGGAATTCCTGAGGACTTCGTGGACACGAACATTTTAGGATCTGCGTGCCATAAGTCGACTTGGGGCCCCGTATTAAGAAACCCACCTTGTCTCTTTTACTGCTCTCTCTTCTCCTTATACGTACACAATAGTATCTTAGTGCATATTTATTATATTTTTATTTACGGTTATAAACTATTAAAAAAGTTAAATTTCCATGTAGTTATTCTAAATATTACATGGGCTCAAACAGCAGTGTCCAACGTAAGAGTCCCTGGTCCTGCCAGCATTTTTCGAGAATGGTTACCTCAAATATCAGGTGCTGTATTACCTACAGTTCCTTCCAATAAAGAAAAACTTCAGTAATTAATATCATATTGTAACACTTCTGCGGGTTAACACATATTTATTAAACAGAAATATACAATTATCAATGGAAACGAATTAATACAACTATAATATTCGAGCAGGTTACAAAAATGATAACGCTATAGCTCACTAATCATATGACTTGAGCAACACAGTAAGACACAGACTGTTCAGTCAATCTCTCATATATAGCTACAAGGAGGGTCTAGAACATTGCCGAATCTCATAGAACGCCGGAGATGGGGCTCGAAAAATCTAGACCCAAACAGTTTGCTCCAACAGCTTAGTTTGTTCCAACAAACGGTCTGGGACTTTAAATCATATTTCTTTTTACTTATTTTTTTATTTAAAGGCTAAATTGGGTAAATGATAGCAGATTCAATTTCCAGGACCGAACACCCGCATATATGTCAGAGGGCATGGATATTTAATTGCTAAAAATAAAATATTTTTAAAATCAATAGAAGATATGTTGATATATATTGAGTTGAAAGGAAAGGAAACTAATTCAAGCGAATAGCCTATACGCTCTATCCTTATGTTACCATATATGCTTCGTAACACAAAGATCCACTTAAACAATGTCTTTCTTATTCGTATGATGAAATTTACCTTGGTGAAACACTTAAGGTACATAAACCTGATGGTGCTTTCAATGGTAATACACTCTATAAGCCAGGCAACATAAAGTTAGTTTGCAAAGCTAACATTAGAAAGTGGAAACTTGCACTAGATACACATATCTCAGATACCTACATACTCGATGAGCACGTGGAGTGGAAACTTTAAATAAAAGCAATTTATATTGATTCTTGTCATTTCTTAATAAATATGTTTGGTATCTGGTGTTGATGGAACGTACCTAATAGCAGTAAGGCCGTAAGGTATTAAAATAAGATGATAGTACAAATTTTGGGAAGTATCGAAAATGACTTCTACCGTATGGTAAGCATTTCTCTGATTTCTGCCACGTTTATTGATTCTTGTAATATTTTCAATTGTATGTTTTCATTTTTGTCATCCACGTTTCTCTCAATATTCAAATAGTTGTATTTAACCTATTTTTACTTTCACTTACCTATATATGAAAAATATAGTAAGTGGAAGTATTGCGATCGTGAAAAAATTCGACTTCCGGTTTTCAACGGAAATACACGTTTTGGGGTCCCCTGAGTCGAAATGACCAAGCCCCGCGAAATGCTCAGTGTGTGTGTGTGTGTGTGTGTGTGTGTGTGTGTGTGTGTGAACAGACTAGCTCAAAAACTATAAACTGTTACTTAAAGGGAGGGGGTACTTTACTTAATAACTTTTTAGGTTTTTTTCGATTTTCTAAAAAACGGCTCTAACGATTTTGATTAAACTGAGTATTTGATGTATTGATATGCCCGTGATATGACAGTAAAATTTTTATCAAAATTGATTAACCGGAGGGGGGACTTTACTTAATAAATTTTGTAACATTTTCACGTGTTTTTTTTTTATTTACTCTAAATCGGCTTTAACGATTTTGATCAAACTGGGTATTTGGTGTATGCATATGCCCGAGATATGACTGTAAAAATTTCATCAAAATTGATTAACCAGAGGGGGGGACTTTACTAAATAAATTTTGTAACATTTTCACGTGTTTTTTTTATTTACTCTAAATCGGCGTTAACGATTTTGATCAAACTGAGTATTTGATGTATGCATATGCCCGAGATATGACTGTAAAAAATTCATCAAAATTGATTAACCGAAGGGGGGACTTTACTTAATAAATTTTGTATCATTTTCACGGGTTTTTTTATTTACTCAAAAACGGCTTTAACGATTAACAAAAATAAGATATGAATGTAGAAAAATGTGTGACTTTGGGAAATGATATTTAACAAAACACGTCAATTTCTTATCTAAGTAAGTTGGTAAGTGAAAGTTGTGTGTTGCGCGCACGCACCAGATTTTTAAACAATGACATTATGCCTGCGGGTGACAAATCAGCCATGGCTGACATAATTTATTAGTAAACAACCCATAAAATCTCCTGATTTTCAACATTCTATTGGCAGATGCTAATATATAAAAATTAATTCTAACTTTGTATGTTTTAAATATTTTAGTTACATTTAAAGAGGAGAACTATATATGCTCATGTACTGTAATACATAGGGGAGGGTGGGGCACAAATAAACACAGGGCACAATGAAACAGTCGGTGCACTGGGCGAACCAAAAGGTCTAGAGCAACCAAATTCAGACAGTAAGCGGTAAGGGTGGTTCAAAACAAAGTCGGCATATTGTCTCCTTTCGGCTTGTTTCGTAATAGACTCCACGTGCTGCAATGCGGTTTTGTGTGACAAAACTAAAAATTTTCGTCAAACGGATTTTCGTCTCAAAAATGAGTAATTATTTTATTCAATCTGCTGTAACAACTTTTTTTATTATGCATGTATCTCTTAAGATTTTGCCTGACTTTGCATTTCCTACCTCTTCATGTTCATCGTAGGAAGTTAAAGGCATCAAAATGGCTCGTATGGGGTTCCTTTATACAAGGGCGTCCGGGGCACAATGAAACATTTCATGGAGTCCCACGAGTGTTTCATCATGCAATAAGCAGTCGGTTTTTTTTTCATTTTCTTACAGATCGTTGCGAAATTGAGAGCGGAACACAAAAAAAAATTGTATACATTTTTAACAACTTTCTTTCAAAGTCAAACTTTCCTCTTTCCTGAAGAATTTCATGGCTATCATAAAGCAGAAGTACGAAAAACCGACTGGAAGCCGAATAAAGTTTTTTGGTTGTTTTGTTGTTGGTATTGTTTTTTCAGCTGTTTCATTGTACCCCGGGAATGGGTCACAATCAAAAAAAAAAATTTTTTGGGGAATAGCTGCACGCGGTCAGATTTGATGCATAAAATAATGCTTAACGCATTTCTTACCTTGATTAGATCCTAAAGTAACATGGAAAAAATTGAAAATAAAGTCTCAGGTGGGGTGCTAAGGGTAAAAAAAAACTTCTGTGTTTCATTGTGCCCCACCTCCCTCTATATTTAGGGGGTCAAGGTATGTCAATTAGACCATATATAATGAAGAAAATTATTTTTTTTGCGTTTAATGAAGTTTTGCACCTGCGGCTTCTATTCGCAACCAATTTATATATACTATCTGAAAAACCTTTAAAAATTAATGTGATTCAGCTGTTTTGGCTTAATATAGGATCAATTTTTTCATACAATGAAGTAATGACCAGAAAATTGTAAGGTTTTGACTTACGCTCTTATTTAGAAAAAAGAAATAAGATTTTATATATACTTTATCATGATCAAATATTTTGTATTGTTTTAAATTTTAGAACTGGAATTTAAGAAATTCAGAAATACCCAGAGGTGTTGCAGGTGGGGGGGGGGGAGAGCTGCTACTATTTAATGATTTTCATGGTTTTTTATTTATGAAACCTTTCAAAGTTTTTTATTTATTTTATGAATTAAAAAAATAGAAATATACCTAAAATGATCTACAAGAGAGAGAACTGGCCTAAACAGATCTGCGAGACTAGTAAGGGTCTGGCCACACATGTCCGCACCGGATCCGCAACGCAGCATTAATATAGGTTATGTTCAGAATATTTTTAATTTAAATTACATATTACCTTTAGTTATGCCTAAAGGTCAGGCCACACATGTCAGACACAGGCCACTTTAGGCATAACTAAAGGTAATATGTAAGTTAAATTAAAAATATTCTGAACATAACCTATATTAATGCTGCGGTGCGGATCCGGTGCGGACATGTGTGGCCAGACCCTAAATCTGCTAAGTGACGTCTTTGCGGTCTTGATATTAAGCTCTGACTAATGGCTCTATATAGATAACACGTTTTATATTCATCATACTATTGGACCTTAAATACCCTCAATTTACCTTGTAAATAATTTAATATTTTCAGCGTTCAACATTTAGTTAATCATTATTCATACACATTAATGACACTGCCTTGTTTATATACAAATTACACACAGTCTGCAAGATACAAGGATAATTTTTTGTAGATAAAAACATTAACGCTAAACAACAATACCAATAAAAGTAAATTACATTCAAATACATTTGTTTATAATTTTTAAGTCTGTAAATCATTTATATCACAATTGGTAATGCTCAGGTTTTGTCTAGGATGCGGCCAACATGTAATATTATGTACAAATATATGCTTTATTTGAATTGTAGTTATATTATATACATATATATTTCATGCTGTTCCCGTGTTCTTAAAATATGTGGTAGCCCCGCTTTCGCACCTAATGCTTCTAGTACGCCACTGGTAGTCCTTTAGAGTAATAGTATTTTTGGTGAACACAGGCACATAACGATGCCCACAAGTAAGTCGCCGCATATCATATGGGTCATCACGCAGAGCATCACTAGGTGACGCATAAAACATTTGTTCTAATGGCTGGAGTAACTGTTAGCGTATAGTATCAATTAGAATAGGATCAGCTGCTCACATATAACTGTTATTATTGCGAAGAGGTATTATTGATTGGTTATTATTGATTTGAACCGTCAAAGGTAGATAGGTCAAGAACTTAATCGTTAGGTGAAAACCCACCAAACTTCATTGACTTAAGTTTTTTTGGTCTTTTATTTATTTGGTCGTAATTTAAATAATTATTATCTTATGAGAGAAGATTGGTTATGGCCGGTTTCGAAACCGGATCACTGCATAAACGTTGCAATACTCTAACCATTAGGGTACCAGTGAAGAGAGAAGGTTGACATGGATGGAGATCCGGGCCATGGTAGCTTAGTCATTACGGCGCTGCAAGGGCGATGCCGAAACCCTGGCTAGAATCCCGGCGATGATCAATATTTATGATCAGATGGGATGGCGGGATGGCCGCGTGGGTAAATGTGTTAGAAAATACGCGTTGCCACGGACAACCGGGCATATGATTGAGAACCAGAAGATAGCAAGTTCAAAACCCGGAGCCAGGGGAAATTTAATATTACTCGGCATTAATCCCCCACCCTCTCTCCTGGCCCGGGAAACCACGTATAGCTTAAATGGCGAGAAAGAGGAGGACCCAAAAAAAAAAAAAAAAAAAATAATATCTGAACAGATAAAAATTGTTTATTGATATTATTTAAAAGTTCTTGCTCACGCTCAGTTTGGGAACAATTAAATCAACACCTCTACGCAATATAGCAGATAATCCTTCTACAGTTAACTTACGCTATAATTAGATTACAAATTGATTTAAGGAGGATTTGGACCCGTTCTTGTGGCGGATGTGATCAGATTGGTTGGCTTTAGGGTTAATTAGCTACCATGATTTGTGCTGTACCCAGAATAATAATAACACTTCTGGCTCCAAATCAATGATTCGAGATCTAAAGTTGGGGTATCTCAAAATGAGATCGGTGCAAGCAAAAAGTAAAATTATCTTCTATATCGAGAACTACTAATACATTTTCCTCTATAAGGAACGGGAAAATGTATCAGATTTAAAACGATCAAACAACGTGGAAGAAAGTGAACCATTCATTGGAGGGAAGAGTGATTCTACAACTCGGAACAATGATGATTTCAAAAGGGGAGGGGAACGTTGTAAGACAGCAGCTGCAAAATGAGTTGATTTGGACACAGTCATATCATCCGCAAACCTTGACGGTTTTCTTTGCTCACTTGCATTTTGAACCCTCTATGCTTGATATAAAGGATTTCCTAACATTTCGTTGTTTTTTTTATAATATAACACTAAAGTGGGTTAAACATTTTTTATTGAGAGAAAAATAATAATTTACAATGCCACACAAATTATTGAAACACAAACAATTAAACATGCTACAAGAATTTCACTTTGTAACATAGTAATAACCATATGACTAGAGCTTCAGAGCATGACTAACTCTCCAGTCCATCACTGCTTATATTTAGGCGTAAGGAAAACGACCTCGAATGTTCAAGGCCGGCGTAGATGGTACTCGAACATCGTAGTCACAAACATGTACTATGACAGTTTGTTCCAACTGTTAGTTCGTTCTAGAAAGTCTAAAACGATCCTACACCACATGTTTTGTGTTTTGTTTCACGTTACAATACATTTTTATAATATACACATATTGTTATCACAGGTGGGATTGGCACATATCTCAGAGAAACATTTAATAGCGCGTGAAGAAGGTAAGCCTGGAACCATTCTAGCGGAACTGATTAGTTGAGTTGGAAACTTGTACTTGTTGAAGTGGATGGCTTACTTAAGCCAGTTACCGCTACTTAGGATTGCCTTCAGCACAGAATTACCTGCATTTGTAAAATTAATTGAGTTAGAAATTAATTTAATTATTTAAAATCGGTTGCATTTACTAAATTATGGAATCCATCTCATCGTAACCTGTATGCAACATTTAAACTTCGTATTTTCGATATCAGAATTTTAGTAAATTAATATGGTTTCCTTTCCGTTTGCGTTCAACAATTAAACACAGAAAAATTATTTATTATAAAAAAAGAAAAACAACAAATAATTAATTTCAAAATAAATAAATAATCTTCTTCTTTATCCTTCCTCTGCGAGCCATTTTATTGGCGGAGAGGGGCTTCTTCACAACGTCCCGACGTATCGTGTTTTACCTCTATAGCCCCCGATCCTCTGGGTATGTTCCTGATAGGAAATCCTACGCCGCGTGGTCTCGTACCTGCGTGCGTCGCTTCCATCGTTCTTCTGAGCTCTCTCACATCCTCCATTCGTCATACATGTCCAAACCATTTCAGCTGTCTGTTCTCAATTATTGTCTTCGCGGAGACTGATCTAATCGCTCCCTGATGACATATTATTTTGTTATAGTGGATAACTTGATTTATTATGGTTAACATGACATAGTTATTATCATAGATAGATTTTGGATGATGTGAGGGGAGAGAGCATTATTAATTGTATACCGGTTTACCCAATTATAAAGAATTTCATGAAGAATTTTTAAAACACTTACTTATTTGAACTTATCACTGTCAAGAAATCCATTTTTATCTTTATATCAATCAAAAGAGTGGCATTAGTACTACCATATTCCACATTTAACTGGATTTTTCAAAATGTCAATTATATACCTTGTGTTATAAGGACCATGGTCGGCCGGTATGGTATAAACAATGGTATAATCATGGTCGGCCGGTATGGTATAAACCATGGTATAAACATGGTCGCCCGCAGGAGGGAGTGGAGAGGAGGGAACCTGCCCCACCCCTAGAAAATATATTCTTATTCATTAACTATACTGATTACGTATTATATAAATAAATATTTTAATTTTAAAATAACAATAACGGTGAATTGGATCAGTGAACTTCTCAGGTCGCAACACAAATCAGTTACCAAAAAGAAAAGCCCCAGGTTATGACTTAATTACAGCCCAAGCTCTCCAACAAATGCCTAGAAAAGCTTTAGTGTTTCTAACAACAATTTACAACTGTATACTTAGAACATCGAAATTCCCGCTACAATGGAAATACTCAATCGTTAGAATGATCCACAAACCAAATAAAGACATATACAACCCATCTTCATATAGACCAATCAGCCTCCTTCCTATATGCTCAAAAGTATTTGAAAATTGATGTACAGAAGACTTGTTGAGATTTTGACTGAACAAAAGTTAATACCTGATCATCAATTCGGTTTCCGCACATTCCATTCTACAACACAACAACTACACAGAGTTACTGACTACATTGCTGAAGCACTAGAGCAAAAACTATATGCATCTGGTGTATTTTTGGATGTAGCTCAGACGTTCGACAAGGTCTGGCACCAGGGTCTTCTCTTTAAACTCAAGACCGTATTACCACACACTTACTACCTCATCCTTCAATCATATCTTTTCGACAGATTTTTCTCGGTTCGTCAAGGGTCGGAGATCTCCTCAATTCGTCCAGTCTTGGCGGGCGTACCTCAAGGTTCAATACTGGCTCCTCTTCTCTACATTATATACACTCATAACATACCGGAAAGCATTGACACACTTACCGCTACATATGCTGATGATACAGCGATTCTCACTAAACACAAGGATCCTACACATGCCTCACAAATTTTACAACATTTACATATAATAAACGACTGGTGTAAACTATGGAAGATTCGACTTAATCATGACAAATCCAAACACATAAAGTTCACTCTTCGAAAAAAATACCTGCCCTCCAATTTACATAGAAAATTTCCAAATTTCACAGACTGACACTGTACAGTAGCTCGGTCTTACCTTTGACAGAAGGATGACCTGGGGCCCGCATGTTAAGATGAAACGTAAGACCCTTAACAACCAACTCTACTCACTTTTTTCTAAAACTACAAAACTGGGACTAAGACAAAAATTAGATACATATTTATACTTGATAAAACCAATATGGACATACTCTTCACAGATATACGGAACAGCTAAAAAGACCCACTTACACCGACTTCAAACCTTTCAATCAAAACTGTTAAGACTCATAGTTAAAGCACCATGGTACGTCACTAACAAAACACTACATACTGACTTACTGAAACAGTAGACTAACATATAAAGACAATTTATAAACGTTTTCACACTCACTTACAAGGCCACTTCAACCGACTGATTAGAGACATAGCAACAGGTGTTATACCAATAAATAGGAGATTAAAAAGGCGTTGGATGAGGGATCTCCTTCTCACAAACCAGATTAACTGACTCAAGCCAGGGAAGAGGTACCGCTGGGTGCCATCCTTCCTCATGCCTAACATGCCCTTATATAAATTAGTGTAGTTCTCAAATTTGCTGATTGTCGAAGTTGTTGACAAGCGCAAATCAAGATTTGAAGACAAAAAAAAAATTCTATATAGCTGAAAATTAAAATAATGAAAATTTAACGTAAATTCATTTATTTTTATATTTATTTCTATTTCTATTCATATACTTATAAACGTATAAACTTTTATTTTTTAATATCAAATATAATTAACATCGTATTATAAGCATAACTAGTAGGATAGTATTTTTTATTGTTTATTTTATTATTGTTTGATTGCCAATACTGTATAATGCCCCGGAATAGCTCCTGCCCGATAGAGCAAAAAGTATTAAACAGTCCCGCTTTAAGTAAAAAGTTTAAAAGTAATAACATTATTCATTTTTTATTACCTCCTAAGTTCTTTTTATTTATTTTTTTGTGTTGTTTGATTTATATTTTAAAAGGATAATAAAAAAAAAATGAGTGATATTCAAAATAATATTAGAGCTAATGTGCACCTTCTAACGGCTGTTTAACGAAACGGGACTGATAACGTATTGTACAACACATAAATATTTGTCTGTGGTTAAACATGGAATCTTGTACAAACTACGAGTACGTTCAACTGATACCCAGTTATAACAGATAATGGCACACCCCGGCGATAAGTTTTATTTGAAAAATTAATTGAGCCTTACATAATCGAAATACCTTGACCCCACTCCTGGTCATAATAATTTTATCAGCCTACCTCCCCTAGACGAAATCCTTAGGACCCCCTTGGGTATAATAAATACTCTTATTATTATGCTAGTTGTTCAAGAACACTTGAAGCATCTACGATTCTTTCTGTCGTCCATATAAATGAATTTCGTTTGCTTCTATATTTATTTATATATTTTACTATCTTGACTGGTTCAGTTTAACATCAATCAGGACTTCTTGCACGAACAGGCTAGGCCAAGCCTTTGAGATATTCACTTGCTGAGAGGGGTTTGTCTATATTGCTTAAAAAATTATGCTCTTAATATGAAACATTTCATTAACTTCGCCATGTATAAAGGATCCGTCAGTGGCTTTTCTTACAGAATTGTAAGAAACTATTGAAATAATTTTCCAGTATTTAAGTATATTAAAGTAGAACTGAAACTGATAATATACAGTTACTTCACAACGGAAGATGCTTAATTCTGAGACCAAGGTTTGGATTAAAGTTTTAGAATACAACTTAAGCATTGAAAAGATTCAAAAGCAAGAGCGAAAATATTATTTTGAAGAATATTGTTACCCAAGAGTAACGGAAAACGTTCTGAAGAATTTATGAGATGGAACCAAGAAGCAGATAAGAAAATGACTCAGTCATGGGAGATTACGTCTTCGTAAATTGCCTTTGAATTGGATTAACGCAAAATGTTCCTTTCAATAGAAATAAGTTATTTGGGTTAGTGCAACTCATTGGATGTATGTTTGTTGATTACTGATGGTAATTATCCATCGTTCCTGTGATACATAAAATGGGGACATAATACAATGTACGTACGTATAGTGTAACGATGCTGGAAAGAATTATGTAATATTAGGGATAGTATAATTCTTTGGGTGTATGATTGATGATTACATATTAATATATTGATTATATGGGGAATGGCTTTAATCGATAACTATGGTAAAAAGGTCCAGTAGTTTGGAATTCTTATAGATTATTAAACTAAATTACTCAAAAGTAGAGCATTTATGAGGCTTTTAATTTGACATAATGCGTGTTTAGGAGCTAACATAAAGGTTTATGAGTTTATAGAACTCAATATGCCAATGTCAAACTCTTTGCCACAACTTTCTTTCTTTCTCATAATCAGTTGATTTCGGGAGCTTAAAATATGGTTCCTAAAATACCGTATATTAGCAAAATTTATAAAACAAAATTCATCTGGTTGCAATCCTTCGAATTTACCTTCGTCAAAATTTTGAAGCCTCCGCGTTTTTCCTGTGATTTTATTAAAACACTCGTAAGAATTTTCGGTGGTAGTGAATAATGAATAAAATAATCAGTTCTTTGAGATTGTGAATGACGGTCGATATGTCGTTCAGTAGATAGCTTACTCATCATTATCCATCGTCCCTGCGATACATAAAATGTACATACTAATTGTAGTATTTACTATATACGTTATATATATTATATTGTAACGATACTGGAAAGAATTATTTAATATTGCGAAATAAATTAAATCATATGTTTCGACAGGTCAAGAAGGTTCCATTTTGTAGTGTGAAGCGAGAGTTAACCAGGGTAGCGAAGGATGCAGTTACTTTTTACCTTTCTGTCACTGTTAAGTTGCAGTTAACTGTCCGTTTCAAATGATATGATTTGAGTTCACATTGTTTGTTTGACATAATCTGTTGTATTTTTACGTCACTAAAATCATTACACCCCATATAAGCGTTAAAATATTAATAATTTGATGCAAATGATGAAGAATGTTTCTCATACTTCTTAAAATAATTTAGGTCACTACTTCAATCTCTTCAGGATTTTCCTCTCTTAGTAGTTCTCGCTTGTAATAGATTTTCTTTAATCTCGTGAAATATTCTAGCCGATTTCTAATTTACTCCTTAATTGCAAATTATAAACCAATTTTTGATTTTAATTAGTAGAATATCCATTGAGAAGGTGGTGTAAATGAAATTATAAGGAGAACGACTTATTGTTTTTTTTTACACAATATTACCGTTCCTTTTTTTCTTATTTTTTTCTTTTAATATATCATTATCTTAAAGTAGGAGAACGAAATTCGATATTATTTTTTACGTCAGGTTTTCTTGCTATGATGATACTGTGACAACTGATGTCCGATAATTATCAAAGTTATTTTCGTATATTTCGTAACCTTTTAAAATTAAAAAGAAAAATGGGGTGTAGATAAACTTTTGGACTGAAAGTAATTATTTTACTTAAAAGAGTTACAACATCCTCAATATAAAGTCACGTTGTTATATTATATTAATAAAATAAAAGAGTTAATTCAAAACATACATGCCTCCGCTTGCCTTTCTAAATACGTCAAGAACAATTTTTTCCTCTTGAGATTTATGAGTTATGTGTGATATAAATTTGAAGTAGTTCCACAAATCTAAGCATACTCATTAGTTGTAATGAGAATTTTTGAATTTTACTATATTATGAAATTTCTGACCACGTGATTTGGACACATCCAAATAATATTTCTTTCATCCATGATTTCCAATTTTAAAAATTAATCTCTTATACATCTTAAACCTTCAACCAAACAATTATGCCTTAACACTTGTTATATTAATTACGCCAATGGTAACACGACACGGTTTTAGTTTTGCGATCCTATAGAGCCTTACACGTTAAGAATTTTTCATTATCTTTCCTCAAATTTTTTTAGTCTCAGTGAAGATGGCTACTCGATTAGAATCGTCTTTTTGATTAGTAAAAAAGACAAAGCCGTCAAAAAAATACCAAATAAGAACATAAGATTCCTCTTTTTAAACAAGATACGTAAAACAAATATATGTATATATATAATATATGTCCAAAGTATATGGAGATTTAAAATTTAACGTTGCGAAATTATTATAAAAAAGATAAAAGATTTGTTAAATAATTTATAATTAATATGTTTTTATTGTTTATAACTTTGCACTCAATGTTAATTTGTTTTTACTTTTTATTTTATTTATACTTAAAAATTTTTTAATTTGTCAAATATTAATTCAATTTCACTACAGCAAAATCTATAGTTCTAGTAACTATTCATGATATTTTTTATTTTTTTATGTGTTTTGATTTTTGATGTGATAATACAAATACCTGAATCCTGCCCCTAACACAATTTATCTTCCTTGAAGCAGGTAACAAGTTAATTTTGGATGTTATTGAAAACATTCTGACAAATAAAGATCATTCATTCATCCATCCTTTAATATATTTTACTGAGTTTAACAGTAGTTAATAAAAGTTCCAGTTACTCAGTATTATACTGAGTTATATATTAATTATTAATTAATTAAATATATTATACATTATATATATAATCTCTCCACCTCTTTGTTCCACTTTGTACTTATGACGGTTTACTTAAGGTTAATTTTATAAATCACGAATTGAACGAACAATTTAACTCACAAAAGGGTGAGATAAAGAACAGAGGTGTTGCCCTTATCGCGGGAGAACAAAAGAGCTTAAACGGATCTTAAGAAACTCGTTATTATAAATAATAGGACCATTTGAGCGAACCTTTTATCTTCTGCTATGAAATTAATTTTTCTCATCAATTAGTTTTACTTTAAATGAAGTTCCGAAGCATTCAGCTAGTTCCGGTCAATCAAGAAACTGTTTCTCAAAATTCAAACAAGATGAAAAGGTCTAAAATAATGAGGATATTGTTATGAACGTTGAGCAAATTAACTAAATTATTTCATTTTATTCCTTTAATCTTTAACGAGAATGTCATAAATCAAAAGTAGCTTTATGAAATTTACATTTATTCTCTTTAGAATAGAGGAAGAAGAGTCAGTTATTGTTTAAAGCAATCTGACGGATAGTAAAAATTTCAATCTGAGGCTTAATGACTATTCTTAAAAACTTTTTTTAACTTAAAAGTTTAGGTTCACTATATATAATATTCACTATGGAAATCGTTCCCGTTTTGATGTATGATTATATATAATATTGCATATATACAATATAACGTTGTTGGAAGGCGTGAGAAATATATATTTATTGCAATGTTGTGTTATTCATAGCATTTGTATCATATCACTGTTAAGAATACAAACAAATTTATGTTTTTTTTTTTTTTTTTTTATACTTGGTATTTAAATAAAATAAAATATTTAACTTTAATTTTATCAAGTTCTTAGGAATAAGGAAGGAATAAGGATAAAACGCTTTTCCGTGACATTTCATGGCTCATTCAAATAAACTTACTTGTAAAGCTCTGTTTTGGGTGGCTACTAATGAAAATTCTTCTCCCCTTCAGACGTCACGGTGGTACCCACCCCCACTCTAGAAACATTTTCTGCCGACGAATATTTCCTAAATAAAAATTAAACCCAGAGCCTTTGTTTCCTGAGTGAAAGAATGCTTGGAAGATGAGACTTAAAAGCATGGAGTTTTAATTTATAATTCTAAAGTTCCTTTCGTTACATTTACCAAGGCAGATAGAGGTAAGGAAATTGTCTATTAAGCACGAAAATCTATGTTTATCATATAATATTTTAGAAAATAAAATATTAAATTTTTTTACATTCTAATTATTAGATAAAAAAAAAAAAAAAAATCAACAAGTACTGTGGTGAATCTTTTCTCTGTAGTACCAAAACAAAGAGCATATCCAAAACCTGATATTGACATAAGCAGGAATTAATGATATTTTCGGTCAAGTAAGAAGTTTTTGCATCGACAAATGTAACTGAAATTATGGTATAGCTTAATGAATAATTAAATTAATATTTACTATTTCATTTTTGTAATAAATCGACCATATGCTCCCATTAAAGCTATTACTTTAAAAGAAGAAATATAAATTTATATAACTTTTTGATGATTAATAAATACGATCTATTCTTATATATGGTTATAATAAAAAATAATAAATAATTTATTAATAATTATTGTGTTTATATTATAATATTACTAAATTGATTTAGGGATGTATGAGCTATGAAGTCAAGGATGAAAGTTCTACCTATCAAGCATTACTTTCCCGTTATGCAGGCTTAGTATACACTCACCGCCGTTTTCAAGTATTATTATGGAAGAACACTTATGTTTTTTCGAGGATTTTATGGTGTATTCATTTTAAAAATCACTTTTACAATAGTCTAAATATAAAGATAGAATATAAATGGAAATATAGAAAATTCAAAACATAAAGTGAAATTATAAAGGTGAGTAATAGTCAACTTTTTTTCTTTATGATGGATTTATTGATAGTCAGGATTTTCAGTTTTTTTATTTTTTTTTATTTTGGAAAACCAACGTTTCGATCCCTACATGTGGATCTATATCAGGGCTAAAAGAAGACAAACATATGAGTATCTATGCAAGAAGAAGACGATTAAATATTTATCATGTAATTAATAATTATAGATAGTAACAAATAGGAGTAACAGAATAATGGAAAACAAATCCAACTGTTGTATTACAATTTTTGTAAACCATGTTTACAAAAATTATGCATGAATACTTAACAAAACTGATAATTATATAAAAGATGGTAAGAATCATACATGAGCATTTAAATAAGTAGCTGGTTAGCAAGATAAAATAAAATCTGATATTTACCTTCTGAGTACAGAGTAATACGGAGACTGAGGGTGAAATAAGGTGAGAGGTGGTAGGGGTACTTTTCCGACTTCAAAGGTTTATTAAGGGGAAACCCAATGCTTTTAAAGTGAAAGGCTACATGACAATTAAGTGAAAATAAAATTAAAAAGGAACTTTACAAACTAACAAAAAAATATCTTACAGAAACAGAAATATATCAGAAAAGAAATATAGAAGTATTTATTGAAGTAGGCTCAAAGAATTCTGAGCGATTTTTTAAGTCAAAATTACGCAGAAGCAAGAGATTAAAAAAAAATACGTCCTTCAGATGAGCTTTGAGAAATAGGACTCTGCTTTAAATCTGCGGTAGTCCATTAGAGTTGAGATTTCAATATCAAAGCCAAGTTGAAGCACTCACACCTGAGCAAACAAATTAGTCCAACCTTCCGGCCATATTGATCCAGGGTCGAAGACCAAGTTTAAAACAAATACTTGGAATATTCTTCAACAAATGATAATGAACGAAGTTAGGATCCATCAAATTAGTCAGAACATTGACTGGTAAATTTCATTTAACCATGCCTTCGGGCTAATATAAAGCCGGAAATTTCCGTTATATTAAGCTATCAGAGTACAACAGAAAGTTTTGCTAAACACAATTTTTTTTAATATTTAAAAAAAATCATTTTTAGATAATCCATAAATCAATATGTGGGCAAATGCTATTAGTATTATTAAATACTTTAACAAAGATGATATGGTATTAACTATTCAAAATTCTTCCTGCAATCAAATTTAAAAAAAAAAAAATATTGATTGATCAAAAAAGAATTATTGAAAATTCAATTAATGTTTATAAATGAAAGGAAAAAAAAATTTTATTTTGCTAAATTTTTAAATAGAAAAGTTTAATATAGGTACTATTGTTTTTTTGTTTTTTTGCTCCATTCTTTTATTCCCACCTTCATCAGCAAATGAGAGATAAAGTCCTGCTAGGTTGGAATTTTAGGCACGAAGGAAGATGGTGTCCAGCAGCAGCACATCATCCTGGCTTTTTTTAGGAGAGGAGGTCTCTCACCCAACTCCTTTTTAGTCACTTCGTGAAAGGCGTGTCAGTCGTGGTCAGAATAGAGGGTTCTTATTTTTTGTTGGATAGTTGGTAATTGTACGTCGGTATGTAGTGTTCGTTACTGGTCGTAAAATTTTGTACTGGAAGTTTGTAGTTTTTTCTATGTCTTTTTCGCTGAACCATAAATCTGAGAGGCGTAAGTCCATGTAGGTTTCAGGAAGTTTGTACATGTATTGAGTTTCTGTCTGGTTTTTAACTTTGATGGTTTGGAAAATAAATAATTAATAATTAAAAATAAAACATGCTTTAGTCCGGTTCTGATACACTATAAAGAATATATTTCATAATATTTTGATGAGGTTATAACTTATCTTAAAACTCTTCTATAGTAAGGAGAAGAGTAGAAAAATCCTTATTATTATCTCACTTTTTATTTGCAGTTTGCTTTTCTCGTGTTTGCAGCAATCTCTTGTTCCAAATGCAATCTTCGTTTTAGGGTTATAATCTTCACACTGAACTAGCACTTACTCGGAGAGGGGAAAAAAAAGTAAATACGAAAGGAGAGATAGGATGCGGAAGGATATCAAGGATTGTTTTTAGAGGAAATGAGAAAGACTGTGTAAAGAGAAAAAAAAAGAAAAAAACTTTCCCCCCGATCTTCCCGAGTCCAGGAGGTTTTTTAAGCGCTTTCCTCTATGTTTACTTTACCCTGTTAGAAATTTAAAATCAATGTTATGGTATCTTTTATACTTTTTATTTATTTTTTCATATTTATGTTCATTTAAATTTTTATCAAATAGAAAGTAGTGTTGCATATATAATTGTATCTATGATAATATCATTGCTCTCCTATATATTTTTTCTACTATTGAATAACTAATTTTCGTTTACTTAAATGAATAAAACTAAAACTACTTATCGCAGGATTCCAGATATTTTTTTAAATATTGCCGAGTTAGCATTAAATTGTAAGTAAATGCCATCTAAGAAAGGACATTTTTACTTCAATTACATATATTATACAATTATATAAACATAATTATCATCATATAAGTAACAAGAGTACTAATACGGAATACAGACTTCATCAGGGACTAGATTTTATTTATTACATTCTTATTGGTTGGTAATAAGATTGGTAAATATGCATGATAATGTATTATTGGTAAATATGCATGATAATTTTTCAAATAATTATTTTAAAATTTAAATGCATTGCTTGTTAAATTCCTATCAGATTGCAATTTTGTAGGAAGATGTGTATGAGTATTAAGTACATCAGAAGCATGGAATGAGGTTTATCTCTAAACTTAATTTTATTCATTAATTTTTTTGCTAGAATATTTGTAAAAAATACAATAACGTTAAAAATTTAACTGTTTACTTATTTTGGTATTAAAAAATATTGTCTTGTGATTTCAGCACATTCACTGACTGTCTTTCAGTTAAGAGAGGCGTGAATATAGAAATAATATTTAAAAAAAAAAAAAAAAAAAAAAATGAAATTCTAAGAATATGCTTCTTTCAATTAAATTATTTTCAATTAAATACTTATGCGATGTTGGGTGTGCGGTCAAATAAATGATATTGATTGTTTAGTTATTTATAATGAATTAGCATAGAATAATAATTTATTTTACCGCACCCCCAACCATTTGAATCACATAAACTTCTACGATCAACCATCTATCTATCGTCATTATAAATACACTTCTGTTCATCTTATACTTATTATTTTAATTATTCACTTAATATGTTTTATGTGAATTACATTACAATTATGAAACGCAGCTTTTATCATAATGTTTTTTATTTTTTTGTATGATGATTTTGTCTGTTACATCGAAAAGAGTTCTAGAATTTTTGTTTCAACAGTTACCTAATTGTAATTAGGTAATTAATGTAGGTACCTATTGTAATTGTAATTACTTGATTTAGTACATGTTCTAGATCTTCGAGAATCTCTTACTCTATTCTAGAATATTCTATTTCAGCATAAATTTAAGAAGCAATGGACTGGAGTCTTTTTCTTGCTCTGAAGATCCAATCATATGGTTACTTTTGTGTTACTTATCATTACAAGTAGTTACTTTTTGTAACAATGTTAATCATTTCAGTTTTTGTCATTTGTCTGATATTGTGAATCTCAATTTTCTAATAATAAAAATTATTCGAACCCATTAGAGTTACAATATTATATTTTTATAAAAGATTATTTATTTATTTTGAATATTTGTTTTATAAAGTAATAAATAAAATATCAATAATTTATATCCTAACACACGAATATCATAAATAAAATGCCAGGGGTATGACCCTATGTCCCTGGAAGTTTTATACATTTGGGGTGTCCCCGCTTAAGGGTTAAGTATTACATTTAAAAAGCTGGATGAGAGACCTATTCTGAAGAGTTATATGATGGGAAAAACGATAATTAATTTTTGTATTCCTTCTATTTTATTTTTATTTTCTTGTCACAATTTGCTGACCGGTATAAATGAAACAGAGAAGAGAAAAATTATATATATTATATATAAAAAGGTGTAACATATTTAGGACGCAGACAAAAGATCACTTGAATGATTTTATATAGATTATGGTAACATGATGTCCCTTACTTCCCTAGGAAGTCACTTAAGAAATTGTTGTACATTAAATACAAGCCATGAAGGTTGATTAGTAGGCTCCGATGGGGAGAAGGGGGGGGGGCTGATCAATATTGATGAGAAGTATAATTAATAAGAGGAGCTGATATAATTTAATATCTCATAAATCAGTTTTATCCTTCCCCCCTAACCATTTACAAAATGAATAGCTAGCAACCGTCAGTGAGGTAAATTTTGATAAAATATTCGTTCTATAGAATGTTCGTCCCATAATCCATACAAGGTAAGAATCAAAGAAAAAAATCAGGTAGTGCGATACCTGAATAAATAAAACAAACTTGTACACTCTATGTATTTACGTTTAACTAAATCTATAAGTACTACATTTATAGTTTCATTTACACGTGATAGATATCTGCGATAATCAGCAATTGTGAAAGAATAGACTAATTAATTTAAAGGGCCAAAAAATATAATGATTTAATGAGAAAAATTTTTTTTTTGTTTTTTAATGCCACATCAACAACACATCAATCACACAGAGTTACTGACTTCATTGTGCATCTGGTGTATTTTTGGATGTAGCTCAGGCATTCGACAGTCTGGCACCAGGGTCTTCTCTTTAAACTCAAGACCATATTACCGCACATTTACTACCTCATTCTTCAATCCTATCTTTTCGACAGATTTTTCTCCGTTCGGCAGGGGTCAGGAACTTCATCAATTCGTCCAGTCCTAGCGGGAGTACCTCAGGGTTCAATACTGGCTCCTCTTCTCTACATTATATACACACACGACATCCCCTTAAGCAATGATACACTGACCGCTACTTATGCTGACGATACTACAATTCTCACAAAGCATCAAGATCCTATTCATGCCTCACTAACTTTACAACAACATCTACATAAAGTAAACGATTGGTGTAAATTATGGAAAATTCGGATAAATCATGAAAAATCTAAACACATAACGTTCACTCTTCGAAAAAATACCTGCCCTCCAATTTATATCGACAATGTCCAAATTTCTCAAACTGACACCGTACATTACCTTGGTCTTACTCTTGACAGAAGGATGACCTGGGGCCCGCATGTTAAGATGAAACGAAAAACACTTAACAAACGACTCGCCCTACTTTACTCCCTTTTTTCTAAAACCTCAAAACTAGGACTACGACAAAAATTAAATACATATTTATACTTACTGAAACCAATATGGACTTACTCTTCACAGATATACGGTACAGCCAAAAAGACCCACTTACAAAGAATTCAGACCTTTCAATCAAAAATATTAAGACTCATAGTTAAAGCACCATGGTACGTGAACAACATTACAATACATACTGACTTACAAATGCAAACAGTAGATCAACATATAAAGACACTCTACAAACGTTTCCATACACACTTACACGGTCATTTCAATCAACTGATTAGAGGCATGGCAACAGCTGATATGCCCATACCTAGGAGATTAAAAAGGCGCTGGATGAGAGATCTCCTTCGTTAAAAATCCAGATTACCTGAAACAAGCCAGGGAAGAGGCACTGCTGGGTGCCATCCTTCCCCATGCCTAACATGCCCTTATTCAAATTAGCACACCTCACATTTGCTGATTGCTGATGTTTATTGACAGGCGCAAATTAAAGTTATGAAGCCAAAAAAAAAAAAAAAAAAAAAAAAAATGTCACATCATCCTAAAATTTCAACTCTCGTTTATCTTCTCTGTTTCATTCACACCTGCCAACAAATAGTGATAAGCAGTGAATGTAATGGGATAAAGAATTAGCGTTTTTCCCAATCATAAGAGATCACTCATCCAGTTTTTTAATGTAATACGTATCCCATAAGCGGGGAAACCAAACATGGTCATATTATCATTATGATATTCGTGCGTAACGATATAAATTATGATATTTTTTTTATTATTTTTTCAAATAGTTATTCACCTTAAAAATCTAATCTTTAATAAAAATATAATATTGTAACACTATGTGGATTTTGAATAATTTTTATTAGTAGAAAATTAAGATTAATAATGTCAAACAAATAAAAAAAACTGCACTGATTTAAAATGAGAAATAATAAGTATTAATGTAATATTTTATTTAAGCCTCACTCATTTACATTTTTGTTTGACGATTTGGCATTTAAAACATTATCAAGGTAACACTTCCTATAAATAGAATTCAAATATATCTTACCACTGTATATTTAAATAAAAAACAATTAAATAAATAAACATATGCATACCGACCTGTGACCATGCATGGAATTTAAATGGTTTCACTTCAAGTCAAATAATAATAATGTTATTACAAAAAAAAAAAAAATTAATTTTCACGAATGCTGAAAATTACGCGAATCGCCCCGAAAAAAGGAACAATATTCTTATATTTGTCTTTTTTTCAGGTGATTATTTATTTTCAGGTTATTTTATTGATTACATTCAGGTTATTAGGAAAAGGAAAAAAAAAAAAAAAAAAAAAAAAAAAAAAAAAAAAAAAAAAAAAAAAAAAAAGGAACCATGTTAAGAAGAAACGGAAACGTCATTCCCGGATAAATCAAAATTTATTGAATAATTTCGTGTTTTTATTTTTATTTTACTTTACGTTTGTTTACAGAAAAAATTTGAAAACATCAACCCTAAATTATCTTAGTGAATTTGTAAAGCTATCTACTCAATTCGATTGCATCTCCATTGTGTATATTTATGTGTTTATATATATATATATATATATATATATATATCACAGTAACGTTTAGCTTAAGGTTTAAAATGAAGCAAAATTTAAACGTATTTTTCTTTTTTAGGACCATTTATACATCTGCCCCTTGAGGAATAAGAATATATCAGGGAGGTTTGAAAAACGAGCGTAATCTTTCAACTTTCACAATATTTACTCCCTCGCATAAAGTTTATATTTCTCTAAGGTATTGGGCTCTTATATATGTATAACAGCTGAGGATAACGCACTGCGGCCCGGGATCCTTGTTTACTTTATTAACTTCAAATGTTTGAATATTAATATAAATTTTTTTTACCTAGGAATTCTTTCTTGGGATTTTTGGCGAAAATGAGATATTACTGATTTTCACTATTTCAAATCAAACTTTTTTTTTTTTTTTTAATTTCAAGGATGATATGGCATACAAAAAAAAATAAAACAAAAGAAATTACACATGTGACATGTATTATAATGTAATTTATATAATAATATAATACATGTAAGTAATATAATAGTAATAGTAGTAATATAATACATGTAACATGTATATGTATTATACATGTAAGTGTATACATTTGTATATACCCATTCTATGAATTACTTTATTCCTTCACATTCGCTGATTATCGCTGATATCTGTCATGTGTATATGGAGCCAGAGATGTATTACTTTCAGATTTAGTTAAACGTAAATAGATAGTGTGTACAAGTTTTTATTTTAATTATTTATTAATAATTTCAGTGATCGCACTACCTGATTTTGTTTCTTTAATATTCTCCCCCTGGTATAAAATATAGAATGAACTTTACATTTCAAGTTTTTACATTTTTTTAAGTCGAAATTATATACTTGCATCTCTCTAGATTACATTTCTATATATTTTCAATTTATTTATTTTTTTTTTTTTTTTTGCCTCTACCCTGCAGGGTAGAGGCAACATGTCGAACTTTAGATTTTCGAGTAGTACTTGATTGCTTTTAAATATTCCAAAGTTTTTTTTACAGTTTTTTCATCATCTCCTAGAATTTCGTTCAGTGCTTAATTGTTACCTCTTTGGTTCCGGGAATTCTTGCTAAGCGGGCTGCTGTATCTGCTTGTTCGTTCCCCGTGATTCCGCAGTGTGAGGGGGTCCATAAGAGAACTATATCACTCCCTTTCTCTTTTAATTCCCACAAACGGTTTCTAATCGCTATTATTAATCAGTTTTTAGGTCTTGTATTCTCTATTGCTAACAGAGCACTCATTGAGTCTGTTACTAATACCCAATTCCCACTGCCATATGACTCGATTTGTTTAAGAGCTTCATTTATTGCGGAGGACTCTGCAGTAAATATCCAGCATATGTCTGGCAGTCTGAATAATTTTCTAAAGTTTGGGTAAGTCATAAAAGAGCAACCCACATCATTTCCAAGTTTGGATGCGTCAGTATAAAGGACGCTGTATCCCACATATTCCTCTAGCATTTCCAGGAACAATTGTTGGGCTTCAGCTGGAATTATTATCCCTTTTTTAGAGGTGGCCAATGACTTATCTATATGGGGTGTGAATTGTATCCATTGGGAGTAAGTTGTGTCGGGTATATCTAAAATATTTTCAAGGTTTAACTATTTTTAATTTAAATAATAAGGTTTAAAATATTTTCAATTTATTTCAACATATTTCATATAAAAGAGATATATTTTTTTTCTTGGACAACTTAATGTATTAAACCAATTTAATCTATGGAAATACGACAAGAGATCATAAATTTCAAAGAAAACTTTTAATATTGTAACATATCTTCGTTTCTACTAATCTGGCTAAGTTTGGAGTGAGTTCAGCTTTTTCATTGTCCCTGATCCTTCGGTAGCACCGAACCCCTACCAATATTACCGTTATTTTTAGTTCTAATACCCAAGTATATTTTTATTATATCTCTAATAACAACATGGGTTGTCGATTGCCGTGAAAACCTTTTGGAATCTTTAACAATTATGAATTTAAATTTTTCCAGAAAGGCCTCGATCGTTTCAAACATGTGATCGCGTACTAGCACATGAGTGTAACCGTTCCAGACAATTCCAGGAACTTGTGGAACGTAAAAGAAATAAACACCTGTTTTGGTTAAATTTCACAATTTTATAAGAACATTTGTAAATATGAGGAAAACATTCAAAATTGATGAATAAAGGGAATAGATATTACAAAATAACTTAAATCAACGAGCTATGGAAGTTTAATGTTAGGAGTATTTACACGTTAGGCCTTATCGACTCGAAATATGTAGATTGGAGGAAGGAAGCTGCCTTTGGAAACTCTAGCAGGGAATTCAAGTGGTTGAATTTGAATATTGAACTTGAGAGATTGGGCGTTTAATTACGAAACATGTTGATGGGAAAGGTTAATGGATTTAGAGAAGCAGGCCCGAAAGCCATACTCAAAATCACATAAATAAATCACAAAATCGAAACGGGTAAACACATAGAACATAATATTAAAACTCATTATAAGTTATCATGAATTAAAAGTAGTTTTATGTTTCTTCAAATTTGCTACATTAAAAAGAAAAAACTTTATTTAGGGCTAGTTTGAAGTTACAATAACAACTGTTTGACTTTATCTAATTAAATAATTTCATAATTTTTTTAACACGAATCGGCCAGCAAGGGCCACACGAATATCATTTCCGTTTCCTCCTCACACCCTCTGACTTCCTCTTGCTCCAATACTCCCTCCATCTTTTCCCTTCTCTCTTCCTCAGTACATTTTCTCCCTCGCCTCCCTTTCCACCCACAAGAACACCTTTCAGTTTTCCCTAAAAGCTTCCTATCCAAGCAATCTTTATCCGTGATTTTTAGCCTGCCCAGTTCCTCTTTTATTTGTTTTACATAGCCCCCTATACTTTTATAGCTGCAGACTTTGTCGAAAAGTTTCTTGTTGTCCGTAGAACTTAAGTCTTCTGGTCCAGATGACTGTTTCCAAATCTTCCAAATCCCTGTATATTTCTTCGTTGGCTATTAGCCAGTACCCCTCTTGCGTTATCCTCCTCAGAATCTTCCTCTCAATCTTCAGGATTTTCTCTAGGTTCGGAAGGTTGACTGTTTCCATACATTACAACATTACAGGCCCTACTGCTGTATAGTAACGCCTTATTTTTGCATTTCAGGACAAATTTTTCTTGTTGTAGACATGTCCACTGGCGAAGTTCAGTCTTTCCAGTTTGGCTATTCTTTCTTCAATGGATGTCCTATCCGTTCTATTACAACACATTATCTTCGCTAAGTATTTAAATACTTTATTTATTAGTTTTACTAGCTTAATATTTCGGGTAATTAGCCAAGTTTTGGTTCGATGGCCTCTTCTTTTCACCAATTATTTGCCTCTTACTGTTATACCTATTATAAGTGAATCAATGCGAATAAAAACAGTACAAGTCCAATTTTGACCATTTCACACTGGTGGTCACTGCCAACACAGACAGCCAATACCAAATAGGAAGTTAACTAATAATTTGGATGATTTCTATAACAGCGACAAATTCTGATGTACAGACACAAAATGGTCTCCTTTGTGGTGACCCACAAATAATTATTTGTTATTATTATAAAAAGGTTTATATATTATTACTTGATATATTGATAAGTATGATTATATTTAATTATTGTAATTATATGTGTAATGGGCCCAGATGAATCATTGAATATTAAAGTTTATATAAATAATATAGGCCCAACTTTGTACTTTGAAACTCCTTATTGATCCAAATACTTAGAAAGTAAGATACTCCAGTACCAATCTATATGTAGAAGAGTCTAGAACGAACTGCTGCCATATCAAACCTCTTGTGCCAACTCCTTTCAGTCCTGTATATATAATATTAGTTATATTTTATGAGAACCATTATATGTATATATAGTACTTAATATTACAAATAACAAATACATTAACGCTTCCATTGCGCCTCTTTATTTTTTTTTCCTTTTTTGTTATGTTCTAATAGTAATTATTAATTTAAGATCCACGGACATTAAACAACTATTATTACGTTATATTGTCTGCCTGGTTTGATACTTAACAGCATTTATCCTGATACTGCAGAAGATTAGTATTGTGAGTATGTGAAAGCGGAATTTATAAAGATTGCAAACCCCAAAATAAATAAATATTTCCAATGCCAAAACATCCAAGTCCATGTCTTATCCTTATTTGTGTTTATCTTGGTATAATCAAGGTGCGTTTTTTTTCTTTTGCCGTCGCTCTATCTTTTGAAATGGAACATTTTACGGTAAATTTGTTTGAAAAGTTTCTAACTTCTCTAACCTTAGTAAAAATTAAAGTGCTCGATCATCAAGATGTTCTGGCCGCGGATGGCAAATAAACGGTTTTCCCCTTCTATGGATATAACCAGATGGAATCGAAGCCGGTACCATAATCTGATAAGAACCCAGGCTCAATCTCGTCTTGATTCGGTGTATGGAACAAAGGGATAAGCCGTTGAGTGTCTGGATTTCATGGTTCGGAGCACATCAGGAAGCAGGCAGACCTCCATGTCTGCAATATCTACAGCTCAACTCTCTGATGTACTGTAATCATACGCTACACGTCCTTTTTACCTATTTTATCATTTTCATTGATATTGATGTTTTTCTAATATTATATGTATACCCTACAAGAAACCAAAAACCTGATTGTTCGATTCACAAAATTTATTTTCTGTTATGAATACCGGTTTCGATTCTAATGATTCATTCATTCAAGTCAATATAAGTTTGAGTTTGATGCTTTAATAGTGATTGCTCTGATTAAAAAAGTTAAAATTGCAATTGTTTTCATTGCCTTTTATTTATTTTTTTGTATCATGAGGTGTGTGTATATTGGAGAGATTAACGGTTTCAAAAATATATTTTATTTTCGTTCCTTGACATATTAAACTCTAATTATAAATATTTTACTTTGTTGTTTTTAGTATATTTTTTCTTTTTTTAATTCTTATATTTTAACGATTGACGAAAGCCTATTACAGTTTTCTATCACTAAGTTAATCTCTGGCTAAATTAAGTAGTAAATTTGGCTTTTAAATTGTTGTAAAATAATTAATTTATTATATTATCTTGGTAGATTGTTTTCATTTGTTTAAATAATTTGAACGTTAAGAAAATCCAAATTTTGGTCTCAAATTTCTTTTGTTGTTTATAATGTGGTGAACGTTTCGGACATTTTGATCATATTCATCACCTTAAATATATAGTGCATTACTAAAAAATCTTAAAGGAACTAAACATAACAAATATGATAAATTTTTGAACATTGAAAATTAATTATTTATAATATATTAATCTCGGGGCCCGGTGTGGCTGTGCGGTAAAGCGCCGTACTCCCATGCCGGAGCTGCGGGTTCGAGTTCCGCCCTGGGTGGTGCTTTTCTTTCGTAGGAGAAGCATCACCCAGTGACATGGGTGTTAGTATGGGCAATATAGGGCTTCAATGGAAGCCTTGAAGTCCCAAAAAAAAAAAAAAAAAAAAAAAAAAAAAAAAAAAAAAAAAAATATATATATATATATATATATATTAATCTATCTAAATAAAGATGAAATTCTGTTTGTTTATTATTTGTAGAAATCTACACCGTTTGTCCTAAATTCTACAAATTTCTCTCAGTGGTTCTTTCATACCAGGTGCGAACACCTGTTCATATTAAAATTGCATAACTTCATCCAATCTCTGGATATATTCTTTATTGTTATAAAAATCTTTATGATCTCGCTTTACATTGGTTTTTTACAAAATCGATCGTAAAATGAAATATCCCGGTTTCAACCGGGATATACAGCTAGTTCTAAATAAATATGATAAAACCCAGACAGATAAGCCAGCAAAATAAGCATAAGACTAGAGTTAAATATATTTTGGTTTTTTTTTTCGAACTTCGTTTGATCGAAAATCAGTGATCCTCTTGACAAAGGAGAAAAAAAAAAAAAAAAAAAAGTTGAATATACGAGTGGAAAGAGAGTTCTTTCATTTACCGAAATCCAAAAACCTAGCATAAAATCATCGTCGTCTAGTGTGAGCAATTGAACACGGACGTTTCCAGGATTGAAGCATCATCATAAGGAAGATTACATGTTGTCGATTAAATTATAAATTACTACATTTTAAGATAGTACCACTTCTTACGAAACTCTCAGGGTGATGATTTGATTGAAATCAAGGGTAGTGATTTCTCTATAATTAAGTAATTAATCAAGATTACCGTCTTTCTAGAGTTTATTTTGTTTAATTTATTTATTTACATAATTGGTTTACCTCTTTCATTTTGCTATAGTTATATTTGTGACTGATTTTGACGAAGGTAATGAATATATATGCTTCAGATTTACTAAAATGTTTGCAGAACGACTCAAAATATTTTTATTAAGCTCACTGAAGCATTTCATGAGCATTGAAATAATCTTAAAGACTTTAAATATTGGAACGTTGTTTATTTAAAAGAATTAACCACCGTAGCTATAAAAACTAGATCAATGTAGAATATATCGTTAATAGCCATGCCTTCTGAGGTATCGATAGATCTCACTATCGTGTGTGCAGTATTTTCGTAACTTCGGCCGGATTTTAATCAACTTTAACATCAGGTTATTAATCTCTCCATAAAAGTTATATACCATCAAACTACATATACTTAATACTGTTTCCATATCACACATGCTTCGTTTATGCCTAAAAATAAGTTAATACGACCTCACTCTACAGCTTGGCGCCTTTATGCCTCGTAAAGAAACCTCTATATATTAGCAGAGTATGCTCAAGTTTTAATCAAGGTATTCAGTGCGGTGGCAGTTTATCAGAAGGATGGCCTGTTTTGCCAAGAACTACTACGGCACTAACTTTTGACAAAAGGTTCTATGGTGAACCCAGGATAGACTTGAAAACGTCCCATTAACTGCCTAAGTTAGACTAATGACTTATGAAGTAAATATTAAAACTTATCATACTGTAACGCAAAACCAAAACCATATGATTGAAAAGTTTTCTAGACTCCTTGTTGGAACAGTTAGCAACTGTTCAGGAACAAGTTCGTGATTGTTCTAGAATCTTCTACTGTTTTCGGGAACCTTCTAGAATGTTGGTAATAATATAGATAGAAAACAAAAATGTTAGTAATTAATAAATATAATCAACATACCAAGGGGTCACCTGTGGTGTAGTGGTTAGCATGATAACCTACAATATGTGAGGTCGCAGGTTCGCGTCCCGTGGTGCCCCTTTTCAAGGGAGTAAAAAATCCTTAGCTATGCCGTCCCTCGGATCGGACGTGAAATTGAGGTCCCGAGCCTATACGATGTCAGGTACTCGTTATAATCAATGATCTACACCTATTATTACCAGCTATAAAATATATAATCAAATGTGAGGCAATATTTCTATAGTGAATTTCTTTGAGCCAATAAAGATACATATACTCCTCATAGATATATGTATATTAATGTAACGTGGAATAAAACAATATGATTTTGTCTTTTACATTGAAAAGAGTTCTCGACTTTTTGTTGGAAGAGTTTTCAAGCTGTTTTAGTACATGTTCTGGATCTTCGAGAATCTTCTACACCATTCTAGAATGCTCTATTTCGGTCTAAATATAAGAAGCATTGGACTTGTAACGAAAAATAAATAAACAAAAAAAAATTTTTTATTTAATAAAACTCATTAAGTAATAATCGAAGAGGGCTTAATATATTTTTGTATATAATTAAAATATGTGTTGTTTTAAAAGCTTTGTATTAGTTTTTTATTGATATAATATTTTTTTATTTAGCTATAAAAATAATTATGTTTTATTTTAAAAGAAGGGACGGGACCGAAGTAATTAATTGAAAAACAGCTGTTATTAAGGCATTTGTGTTTTTGAGAAACAACGAAGGAAAAGAGAGCAGATGTTCGCTAGCGTTCGACGAGTGATGTTAAAATGAGACTGTTTTAGTGATTAACGTAGTTGTGGTCTGTATCGCTAAATATCAGAGAATTGCAGAATAGTGGCGTTCACGGAAGAGATTCCGGTGACGAGAATCGCCAAGCCGAGTGGCTACTGGCAACAAAGCTACGAGAAGACAGGCGAGTTAAGAGAACAGGCTGGAGATATTTTTCTTTTAATTTCTTTGTTAAACCTTGCTTTTTTTTTATTGTATAGTTATAAGTTTAAATTGTTTCTAGTTGTGTGGATAGAGTTAGATTTTGATCAGGCCTGACTACAGAAATTGTGAGTAAATTTTATTTTTAATATCGTAGTGTAAATATAGTGTTAATTAAAAGTTTTTTTATTTGAGTTTAATTTGTTTTGTTCAATTTCTTTTTAACTTACCATTAAGTAGTTCATAAGTGTAAATTGCAAATTGTATTTTATGTACAGCCCTCTCCGAGATTTTAAGGTAATCTTCACTTATTAAATTTAAATTATTTTTTCTTATTCAGATTGCTTTAGGTTTTCGCTATTTCCTTAAAATAAATAGCGTGGCGCCCCTTAATTTATTTCAATTTTTTTTAATCACTAGTCATTTAAGAACCCGCCCGTCTCCACTGAGCTACCACCTTTTTTGTTACGATTGTTTTATTTATTTATAACCAATTAATATTTTTTTTTTTAACGTAACAGACTGGAGTCTTAGTCTTGCACCGAAGATCGAATCATATGGTTACTTACTTTTGTGTTACAGTATCGTTACAAGTAGATACTTTTTGTAACATTGTGAATTATTATTATCTAACAAAATCATTTAAACCCGCAATAGCGTTACAATATTTACGAATAAATAAATTTAATGTAATTTGCACCAGTGCTGGAGCGCAACTATCAAATCTGTAGAATAGGCAAACTTTATCTGCGATTTGCTTCATTTAGTGTTGGAGTGTGTCTCTCGGTCATTGTCTCTTTATTCTTCGTTGAACCGGTAACTGGGAGGAAGAAAGAAAAGAAACAAGTGGGTTTGTTTGGTGTGAGTTGTGCAGTGAAATGTGGTGTATTTGTCGCAAATGTATGGCGTTTCTGTTGTGATGGCCTTGTACGAGTGTATTTGTGTATGGCGTTATATGTATACCATGGAGCGGTTACAATTTCCAAAGTATTTTGACTTTTACTGTATAAAATTACTATACCGTTGGATTTAAATTTAGTTTAGATGTGCCTAATTTGGGAAGGCCCAAATTTCTTCTCCATAAGTCCAAATGGACTTAAGGAGTTTTAGTCTTTTGTTTCGCAAGTGATGATCTAGAAGACTACATCAGTCTAGACGGTACGAAATTAGATTTTATAGTGTTGTTAGTTCTTGTCTTTTTAGTTTTGTATTGATGTACCAAGTGAGTCTATTGTAATGTATATTCCTAGGTAAAGTATATAGTTTTGGAAGGCATGGTACAGTTAATTTTTATTGGCGGAAACGTTTACTTTCTCGGAGAGAAACTCGGATCTTATTGTAGCCTAACTATGGGGCAAAATTCCGAAACGTTGTTATATGGAAGTAAGTAATTGTAACTTTAGTGATATCTTCAACCATTCTGACTAAATAAAAAAATTAAAAATCATATAAAAAAAAAATTAAACTATAATAACTTATTCTGTAATTTTTTTTTGAAATTGTATGTTTTGTCGTCATATATAATGCTAAATAATAAAAATAATACTATTTTATATGTTATAAAAGTTTTTAAAAAAATCTGGCTTCATCTAGTTAAGTGTTATTAGACGAAATTTAGATTGTAAGATTCTTTTTTTTTTTTTTTTAAATTGGTAGGTAGTTGATCTTGCAAGTACATTGCCGAGGGAAATTCTCTCTTATAAGAGGAAAGGCGAATATATCATGATTATGCTAAGCAAGGCTCATGTCGGCAAGCTTGTCTACAGAGTGAAAATATGTGTAGCTATAGAGCGAAAATATAGTGCGCTTTTTCTTTCCTCTTTTTCTTGACTCCAAGCTTAGTGTGGAACCCGCTGATACTCAAATATTTTTCCTGAGCTGTTTTGAGTATGCCCAATTTGTGCATTGTTTATTATTCTACATAACCGATACTCGAGTATGGCAGATTGTGTAATTACGTTTAAAAAGTTGTCAAAAATGTATAAGGTTTTTGGAAATTTGGAAGTTCGTGTATTTGACTTTGAGGAATGTGTCTTTAAGGTCTGGAGGACACTATATAAGTATTCCCTCACATTATTATTATATTAGCTTTTAAGCGGGAATATTTGATTATCAACAGAGTAATTATCCTATTAATACTACTACTACTATCCTCAAATACATATAATTATTAATACTTATTAATTAATACCGACAATCCTATTAATACTACTATTTCCAACAGAGTATTAATCCTAGCGTCGCCGAGGAAGGGACTCTTGGAGCCCATTAATATTTCTCGACCCCGTTTTGCATCTAAATTATTCAATAAAAAATCTGAAACAATTAGTAGTTTTCAGAAAAACATTCAAGATTAATATCAATGTGAACGGAATTTTTTCTGAAAAAAAAACCGCTTGAGGGGTCGCGGATATAATTTAAAATTATTAAACTTTCAATTTTATTAAACCATTGATAATAAATTTTAAGCAATTAATGTATCTTTTTCTTTAATGCACCTGAAGTCTCAATTTTAGAAAGCGTGAAATAGTTAAACATTTTATATTTCATGAATGATGTAAAATATATAAAACATGTAAATGACATTTCTAATTATCCAGAAAAATGACTTTTATTTCCCTCCATAAATTATTACTAGACTAATTACTAATTAACCCCTCAATAAATTATTATAAACAACTTAGCCCTGAAGCATGAGAATCAATTATAAGCTCGTAATGTTGAAGTAGGGGAAGAGGCACTTAGTGTAAGGGGTTGCAACTTCTAGTTGAACCAGGCAAAGGCAAATTACTAAGTAGCTTGTCATGTCGTAGTCATTACGACTGAGAATCGAGTGCGCCCCAACGGGTAGGCTCATGTATTGTTAATCGGCCTTAACAATTCCTTTACTAAAAAAAAAACAACAAAAAAAAATAAAAATAATTATAATTTTTTAATATGAGATCATTTAATTATATACCTATAATAAGTAATTCGACAATAAAGTTTAAGAAATGATGTGGTATAATAAATGGTTCATTCCCTGATACATGCATATTGCAAACCGCCCAAAGAAGTTCCAGTCAAGTTCAAGTTATCAGGCTTGATGTTGTTGACCATGATTAGTATTAGTGACTTAATTTTTCTATTCATATCGATAATGGTAATATATTTTTCACATATATCGTAGCGCGAATCGCTTTAACATTCTCGAGCCGAACAGAACCTCGATGAACTCGCCCTGGGAGAGGTGTCTTTTATTTCCTTCCCACCATTTATAGAATATGTTTCTACTTTCTACTTTCTTTATAGAATATTCTATTTAGTACACCTTAAGAGTAACCCCCGTAGGCTACACATGACCGTGACAAATGTAGTGGTGCCCAAAAAAAAAGGTATTATTTTGTAGTAAGTGTGGATTCGTTGTTTGTTAGCTATAGACATGTATAGGGTTTTTTTTAAAGTTAAATTACTGGCGTAACACTGATCTTTGGATGTCTAATGCAACCTCCAGTTATAATTTCTGATACAGCGAGTAGCTGAATATGAGTGGAAGAGCAGAGACCACCATCACATTAGAAACGAACGCACATTAGACGTCCCAATAGATTGTTGAGTCCGACATGTTTTGAAAATTTAGTTAATTCTCCCAGTCTTGGCGGAAGTACCTCAAGCTTTAATACTGGCACCTCTACTTTACAAGGTGTAAATTTAATTTAAATGGTGTCATACCTGTAATAATGAAACGCTGACTGCTACTTATTCTGACGATATAAAAATACACGCTAAACACAGGGATCCTAAGGTAACATCAACTACAAATATTAAACTACTTGTGTAAGCTTTTGTAAATTCAACGTTTACTCTACGAAGAAAAACGTTTAAATTTCTCAAATCGAATCGGTCTTAATTTTTACAGAAGCGTGACATATTGCCCGCATATTAAATGAAACAAGACCCTCAGAATTGAAGAAAACGTGCTTCACTCACTTATATTCTAAAGCTAAAAACGAGGCTAAACGAAATACGTATTCGTACTTACTAGAACTAATATACGGTACGCAGGTATACGGTAGAGCCAAAAGGGCCCTCTTACAAAGACTTCAAACCTTTGAATCAACAATGTTATTACTCATAACAAAAGCACCCCGGTACACGATTAACAAAATCCTACGTGACCTAAGTAGAATTTAGTCTAAGTCTAATTTAGACAGACCTATAAACCTATTAATATGAGAGAGACATGGCAACAGCCTATAATATTAATACTAATATTATAATATAAATACTAACATTTTTTAGGGACATGAATTAAAATATTAAAAAAATATATTAGTTAATAGCAGACCTGGGCATTATTTTAAATAAAAGTATTTTAAATACAAATGAAAATACTTTTTTTTATTTTACTATTTTAGAATTAAAATAAAATAAATCATATGTTTATTTTCATTTTAATTCTAAAATACTCAAATAAAAAAAAGTATTTTTATTTTAATTCTAAAATACTGAAATAAAAAAAAAGTATTTTCATTTGTATTTTAAATAATAAAATAAAATAAAATAAATCTTAAATAGGTTGTTTGAAGTTAAACAATTTTCGTAATAGGATAGTCCTTTGCACTAGAGCTCTCACTCCTAAATATTGAGCATGTATATTTATTTCAGTTTGATGTTGCTGTTTTTTTTTTATTTTTATTTTTTTTTGTGGGGGGGGGGGCGCAATTATTAACTTTGTACAGCTTTTGCAGTGAACTAGCTAATAGGTTTTAAAAGTATTTTGTATTTTCATTTTAATTTTCTTTATTTAAAATACAAAATACTTTTTTTATTTTGCATTTAAAATAATTTTATCGAAAAGTATTTTAAATGATTTGAGGTTAAAATGCATTTTATTCAAATTTATTTTAAATACTTGCTATTTAAAATAAAGTATTTAAAATAAAAATTAAAATACTTTTTGCCCAGGTGTGGTTAATAGTTAATGAAAATATTGCTTTGGAATCCAAAAGTAAAATATATCTTGAAATTCAGATGATAAACTATGATATTATGTCTACGAACAATAATATTTAAGTGATAATATAAACTAATGATAAAATAAACTACAATACGATGATATGGCAAAATCTTCTCCACATAACCATTTAGAACCATACATCTTTTGAAATGTAATAATTCAAAATACATTTATAAAAAGGAGCGAGTTTATATATTAATAAAAAACACTTCATTTTTATAGGGTCAGTTTTATATTAATTGTACAGTTTTGGTTGTTGCTAATGTTTAACCCATCAGTTAGTGTTTTTTTTATTTAGGTTCTTCATTTGTGTGTTTTTAATGGACACTTTATTCAAGCGTTGGTCCTCTTTACTTTATAAAGGTATAATAACATCACTTCATCATTAACATGGATAGGGTTAACACTTTTACTATAGCACCACTCACAAAACTTATTAAATTCTTCTTCGTATCTATTACGAGATTTCCCGAGTAATAACGAATCAGTTATTCCTTCAGCTTCTTAAATTAATTTTTGAGGGATGTTAACGACCATTTTCGCGCACTAACAAAGTAAAATTAAATTATAAACTAAAAGAAACGCTAGCGAATCTCGTGTTGATAACATTAAATACTGCTAGCTGCGAAAACTTTCCCGGCTAGACGTGTAAAATCATATGTTCGTTGTTTTACCGTGCGCTAAATTTGAGATGTGTAATGGCCTACTTTCCTTGCACCCAGCTGTTATGGAAAGTATCTATTTTCAAATCCGAGTGATGAAAATTCATATTTACTTTCGATTCCAATACAACACACCTCCTCACTTAGCTGATTCTTCCCCCCTTGACATGACAATTGATTGCATCACTTCTTTGGAAGTAGCATTGGATCTTTTCTATTTGCCGGCCTCAAGTGATTTAACTGGGAAACTAGTGATAACATATGTTATAGAAATACTAAAAAATGGCATTTTATAACCTAAAAACCTTATAGTTTGTATACATTTTATTCAGTGTTCAATAAAGATGGGTCTGTTAAAAATTGTAAAAGAAATTCCAGACAAAACCAGTGCAGTGACCTTCTTGCAGTCCAAGGGATTCTTCACAGGCAAAGATAGTGCAGCCAGGGTCATGAAATGAAACTTACTTTATCTGAAGAAGGTGATCGATGGAGGTGTTATAAAACAAATTGCAGGTAAACAATCCGATTAAGAAAAGGAACATGGTTGGAGAAAACTAGGGGGTATGCGAAACAAAGTGGAATGAGGTACGGCGAGATCAGAGAGTTGTTTTATTTGACGCACATATACTTCTACGGTAATTTATTTACCTCCATTAAAACAATCTATAATTAGGAGGTGATTTATTATGTAGCCTAAGAAATCGTAAGAATGCAGCGACAGCTAACACTTGGTTTCAAGATTTTTGTCAGGAACAACAAGATTACGAATATATAATTGTCTATTTCATGGTTTGATTGTTATAAGGATTTTGTCCTATTCACCCACAAGTTTTGATTATTTGAAAAAATGGAGGAGGGTGTACAAAAAATCGGCAGGACGAAGTCCAGGGTAGTTTCCGGTGACCGGAGGTTCCTGAAGAACGTGATGCGGTATAAAATTATTACCGAGACCATTCCGTTCTCATGCAAATCGGGCGCTACAGTGAATCTTCTCGTTTTTCCTGGAGCCCTCGCGCTTATATTTCTCAGGCAGGCCTATTCGTCAACCCGGCATTTGTAGTCACGAAACTTCACAGAGCTCGTCATTTTTTTGTTTTACGTGACACTTTTTACTCTTTACCTTGGTAATATTTATCTACTTTTACATTTGTAAGCCTGAGGTATCGTCTTATAATCTATATAAATAAAGATGAAATTCTGTTTGTTTGTTTGTTTATTTGTTCTTTATAGAAATCCATACCGTTTGTCCTAAATTCTCCAAATTTCGCTCAGTGGTTCTTTGTTACCAGGAGCGAACACCTGTCCATATTAAAATTGCATAACTTCAGCCGATCTTCAGCTGATATTCTTTATTCTCCAAATTTCGCTCAGTGGTTCTTTCAGACCAGGTGCGAACAGCTGTCAATATTAAAATTGCATAACTTCAGCCGATCTTCAGCTGATATTCTTTATTGTTACAAAAATCGTATTGATCTCACTTTACAATGTTTTTTTTTTTTTTTTTTTTTACGAAATCGACCGTTTCTTTAGAAAAAGGAAATTCCCCGTGTGAAACCACAGCTATAATCTATGTATATAAAGATGAAATCCAGTTTTCTTTATAGAAATCCACACCGTTTCTCCTAAATTTTCAAAATTTCGCTCAGTGGTTCTTTCAGACCAGGTGCGAACACCTATCCATATTAAAATTGCATAACTTCAGCCGATATTCTTTATTGTTATAATAATCGTTTTGATCTGGCTTTACATTGGTTTTTACAAAATCCACCGTTTGAGTCGATAAAAGTCTCAGTTTATAGATTTAAAAAATGAAATTCTCCGGGTGAAACCGGTATATACAGCTAGTATAATATAAATATAGTTATATTATATGAGTATGACAGGATATAATTTGTAAAGATTATAATAATTTAAATGTTTGTTTCTGCATTCATATTTCTAACTCATAAATATTTAAATAGACGTCACTTATAAAATCTTAATAACATGATTATTTAACTTACAGAGCAAATAAGTGATTGTCATATTACGTAGAACCCCCTTTATCCGGGGTAATGATGGGTATGGGTGTCCACGGATAATTGAAAGTCCCAGATAATCGAATTACAATATTTTATTGACTTAATGCGATAGAAAAAAAGGTTAACAAATAAAAAAATAAAAAAAAACTGTGCAGAAAATAAATTTTACTAACAAACGAACGTTTTATAAAACAACAAACGAGCTCTTTAAGCGCATTTTTGCATGAACCACTGATAGACAGCTTTGTTATGTCTTTTAATGTAGAGTTCTTCAGTGTTTTTCGAGGACACGATGTTTGGGACAAGACGATAAGAAGTCGGAAATGTCTATTTTCTTCTTCAAAATATCACGAACAGTTTGCTCGCCGATTCCTAATTCAGCGGACGATATTTTAACACTTTCACCTTTTTCTAGTCAGTTTATAATGGTTAATTTCTGTTAAAGTGTTAAAACGACAGGCTTTCTTTTTTGCGTCCTTTTGTTAGTTTGTATTTATATGGAGACTAAATCACAACAGAGAATGTTTTGTTTTGTATTCAAACAGGCCAGGGTAGGAGATTCTTAGAAAGATTGAAAACAATATCGTTCCTAGAATATGAATTGGAGTAATAGTTACCGGAAACATCTCATCATACAGCTTGCCGTGTTATTTCATTTGTTATTTAATTTCATAATTTCTAAGAACAATAGATAATTAACCATTGTGTAATCTGTTATATTTACGCATTCATATTTTTAAACAAATATTATACTAATATTTTAAATATTACATTCAATAAATATTAAATATTATAAAAACAGCTTTATTAGCTCCTCGGAACCCCGGTTAATAGAGCCCCGGATATGAGGGTACTACTGTATTTAAAGCAGTTTAAGGTGTGAAAAAATACGTAACCAGATAATCTTTAATGACATCTTTACGTTAATCTTTTATTATACTTTAGTTTACCAACTTTAGTTCAATAATAAATTTCAGTTACAATATATTTAAAAAAAGCAACTCTCTTCGAGTGTTTATTAAATTGGGATTTTTTAGGTCCCTTAGAAAAAAAAGAAATAAACAATAATGAATTGAAAAGTATTAATAACTTTCAAGTTTTGCAAGTTAAATTATAATACTCTATAAATTATTGAGGCAAACAAAAATAACCAACATGAATATATGATGATATTATGACATATTCTAGGAACGATATTGTTTTCAATCTTTCTAAGAAACTCCTACTCTGGCCTGTTTGAATACAAAACAAAACATTCTCTGTTGTGATTTAGTCTCCATATAAATACAAACTAACAAAAGGACGCAAAAAAGAAAGCCTGTCGTTTTAACACTTTAACAGAAATTAACCATTATAAACTGACTAGAAAAAGGTGAAAGTGTTAAAACATTGTCCGCTTAATTAGGAATCGGCGAGCAAACTGTTCGTGATATTTTGAAGAAGAAAATAGACATTTCCGACTTCTTATCGTCTTGTCCCAAACATCGTGTCCTCGAAAAACACTGAAGAACTCTAAATTAAAAGACATAACAAAGCTGTCTATCAGTGGTTCATGCAAAAATGCGCTTAAAGAGTTCGTTTGTTACTATTGTTCGTTTGTTGTTTTATAAAACGTTCGTTTGTTAATAAAATTTATTTTCTGCACAGTTTTTTTTTATTTGTTAACCTTCTTTTCTATCACATTATGTCAATAAAATATTGTAATTCGATTATCTGGGGCTTTCAATTATCCTTGGACACCCATACCCATCATTACCCCGGATAAAGGGGGTTCTACGTAATACGACAATCACTTATTTGCTCTGTAAATTAAATAATCATGTTATTAAGATTTTATAAGTGATCTTTTTTTAATAAAACGGTAATATAATTATAAATTTATGGTTACTAGAGTAGGTAGTAATATTTTTTAAATTCTAGGTTTATTAACATATTTCACTGAATAAAGTTGAAATTGCTAGTAGATCTTTACTTACAAAATTTTATAATGATAATTTACCTTTTAATTATTGTCTAGAGAAGAAATAAATAAATAAAAAAAAGAAATAATTAGAACGTGGTGAGGGGGTCTTTTGTTGAAAAAAAAATAATGTCCCTCTTTTATCGGGCTCGACAATGATGTACTTTTAAACTTGTTTATTTTGAATTATTTGTACTTGTTTAAGCTCCAACTAATTAGTACCAATGTATTAGCCTTAGGGTTTCCCTTTCCTAAAGCTTCCGCGAAAAGTGGGATAAACTGGGATGAAATAAATCCAAGTTAAGCAAACCAGAGAGATCCTGAAAATTCAAGCGGAGAAATAAATGTGAACAATCCTTCTTGGAGAAACTACTTTAAAAGAAATACAGAACTTTTAGGATTACCACTTTTAATTCCAATATTTTTCGACAGTTTAGCGAGAGAAAAACTTACTAATTGGCCTGCCTTATGAAGGAATGTCCGGTGTTGATTTCAACCGATAGTGAGATTTACTTCCGGCCGAGATGTAAAATAAATCATGTAAGGTTTGTTTAACACGTTCACGCCGGGACTGTTTAATGCTTTTCGCTCTATCGGGCGGGAGTACTATCCTACTAGTTATGTTTATAATACGGTATTAATTTTAATTGTTATTTTAAAATAAATGTTTATACGTTTATAAGTATATGAATATAAATATAAATAAATATAAACATAAATGAATTTACGTTAAATTTTAATTTTTAATTTTCAGGTATATAGAAATTATTTCTACTTTCTCAACACATTGGCTGGCATATCACCTGAAGTCGAGCTGTGTGAATGTGAATGTCACCTGAAATCGAGCTGTTCTCTTATCAGTGAATTAAATATTAAAATTGTGCCGAAACGTGAGCATGACTCTCAGATATTCTTTTCTAGAAAAAGATCTAATTATTTGTCAGAGCCGGCATTCTAGTGTGAGCCACTTGGTACACGCCGCACGATGAGGCAATCAGTTATGAGTCACCGGTGGTACACACCGTGTTAAAGAGCATTCCTTACCAGTGATGGAGGTAGGTACCTTCAGAAAAGGACATGCTGACTTGATTTCACAAAAGACACTAGTTCGTCTTTTGTTCCATATTTTACTATTTATTGTTCACCATTCGGAGAGTAAAACATTTATAGTATTACCATTCTTAATTAAAATACATTCACAAAATGTATGTATAAATGTAATGTATTCACAAAGAAGGAGTCCTTTTTATTTTTGAGGATTATGCTGACTCTGCCAATTTGCTTTTTGGTGAAAGCATAAATTTCTTCTAATTTAATGTTTTGCAGTGTGTCATATTTGAACATTTCTAGTGTTGCTTTTAAAAAATACTGTTAACTTACTATATTAATTATTTAAACTCGACATAAAATATATAATTTATTGTGATATTATAATTTATCGTGGTACCTAGTTAAAGGAAAGAGATCCTTCATCCAGCGACTATTTGGTCTCCTCTTTGTGTCCTGCGGTGGATATTTATAGGATTTTTTATTAACACGTCAGTTTCTTCCATTGGTGCCGGTATAGTCCTGTTCCATCTGCTTCAGGGTTTTACCTCTTCATCTTCATCTTCCTACTTGTTAGTACAAATATAATCTCTGTACGAGGTTTTCTTCGTGGCAACCTGCCTCATGGTCTAGCTTCAAATACCTTTTATGAGTTTCAATTTACATTTATTCTGCAAATGTATCCAAATCATATTAGTTGCAGTTTTCCAACTTTTTCCTGTATTGCTAACATGGCCTCCTTCAGTTTAAAGTACCGACCACTCTGCGAAGTTAATTCATTTCAACTGAGATCGATGGGCTCATTTGATCTTTGAGTAGGTACACCAGGCTAAGGAGTTATACCGCTTCCACTTTTAGAAAATTCAGTTTGACTTCTTTGCTTACCTCTCGTTTTCCTACAACATCGTTCCAAATCTGGTAATATATTCGTTCCCTTTTATCCTGTTTGGGATTTCTTGGCCTCTTTTTCCCGATTTCCCGATAATTGTTTCAAGGTAAGATATAATAATTAGTTTTACAGTTTTTCAATCATTGCAGTATATTTGCAAATCGTTTTCCTCCTCCCTATAGACCAGAGGTACTGCCACTCAACCACTGACAGCAGCAGTTTCCCATAGTATTTAGTAAGGATAGTGCAGAGATTCCACTTTCCTATCGATGTACAGACTGTTTTCCTTTGGCAAATCTTATGGACTCCTTTTAGCATAATGAAGAGTAATGGGGTTAGGTTATTCCCTTGCTTATCTCCTCGTCCCATACGAAATTGTTTTTATGACTGATCGTCTACACCTATCACAATTTTTGCGTCATGAGATGTTGTTTTTATCTATTAAGATTTTGGGGAATTTTTCGCATTCAGGGCTTCGCTTATATACGAGTACCTCGTAAGCATATAAGTAACGGAATAAACGAACTGCAAATCTAGGTATGCACCATACATGTTTTTAACAATCGGTTACTTTGCTCGTTATAAAAATTTGAATTGAATTTTGAAAGAAATTTATATAGAGCCATCAAAAATTGGTCAAATGTGGCGGGTGGAAGTGAACATGCTAAGTTTTGTTTTCATAAAGCAAGGTGTTTGGAGTAGTAATAATGATAATAGGAATGTATATTTGATTATTTTCTGTCCCAGCTTTAGTTTATAAACTGTTATTCTTTTGTTAAGAATCCTTTTGTCTGCTTCATTTTAACTTTCAAGCAAATTTCATACTTCTGTCGAGGGTAAGTCCGAGATAATCTATTGGATTCGTTGTAGTCAATATAAACAGAGATACAGGTATTTATTCGAGAAGTAAGTTAAATATATATTACATAGTTTAGTACAATTCATTATTACTGTTCAGGCAAGTTAGGTTTTAATAATAAAAACCTTTCGCTTCCCTGATGATGAAAGTATGGCCGGATGCTCAATGCCCTTAGTTTTGTTGTTCAATGTATTAAAAAGTTTTAAATAATAAAAGAATAACATGAAAGATATTTAACATAAAGTTTACCTTTGTAATTTAGAAAATAATACCATAATAAAAAAGGAGAACAAAATAATATGAATGAAAGGAAATAAATAAAGAAAATTCTCTGATGTTTTAGAGCTTAAGCAATAATTTATTAAATACAATTAATTTATTAAACAAGAATGAAACTAAAATGATTGAATGAAAATGAAAGACAACTTATAAACTATTATAGACAAAAATTATGTTTTAATCGAATGGCCATTGATGGTAGAGTAATAAACAAATAGAGAGTAGAGTAATAAACAAATGATTAATAACTATAATACAAAGATATAAATAATAACTGAATTCAGCAATTTGATTTAATGTTAAAAGGTAAAGTTCAATGTTCAGAAAATGTTATTTAAATTTGAAGATTAAACACAATGCAATGTTCATACATTATTAAAAAAAATAATGCCCGCTGGGAACTTAATCTTCCCCTTCGTTCGTCTTCCAAAATAATGTTTGCAAATGTGCACAATACACAACTGGACACCCTGGGTGAACGAGAAAGTAATAAATGTTTTTAAAGAATGTTTTAAGCGTGAGGAGTAATGCGTACTCGGCTGGCGAGAAACACAGCTGACTCACCTGGGGAAGCGTCTTTTGTTTGTCTCAGAGCGTCTTCGACCAATCAAAAACGCCCACGCACATTACACTAAACCTGTACCACTACAACAACCCACGAAGGGTCTTGGGTTCAGTACTATGTAAGGAAGAGTACTGTTTCTTGCTCAGCGGTCGTGCAAGGAGGTGATTTTACCGTGATCACGCACAACCCACATTATAGAGGCTGGGTTTGCCCCAGGAGGGTCTCTCGGCCCACGAGACGAACAGTGGCGAATAATAAAGATATCATGAGCCATGTCAGATTCGAACTCGGGACCTTAAGCGCAGCAATGCACTGCCTTACCAGTGGGCTACCCCGCTCCCTACATTACACTAAACTAATGCTAATTAAATACTTAGTAGCGATTGGTATGTTATTCAATGTTAAATTTGATTAATAATTTAACGACAATATATTAATTACTTAATTTACAACTTATTAATTATTGAATTTAGAATTAATTTAAAAATTCTGAACTAAAAATTAAACTAAAGAATTATATAAAATGACAAATGCGTTCTTTGAACAATTCCTCTTAACAAGTCGTAAATTATTAATTAAACCTAATGTTGGTTGAGACAGGAAATGACGTACGTAATGTAATAGCTAAAGACGATCCGGGTTTTCCAAGTCTCTTTATGTCAGACAGATGATGTTGACATACATGATGTATCAACAGATTCTATCCCCGCAAATATATTAATACTCATCAAACCCAAAATAAATGGGTTCCCATTTGCCATGTTGACACAAGATGAGGGCTGATAAATTCAATCAGCGGGGGTTGGGAAGGGATTGGTTGGGAATGTTGCCAGTGCCACCTTAATCAAGAGCTTTGCCAAAAAGTCGCCGGTTTCTCCTTCCTTCGGCGGGAAAAAGCTGTGACGTCGTTAAAGCTAATCCTCTCCGGGGCCTTTTGTCGTTTGTTGAATTGCTCCCCTCCCTTGTCAACCGGAGCTCATTAACACCTTTATAATTTGTCAACTCAGGAGGGAAAGAAAACTCATTGCGGTTGGTTACCTGTGAAGAACTTTTTAACGAGTTCATTACCGGCAATTGCTCAGAACGTTCTTTATTAGTACTCAAGAATAAAGAAAAGAATAAAATAATCGAATAAAAATCTAAACTACCTTTTTACTATACCTAATAAGGTAGCGTATATATCCCTCTTCCGGCCTGATGAATTTCTATGAAACAGGCATCGATAGAAATACAAGTTCACATAGACGCACAGTGGGAAAAATAGCTGATTCAGCTGGACGAAAGGTAACATGAAAACTAGCAAAATACAAAAATAATATTGATAATTCATTTTTTCATACTAAAAAGTAAAATGTATCATAGAACATCTCAAAATAGTCGAGGCTGAGCGTACGAACGCATCTTGATTCATTATCTTTAGTTAATCATCTTTCTCTTTTTAAGTTACTCAGATATCATTTCCCAAGATGAGTTCACCTTCATAGTTTTCACTTTCACTTTTTTTAATAAATGCTATTCTGCTAAATTCATATTATCATTTACAATCATACCTAATCTGGTTTTTGTGCATCTAAGTTAATCTTTGAGAAATATGGAATTTTAATTGTGAGGTTTTTGGTTTTTCCTATTCCTTCAGGACCCTCTCATTTCAGGCTTGGGAAGTCATAAGCTGCCAAAAAAGAAAATTTACCCCCAGCTGTATTTTTAAATTACTCTTATAATTAAAAATTTCATAAAAAATTAATTGTTGTATTTTTATGAGCTTAGCATCGCAAAACAGTATTAATTACATATGTCAATATTTAATTAAATATGTTTAATAACCCTTTGGTACATATTTTGTTTTTTAATTGTTACAAAAAAGATTCCCATGAATATTTTAAAGGCTATAATGAAACAGAAATATAATGTCAGTTGTTACGAAACAAAAGTTAAAAAAAAAAAATTACGAATCAAAATTTTATTTTTCAGTGAATTTACTTTCTATAGTAATTTACATAAACGATAACCAGCAAAAAATTGCCCAAGTTGTTTCTATAAATATTATTTAACAAGAGGAAACTTTCCTTTCCAGATGTCTGCATGATGTGGGTGTCTGACAGTACCTGGAAAGGTAATAGCGACCTGAAAGGGCATCAAATAATGTTTTTCTTTCCACGAAACTAAATTTTCCTTCACTTGAGAAAAAGAATTGGAAGAAGAAAGAAAAAGTTGGTAGAGTCAAACACAATTTTTTATAAAAATTATAAAGTGATGATAGCACCGTTCCCAGTTAAGGATTAAAGTCTAATTAGTTGCTTTAGAACTAACAATAATAAAGTGAACGATAATTAGATTTTTGAGGAATCAAATCAAGATTAAGACACATTTTTTTTCTCAGGATTTTTAAAAAATATTTTATTTATTATATAAACATACCCTAAGTTAAAAAAAGTGATTTTCTAAATCTTCAAGACTAAAACTGAAACAGAAACTAAATACCTACACATATTTACTAAAGTCCATATGGATATACTCCTCACAGATATTCGGCATAGCTAGAAAGACTCACTTACAAAAACTTCAAACGTTCCAATCAAATTTGTTTCGACTTATTACAAAGGCACCCTGGTACGTGACTAACAAAACTTTACATACAGACCTCCATCTTCCAACAGTCGACCAGCACATAACGACTCTTTACAAACGATTTTTCATTAAATTGAACGGACATCCTAACAGTTTAATGATGGCTGACATACGCATGGATACGAGAATACTATAAAGGTGCTGAATGAGAGATCTGCTCTCATAGACAGCCAAGGTAATTGACTCAAGCCAGGAAGGGGGTGCTGCTGGGGTCTTTTCCTCCTCATGCCTGACATGTCATTATTTCCTATTACCACCATCTCATTCGCAGATTGTCACCACTTTACTGACAGATGCGAATCAATAATTGAAGTCCAACAAAAAAAAAAAAATTAAAATCTTTTTTTTTTAATTCAGCGGCTCAGCTAAGAATACGCACTTACAAAAATTAAAAACTTTTCAATCCAAAATTTTGAGGCTAATTACGGACACTCCCAGGTACGTAACAAAACTCTACATGACAGACTTACAACAACCTTATATCCAACTACACATACGAACACTTTACTTAAATTGGAAGGACATAACAACAGATTAATTAAACACATGGCCACGGCTGACATGCCCGTTAGAAGGCGGCTGAAAAGAATCTGGATGAGAGACCTCCTCTCCTGAATAAGTGCTGCTGAATATGCTGGGCACTTTCTTTCCCTCGTGTCCTAAACGCCTAACATATTTATGTGTTGCAGCAGCCATCAAATTCGCTGATTGTCGGAGATTGCTGACAGGTGCGAATCAATGTTTGAAGAGAAAAGAAAAAAATGATGAAAAATAGGGATGAATATGGACAGAGAAGAGGATGTATTTTATACATGCGCCTTTGTGAAGGAGAGACGAAGTAGACAAAGTTAGACATATGTCGGCCTCCTCGAGCCCTGACAGCCAAATCCACAATCTTACCCCATCTTCTTTCCCATTTGATGACAATATTTCATATAAATCTACTCCATACGTCCTCATATTTTGTCATGTTTACTCGCAATCTTCTTCTAAGGAACTCATCTCTGTCCTGGAAACTTTATATGAACATGAAATTATCTTATTAGACTTTATCATGTATATTTTTCATTCTAATGTGAATTCTAAGATTTTTTTTTTTTAATAAATTAATTATGCCACTTAATCCAGTCTGTAAGTATATATCTGCGGGAGTATACTCCTCTATTTGTCACAAATTTTAGGTTTAAACTATTCATACTGGGGTTTAAAATACTTATAGATCTATATAATATATAATATTATAACGTTAAATCATTAAATAAAAAACATATGGTTTAAAATCTCAGAACTTTTTTTTGGAACGAACTAGCGGTTGGAGCGAACCGTCAGAGCACGTGTTTGGGACTAGATTGTTGGAGCTCAATCACGCAGCCCTGGAACCTTCCAGGCCAGTCCTTTGACTACTATATACAAGGAACGAGTGACTGGACCAGTTATTCTTAGTCTTTGTCTTGATTGTGAAGGTCAAGCCATATGATTTGTGTTACAAAGTTATAATTTTTGTAAACTGCTTTAAAATTTATGTTTTTATAATTCGTGTGGCAGTGACTATTGTTATAATTTTTTTTTTAAACACACACACATACACTCATATATATAAACTCCTGGACAAAATTAGCGCATCACTTTGTATTTCATATTTATTTGTTTACTTATTCATTGGAACTAAATGAAATCGCTCTAATCAACAATTATTTGTTGCTGTTGTTGTTTGTGTTAGTTATCATCCCTACTTAAGCCTTACTTTCATGTTTGTAAGGTAAAAGAAGAGATTGCCTCAATAGTATTACTAAGTATTTATTCTGACCGAGTCTTTCGAGGTTGTAGCTTACTATCATTTTTCATTTTCCATTGTCTTTTTAAGTTTTTATTACGTTTTTTGAAATTTTAATATGGATAGATCTGAAGAAATTGCAATTAGAGCATTGACACTGTTGGATGAAGGCTTATCCCAAAGGCAAGTGGCATTACGCTTCGGAATAAACCAATCGTCGGTTAGTCGCATATTCCATCGATTCAGGGAGACTAGGAGCAACAGTAGGAGACCTGGACAAGGTCGGCCAAGGGTTACTTCAGATAGAGATGACCGTTTCATAACCCTCACGGCCTTAAGGCAGAGATTCCAAACAAGTCTTCAAATTCGTAATGACCTTCATTCTTCCAGAAACGTAATGATTTCAAGTCGAATAATAAGGAGACGTCTCATTGAAGCAAATCTGACAACCAGACGCCCTGCCACTGGCCCATTGCTCACCAGACAGCATCGAGTAGCCAGACTTCAGTTTTCACAATAAGGAAATTGGACAATCGATGATTGGGAAGCGGTTTTGTTCAGTGATGAGGCGAGGATTGCTTTACATTCTCCAGATGGTCGGATGAGAGTGCTAAGACGCCCAGGAGAACGCTTTGCTGCTTGTACCATTCCTCCCAGAATTGCGTTTGGCGGAGGTTCTGTAATGGTATGGGCTGGCATCAGTTAAGAAGCCCGATCAGAGATACACATAATACGAAGGGGTTCACTAACTGCAGAAAGGTATGTGACAGGTATCCTGGAGCAATTCGTGCCGTTTGCACCATTTGTTGGGGAAAATTTTCTTCATCTCCAAGATAATGCGAGACCACATACTGCTGCTGTCGTAACTGATTACTTCCAGGAAGTAGGAATTAATGTTCTACCTATTCCTATAAGAAGTCCGGATCATAATCCTATAGAGCACGTGTGGGATATGCTGAAGAGGCGTATTAGAGCTCGGTCTCATTCTCCTACAACAATTAATGAACTTGAAACCACAATATTGGAAGAGTGGGATAGCATCCCTCAAGAGGACAACTGGAAGCAATAAGAAAAGCAAGGTGTTACAAGATACTGACTCTATAAGGTGACATTTTTTAATCTTGATTCCTTTTTGTGAATTTGTTTCATTAAAATTGCTTTTAACGTTTTCTTGATTTTTTTTATTTCCTACCCTATCTTTCTTAATTGGCCATTCTAATTTCTTTCATATTACCATAAATGGTCTTTATGATAAATTTCTAAAGTCAAATATAGGAGGCTGTTATACATCTATCACTTAATTTAAAAAAAAAATCGAAAAAAGGAAGTGATGCGCTAATTTTGTCCAGGAGTTTATATGTATATATACTTCAGATAAATATTTCATTGCACACTTCCTATTTATCGACACTCCAACGCTCTCAGCAACGACAGATAAGGATGGAGGATGAAGTAGAAGGTATAGAATACCCTAGGATGGAGTAGAAGGTTCAAATATTACAATACAATAATATTTAATATTTTTATTAATGAACAAGAAAAAGTACACTCCCTCATACACACAAAGACATATATACATTTAATGATATTTACATATTTACAGTTAATAAGCACATACAGTACAAATTAAAACTAATCAAGAATTCATATGTTATCCTCTAAAATTGGTGACGAAGTAATTTTTCAAGAATTTTATTAGAATAATGGAGTCATATAAATATAATTTTTTGCTCGAAAAGTAATTCTGAAATACTTATTTACTTAAATAACTTTAGTATATGGTGACACGAATAGAGGTTCATAATTGTGTGTTATTACCTACGCGAATGGCCCATAGATTATATTTACAGTTACAAAAAAAAAAAAAATATGATCTTAAAATACCATTTTTCAACTTAATATTCTTTAAATACTTTTGATATTCATATTTTTTTTTTTTTTTTTTTCGATATTGTTTTATAATGAGCTGTCCTTCGATTTGTTTCCATAGTAAAACTAACATTATTTTGACAAATCGTCAGCTAACATAATAAATGTATGGGTTATTTGCACTTGATACAATAAATGGCCGTGATTTTCCCCTTGTACATCATAAATTCAAAAAATTAAATTAAATAAATGTTAATTTTTTAATGTAGAACCCTAGTTATTTATTTTAATGAGATTTTTTTTTTTTTATATTTACTCCTTATATAATTAAATGTTATTTTACAGTGGTTATTTTTTTTTTTTCATGTATATACTAACATCATTTCATAATAATATAAAATAAACTTAAATAACTTGTAACGAGTTTTTTTTTCGCTTCGATTACGTCCGTCTGGAGTCGCGAAGAGATCATTTGAGCCCTTTTTGCGCAAGGCGGCTGTTTGCGCGGGTAGTTTGAATTTAAAATAGTTATGGTGTCGCTACCTATGGTACCCACCATATTAGCCATTCCCGTAAGAACTGTGGTACCGAGTGGATGTACCGTACCGTACCGTTCCTTCTTTTTTCTTTCAGTTAATTTCTATGTTTGGCGAAGAAGTGCCCATTATTTTATTATTTTTTATTTTGAGGATCTCGGCGTTGGTGTCTGATATAAGTCTCGACTATGATTTTAAGTTGGTGTCTGAAATATGATATTACATTTGGTGTTTGAACTATGATATTAAGTAACATCTCAACTATTAAATTACATTGGAGTCTGAAATATTTATATTACATTGGTATCTGAATATTTTGGTGTTTTACTGTAAGAAACTCTGGACCAAAACCAATAAACCATGTCACAAACTCCATAAAAATTATATGAAATGGAAAATTTTGCGAAAAAAATATGATGTGCAACCAACTTTAGCGTATATTAATATTTCAGTTGGTAAATAAAATGGTAATATTTTCTTGGATATGAGATTAACCGTATTTTTTTTTTAATAAAGCCCAAATACAATAATTCTTAAAAATATTATCTAATCCATGGCGTAAAAGATTATTAAGGTCATAATACTCGACTCGATAAAATAATATATAAAATATTATTTTAAATTGGTTTCTTGAGCAGAATATTAATATTAGATAGTGAAGTTTCTCAAAACTAGAAATGTATTTTAGTTTTTACCTGTAACATTTCCAGAAAATATAGCCCCATTACCAGAGGCAGGTCACCGACACTCCATACATTGATTTAATCAGAACACTCTCAAGATGAATCCTTTTCAGGAAAAGAGTTTTCTATATGTACATAGGAATCCCCATATTCCACCTGATCATTATAAATATCTATAGCTCAAATCGTAGGGTTGAATCGAAGTTTGTTTATACATACAAATAAATCTATATATCGCAAACCCAATACCAGTGAGACATTTCGTTTTTTTCAGTTATATTAATCAGTAATCATATACAAGAGCGCACTCTATTACTGGAATGTCGAGATCCTTTTTGGTAGCGATATAGGGGACTGCGAGCAATTGCCCTCTTTATGGTATTGACAGAGTGCGGACTTGAAACTGGTGCTAAAGTAGTTCATCTCATTTCTCAGTTTGAACCAAAACTTCCGATGTACATGGAACAGACCGAGACATTTCGAGACGCCCCTAGTACTGCTCAACCCAGAGATTTTTATTTTATATTTCTACCGATTAAACCTTAATCCCTCTTCCTGTAAAATCTTAATTTTTTCAAGGAAAAATCGGTCCGGGTTGGTGTTCGTCATAAATGCTTCGGACCGTTTCTTTTCTGTTAGAGCAGTAGGCCGAATGAGACCTTTGCCCGCTTGGTGTAGGCTTCTTACAGACATCTGTGTTGCATGCAGGCGCAAAGACAACCTGGAGGGGTATCCCTAACCTGATGTTGCTGCAAAACATGGTCTCCATGGTTTCCACTGATGGCTTCAGCTTTTTCAGGTTCAAGGATTATTGCTGCTCAGAGTCAGCAGAACCCGAGGACCTTATCTTTCTCCCCGAAGAAAAACGTCAATCGATCAACCTGCAATACGATATGCGGGACAGGGTTATCACTCCTAGGCCCAGCTGGTGTGAGTTACCTGCAGAAGGGTGATGGGGATAACATACCCGGGGCATAAGCTTTGGACTCATGTGGGGGGGGGGGGGTGAGTCACTCAACTGGAGCAGTCACCCATCCAAGTGCTAACCACGCTCAACAATGCAAACTTTGATTGCCTATAGGAACCGCCTTTGTCCACTCGGTCATCATTGGAACTAGTAGGGCAATTTGGAAAATGCCACTTTTGTAAATATCTCAGATTTACAAAATTTGATAAAAAATTATAGTATCAATAACTGGTTAGATTGTTAGAATTTATTTAGCATTTATCCCCCTAGCATATATAGGACGCCCGATGAAATGAAATGGTTCATTTTGATAGCTGAAAGAAGGAAAAATATAAGATTTTTTTTCTTTTCTCGGTGCTCCAACGAAAGGGATACCGTTTCAGATCAGAGCTGAGCTCCACACCTCTCTATCAGCCCAGTCTCCCTCCTGTAGACCTCGACCCGTCATCTCTTCATGGACTCCTCACATCCTGGTCGATCTCGGTCGTCCTCGTTCACGTTTTCCGGACGGCTGCCAGTCCAGTACTCTGAACAGCCAATGCTCTTCCGGCATCCTCCTGCAGTGCCCATACCACCTCAACCGCCGTTTCCCGATTCTTTCCAAGACGGTTCCCACAACAGCCATCCTTAGCCTCACCTATTCATTTCGGAGTCTGTCTAGTCTTGTTATTTGGATACATCTTCTCCAATAGTCCATTTCAACTAATAATTTGGTAATAATAATTTCAAATAAGATTTTTTGATGATTAAATAAACTTTTTATTTATTTTTTTCATCTATATAAATAAAGATGAAATTCTGTTTGTTTATTTGTTTGTTAATTCTTTATAGAAGTCCATACAGTTTGTCCAACCTTCTCCAAATTTCTCTCCTTGGTTCTTTCATATCAGGTGCGAACACATGTCCATATTAAATCTCGCTTTACATTGATTTTTACGAAATCGACCGTTTGAGTCGATAAAAGTCTCACTTTATAGATTTTATAGATTTAAAAAATGAAATTCTCTGGATGAAACCGGTGACCACAGCTAGTTTCCTATAAAAATGATTTTTCGAGATGTCTCACTGTTGCACAGGGAGTGAGCTATACACTTTTCGGAATGTGGTCCAGCCCATATTTTGATTGGCTGGGACTCGAGGTGAACTTGCTATTGGGATATTTTAAAGAAAATAAAATAAATAAATAAATAAAACTATAAATTCTTAAATGCTAGAAACACATACATTAAGCTTATTTATACATTTTTTGTTATTTTTTAAAAACTTTTATATTTTTTTCAAAATGTTAGATATACATTGTACAATAGCTACGAAAAGTTCTTTTCATCACAATCCAAGCGGTGTGAGTGTACTCCACCGTAACGGTAGATCGTGGAGTCAGGTGATGGCCGCTAGGACGATTATGGCGACCGTGAGGCAGGGCAGCGACCGGGTCGCGGAGGACTCGTCCGACATGACCGAGCTCGCCAGGACTACTCCCCCTCGACCAGCGGCCTTCTTAACCACCGTCTCCTGCCGGCAACTCTAGCAAGTGGAAGGGCAAACATTATTATACATTATAGTACTATACAATGATATATGTGCATGGTAATTTTTAGTGTAGTACAGTTAGTGTAGTAACATATACCAAGAAACCATGATTAGAAAATGATTTTTAAAAACAAGATTTTGTGTTTAATTTTAATATGATGTACCTGCTTCGAATTTTGAAAAATCAAAAGAATGTTCGATTGTTAAATAATTAATCGATGCAATCTTTGTATTGTATAATAAATGTTTGCAATAGTGGCAATCATTGTTACTAGAAATTGACAAAAGGTCATCCCTAATGAGAAGTCCAATTGAGTGGAGGTCAAATGATCTCCTCGATCATATTTCAATTACGTATTTTTTGCAAACATCAGCATGATTTGCTTCACAATAAGTATGACGTGACAGTCATGCGCAGTACCTAAATTTCAGGAACTCTTTTTAGCATGGAGTATGGGATATTCAAAACCTCCGCGGTTATTTAAATGTTTTCCGGGAAACATTTTCCCCAAGTAAGATGGAATTATTATGGGAGGGGGGGGGGGGTCATCAATATTCATGAGTTTTTAATAGAGACCTGTAAATTCGGCAATGCGTGTGAGGGGAGGGACCTTAAGAGCGCTTATAGCTGAGAGTGAATTCAACTTAGCAAACGAGTTAGTTAGCCTTTTAAACTGTCAGTAAAGCCCCCAACCGTGAGCACCGCTCCGCACAATAAGAGTTTTATACAAACCGGCTTTACAAAGTACTCTAATAGTATTTACCTGGTCGCTTTCAAGTCCTCCTTTGAGGTGTTAGAGAAGGCCTTTTTTGTTCGAAACATCCTCTTATATATTTTTTGAAAACCTGCCTTAATATAGAACACAAAAAGCGAATCGCAAGATATCATAATGTATAATTAGGTTAAGCCAAAAGGTCGTCCAATTTATGAAAGAAGAACTTATTAACTTTTTTAGGTTCTAAAATAAATTTGATAATTACTAATCTTGAAAAGTATTATTACGTAGTAAAAATTTGACATTAAAACTTGTCTTAGTTGTGTGCTCGTTGTGCAAATAGTGTTTTCTCTGTTCCTGAAACTATCCAACACTGCACAAGCTGTGTTGACCTGCGCCACATTGTCTTTTGTAGCCGAGATCTTCCAACTGCGTATTCCAAAAGGGTCTCGTGCCTCATGATTAAGCTGGTGGCATTTAAGTTGGTGGCGTTTGCCATTCTGATTCCAACCGTGAGCATAACTCAAAATTGATAGGAAGTTTTGAGTTTTAAACACCTTCTTGTGTTTTCACCGTGCGAAATATAACAAATAAACCAATGTATGTATTCATTTTTATTTTTTAACTCTAAGAAAAACTCAATTTTTATTAAGATACGTCAAGTACATGTTTATTTAATGTTCTGCTAAATGTTCCTTTAAAAACCTGTCAAGAATGACTTTTGCCGACTTGGACCATTGGGCTCAAGTAAGATTGTAATGATATGTATTTCACATAATTGATTATATTTATAAATTTGAATCGGTCATTTGAGAAACACGACATGTCCACAAATTCAAATTATTGGAAAAGTGAAAAATACGTTTCTACTTTTGCATTAAGAGATTTCCTTGACTTAAGTTATCTTCTCCGACACATCCTGCTTAGAATACGTTGTTCTTAATGATTTGATAAATCATTGTTCATTCGATAGATCTGAAAAATGTTTTTTTGGACAATTAGGGTTCTCCTGATTATGGAAGACAAACGAGAGTTACAAACCATACATTTTGGAAATTATTATGCAAAACACTTACAACCTTACATATATTGTCTAATAAATGAAAATATAAATATATAAGGATGGAATGGGCAAGATTCCAATTTCTTTTTCTTTACTCAAATTTTCTACAATTTTTTTACACACAAGGCCGAGTTAAAGTTATACTAAAAGAGCTAAAACGTATTTACTGGTTTGAGTATGGTAAGATATTTTTTAATGTCTTGGATTTGTCGAGTTTCTCCTAACAATTATTTAAATGGTCTATAAAAACCGATAGATCAGATGTGCTTGACGGGTACCTCTTGCATTAGATGTCTCGGCATGCAAATAGTCAAAAATGAATTAAACCTCCAAGGACGAGCAAAAATTATTTCTTAAAATATGAGATTTAGTATGATATTTTTTGTCAATGGACATGTTTGAATTCAAGAAAAATATTTCAAAAACTATGGGACTTACCGTTTGCTCATAATTGGCCGTGTTCATCATGCTAGGACTTGATTGACCAGGATTTTTTGAATGGATTGATTGACCAACGCTGATTTTTTGAATGGAAAAGGAAGTTTTAATTTTTTTTTTGTAATAAAAAGTCTTTTTGTACATTAATTACAATAATTGGTTTACAAAAATAAATTATAATTATTTTTTGTGAAACCCGGCAAAACATGTAATGTACAAGCCTACACCGCACTTTTCACACTGGCTGCGCACAGTCCTCTAACATGACTCGAGGGCACATCGGCGACGATTTCCTTCAACCACGAAATGGTCGACTCTATCGACTCGGTTGATATATTTTAGAAACCTAGACGTTAAGAAAATTACTTAGATTTAAAATCTCTATATATATATATATTGCAAACAATAATTAATTTAATTAATGATGTTAATAGCTTATCTAAAAAAAATCAGTTAAAAATAGTTATAATTAATATTTATTAGCTTGCTTTAAAAAAAAAAATCAAAATTTTATCGGATAACCAATTTAAAAAATTATATCGTGGGTAAAGCCTAGCATGATCATATGATCACACTCATACTTACAGCCGTATAAAAACCATTGAGATTATTTTTTAATGAAACTCAAACTATAGCATGATAAGACTATATAGATTATAACTCTGCAATCTTACCCGTTCAATACAATTATTACGAAATTTATGGGACATTCCGTTTGTGAGAATCCATTTCCAAAATTAATCAGATTTCACAATTTTCTTCTGAAGTAATAAGTGCGTCAATCGTCACAGTTTTGGTCACAAATCAACATTATTATCTTATAGGAAAGGCATGAAGAGATAGAAGTCAAGAAAATAAGGGTGGGAAGGCAGGGTCTCCTTTTGAGTGGGGGTAGGTTTGGTGTGATCATATGGACATGCTAGTCCTTGGAGGGTTAAAACAGAAATAGATAGATCTTTTTGGACATGTCGGGCTGGCCAAACGATTGATTCATTTGTAGATAAATGAAGCTTCATCGTTACCTGAGGAGGGGGCGGTGCGGTCTGGTTGAGGACGCAGCGGGCGGCGTACGGCGGGAGGCAGGCGGCGAAGGCGATGGCGTGGGCGATGACGGCCTGGTCCATGGTCCCCGAGAAGAGCTCCTTGGCGAGCGGCCCCGTGGCCATGGCAGGCACATCCTCGCCGCCGTGGGTGGCCCACTGCCTGGGCGCTGCCGAGCCGTGCACCGCGTTCTTGGCGGTCTGGTTACCTGGCACCGTGCGCGGCGAGCTGTACCCAGGCCCGTTCCCGTACAGCAGGGTCCAATACCCAAGCCCGTCCACGTCAGAGGGCTTCGTGTCCGCTCCTGAAAACATAATAATTAGTCTTTATATCAATGTGAAGCTATCGACATTTTAATATTAGAGTCGAACCTGGATAACTGGAATCTCTTGGTGACAGGATTTTAATTTCACTTACAGAGGTAGTTCACTTAAACAAGGTTTCACTTATCCAGAGTGCAGGTATCTTATTAACCCATTTCTTACCAAAATATTTTTTTTTCGAAATTAATAATTTTGCCTTTTTTGCCTTGGTTTCTTCTTAAAAGCTCCTTAGTAAGATGTATTCCAAAAAGAAAAAAATTAATAACTATGTATTTGATCTTGAAACAGGCTGTCCTATATATAGGACAGTGTTAAAATGTGGGTGCGTCGGAGTCATAGAATTTAAATGAAAAATTATATATTTAAAATAATCTACATTAATTCCCTGTTAGACATTTCGTACAGCAGGTGAGAATTTACTACGGCTATATCAATTAGTCTAGTGAATACGCACCAGTACCATTTCTTCCCCCTTACATTGATGGGATATTTGCCAGCCATCCAATCATGCAAGTCTACTCTTCCCATGTAGGAGCTGTACTCTTTAGCAAGGAATGGCTGTGCGATTTGATTTTTTTTTTTTTTTTCACGGCAATACCTGGTGACATTGCCTACAGGCTCTGTCAGGCTTTAGCCAGACATACCCGGCTTTTCATACGTTTGTACTCCGTCCGGCCGACTTTTTACATTTTAGGTAAATGTCCGGCTTTTAAAACTTAGGCCTCAAAATCAAAAACGTATCTTTTTCCCTTGAGAGCCGGACGGAAGAGTCTACCCCAATCGTCACCAGTTACACTTACTTCTTACGACTGTCCTATAAATAGTATACCCGATTTCATGCCCATAACATTTCCATATTTTGCTTGATATTTATAATAATGCTTTATTCTGTAACTTTGGTAAATATTTTAATACACTATATAACACAGAAAAAATAAAAGTTTTCAATCTTTTACAATTTTTTAAATATCATGTTCAATTTCGACAATACTTTTTTTCATGTTTCTATTTATAAAATTATTGGTAATAAATATTTCTTCGGGGGGAAAAACATGTAATAGCTGAATAGATTCAGATTATTACAAAAATATTTAAATTGCAAAAAAGTTTAATGGGTAACAGGGAAAAAATTGAAAACCTGGCGTCCTATATATAGGACAGTGGTAAGAAATGGGTTAATGGGGATGTACCAATACAAGAGGTTTTCAAACAACTTGTAATTTTTATAAAAAAATATTCCAGTACACACAAAACCATAAATACATAAAATATTGATGAAATTATTTCATATGTTTTGTAATGTGAAAATAAAGTAGTGCAGATTATAAGATAATTATGTACAAATGTATTAATGAAAGTATTCACTCATTTTTTCTGCACTTCTCTTTGGCACTTGAAATTGTTTTTTTCTATGGCACATATTTTTTCTAAGATTTCATCTTTAGCCCCTTTGTTCATTTAAAAAAAAGTCTACAACTTTTGAATAATATTTAGTGCATCATTTTTCGTGGCTGGTAGCCTCCCTGAACGTTTTTGGTTTTTCAAGGATTCCTTCATCATTCAGCTCTACTGCTGTTATAATTTTATCATTCATGTGGACTTGAGCAGTATCAAATGTTGGAAGGTTTTCATTGGTATCTCCTATCACCTTTCCCTAATCGTGTGACTAAACAGGATAACCCTTCATGTTTTAATAGAAATGTGGATTCCACTTATAGAGGTGAATACAAAAATCATCCCACTTATAGAGGTAACTTCCACAAAAAATGATTCCACTTATACAGGTAAAAACATTCCAGTTAAAGAGTTTATTTTAGGAAAAAATTATGTTACAAGTTTTATACCACTTGTAGAGGTATTCCACTTAAGCAGGTCTCACTTAATCAGGTTCGACTGTACTTACTTAATAATATAGGGACTTAATAAAGATTCTCGACTAACATATTCCTACCACATCACCACTCAAATAAATAAAGCCATTGGCGTCTTACATGAATTATTTCCATCGTTTTCAAAATATTCCCGCTTAAATATTATATATAAAAAAATATTGCATTATTCTTACATACGGCCTATAATATGTTATGCCTGCCCTGTATGGTCCAATACATGTACCACTAACTATAGAAAATTGCAAATACTACAAAATAAATGTTTGCAATTGGTTGTCAATTTCCCCAAATAGACCCCGATAGACTTGATTCATTACAGTTTAGATGTGCCCAGCACTTCCACTTATATTTATAAATTATCGATAGATTTTTTTAAATCATGTGAGGCTAGTCCTCATGTTCATATAAGGGAAATTGTCAACTATACCAAAACAGATTTGCCTTATAAGATGTACAAACATAAAAGATTGAAACATATAGTATTATAAATCAGATAAGAGCTTAATGTACAGATATCTGTTTTATTTTCGTTTTGTCTTTTTTTTTTTATCTTTTATGCTCTGTTTGAGCTTTTTTTTTTCCTCATTTATTTAATTTAATTATTGTAAATTCTAATTTCAAGAATTTCTTTGAAATTATGTAAAGTGTGGACATAAGAGTAAAGCTTGAAGCCACATACTGATTATTCTCAATGTATTATTATTAATTTAATAAAATTTCAAATGAGAATCGACATTTTTAATTCTTTTGGGAAACTTGGGCAAGTGAACATGGTCGTGTTTTTAAATAAGCTTTTGACATAATCAACGATATAACAAGAACAACAGGTACATAAAACTATCTTACATAATATCTTACACTTCACAACCTCTGATTTCTACTTTCCAGTACAGATCTATCCCATACATCCCCATTCTCTCAAACAACATTAAAAAATCCTTCTCATCGAGTTTCCCACACATGCGCCTAGTATTAAAAAATAACAATAAATTAAAAAATCTTTATACAATACTCAAAGACCCTGTACCTCTCCTAGACAAGTGTAATGTAGTTTATCGTATCCAGTGCTCCACGCCTAATTGGAACAGTTGCTATATCGGTGAAACCAAAAATTATTTTTAAAAACGTATTTATCAACATAAATACAGTATTTCCACGCGTAATTCGTCTACATCTAAATTAGCAGAACATGCCATTGCCCACAACCATTCCTTCGACTTTGAGAACCCCTCCATATTAGCTACTGTATCTAACCACGATAAACGTCTCCTCTCAGAATCCATTTTCATCCATCTAGAAACAAATAACCCGGTAAATCACAAAACAGATAAAGAGATAATTTCATCCACTTATTCTAACATCTTCCGCATCCTCAAATCCTAGTTTTGATTTCATAGGTACCTGCAATTATCTCTGTACCTCTTGTACTATTATTACTTTTTGTATTGTATGCTTCTTTCTGTATATTTTCCAAATTTTTATGCATTGTTACATTATGTATTATCTCATTTTTATGTTATTATTGAGTCCAGACACAACTATTTGTATACAATACCATCTACTTTGTTAGTTTTTAAATATTTTTGTTCACTCAGTTGTCATGTTCCTTCACTTCAAAAGCGTTGGATTTCCCCGTCATAAACCTTTGAAGTCGGCAAACTAACCCCCTACCACTACCTCTCACCTTGTTTTTACCTTTAGTCTTAGTATCCACCTGGACTCAGTAGGTAAATATCAGATTCTATTTTATCTTGTTAACCAGCCTCTTATTTTAATATCCATGTATACACCATCTTTTATATTAATATCAGTTCTGTAATGTATCCATTTATTGTCACCCTCTAGCACAGATACTCATATATTTGTTTTCTTTTAGCCCTGATGAAGATCCACAAGTTGGATCGAAACGTTGGCTTACCATAATAAAATCATTGTAAACTGAAAATCCTGACCATCATTTAACCTATCGTAAAACTAAATAGAGTTCAGATTTTTTTTTTTTTTAAGAAGGAATCTCTTCAATTTTCTGTTCTTTAATAATTTTACTTCATCCAACGTTTCGGGTATCTGGAACATCATTCTTGGATATCTAGGTTAACATTATTGAATATTTCCAGGATCATCCGTATCCTCAAACTTTTCACGTAATAAATACTTGATTAATATAGATAACATTTGACAGATTTATTTGTGGTTGTGAACTAGTTCCATTGCCAAACTTTTCTTTTGCCTCTTATAATTTTATAAAGACTACATAGTCGGCAGTATGGAATAATCAAATGATAAAAAAAAAAAAAAAAAAAAAAAAAAGAAACTTTATAAATGGTCGGTATAAATCTATCACGAACTAAGCGCCAAACTATTTTTATGAATACGAATATGACCAAAAATAAATAAAACATTCTTAAAATAAAATAGTAATTCTTATTAAAGTGTTTCATTAATATCATGTGAAAACAATGATTCTACATTTTTCATGTTCGTATTAGGAATTTTAATTCCTCATGGAGCCTTGTCGCTTTAATAATTTTAGCTATGGGCATTTTTAATCTCCTGCGATGTAGTGGTCAGCATGGCAACCTACATTACTAAAGGTCACAGGTTCGCGTCCCGCGGTGGCCCTAGGTTTTTTTAATGGGAGTGAAAAATCCTTAGCTATACCGTCCCTCGGATAGGACGTAAAATGGAGGCCCCGAGCCTGTACGATGCCAGGTAATCGTTCAAGATCCCTCTCCTTATTATACCTGGATAGGAAATTTAGGACTCCCACTCTAACATCGTCCGATTAGACTTAGTAGCTAAAATTGACGTTAAACAAACAAACAAATACCCAATGTTTAGGGTTTCTTAGCTGAAAAAATACCAAATTTTACAAATCAGTCAGATGTGTCAAAACCTTTATTTAATCAGCTCAAACATCATCGACTTCCTCAGGGAAGCCAAAATATGCGTGGGAATAAAAATTAGTATTTTATAAGTAAGTTCAGTTCAAGACGAAGGTGTGACTTATTGCATCAAAAAATAAACATTGAAAGAAAGACTTATCATAATCTGATGCTTCCTGAATTAAAAATATACAGGAAAAGGAGTATGATTTAAAGAACTCAAAAAATCTGAATAATCATATAGGGGATATGACAAAATAAATTATTCGTAAGAGTATGTTGAATTAATATCAATAATATTAAAAATAATTCGGTATTTGCCATGCTTTGTTGCTAAATATTTCTTTAGTTATAACTAATTTTCGCTAGTTACAAATATAAACAATAAGCTAGTTATAAATATTTCGCAATGCTTATTTTTATATAATTATTTTATGAATAACCAAACAGGGAAGTCAAATTTTTTCTCTGCTTTGCACTGAAAACACATTACCCTGATCTCTCCAAGTACTGGGTATATAGCGAAGATGGTATAATAACTGGCACATTGTGGCTCTGAAATAAATTTGCCAAGACGTTTTTTAACGCGGAAATTTCAAGGGGGATCATTGACAGTAATTTGACTTTTTTCCCAACATCGCGAGTTTAAAAGACTGTTTGATGGTGTAGGATGCTTTATTTTATTCTATTTTTTAGATTTATGATATCTAAATTTGGAGGCACTGCGATGTACCATTAGTAAGATAAAATCTTACAACCAGAGAGTTAGTTTAGTGTTTATTCTCACTCGATATTTGTTGAAAGGAGAAACCCCACTCTTAAATTGCCTTGTAGATTACAGCATTCGGCACGTTTGATATTTGCATATGCATATAATTTACATTGTATTGCATATAAACTAAATTGTTTGTGAATATAAGTAAGCACTGGGATGTTGTTTGAGATACATTGGATCAAAAAGGTGTAAGTCTAAATCGAAGTTAAGAAATTAAATAATTTGATAACATCATAACTGTTATGTGAATGAAAAGTCTATTTTACTTAAACCAGTACCTACATCATAAGGATGACAATATCAAACAAAGAAACGTTATAATTAATTAATGTAAAAGTCTATAGTTACAAAGTCACGCAATGAAGTTACGTTTTGAAGAGATCAGTTTAAACAGCGCATCACTTTCAGCTAAGAGGCAACTAGCTCTCGAGCGACAAGACACAATATAAAGTTCATTTACTAAAAAGCACTTTTGAACAAAGTTACAAAAGGGATAGGAGCTAAGTTAGTAATTGACAGAAGAGCTCTTTCACGATGCCTTGTTGGCGGAGTAGGCTTTGTCGAGGATTTGATACCGATTAGATTTGTGGCGGGGAGGAGTTCACTGACATAGCAACTTTGTTAAAAAATAAAATACATCAGTTATAATGAAGATTTATGTTTTATTTTAATTAATTACTTTATCAACAATAAAGTTATAATTTTTTATCCCTGTTTATATAATTATAAAAATATGGAATAAAATGAATTATATTGTAACGTTAAAGGAAAAAAAATGGTTTAAAAGTCCCTGACCTTTTATTGGAACGAACTAACAGTTGGAGCGAACTGTCATTGCACGTGTTTGTGACTGTGACGTTCGAGTACCATCCACGCCCTTCCACCAGGTTCCACGTGGTCCTAGACCATCTCCTTACGACTAACTATAAGGAGCGATAGACTAGACAGTCTTAGTATTGTTTTGAAGCTCAAGCCATACGATAATTGAGTGTTACAAAGTGATAATATTTGTGTATTCATTATTCGTGTGGCATAGAAAATTGTTATTTTTCTTAGAACAAAAATTGTCTACGTCAAACCCTCCGAGTTTATATTAACTTTATTGACAGGTAGTTGAGAACATATCTCGCTCTCAATTATAAATTCAGGAGGTGTTGAAAAAACTTTTAATGTTATCACAAATTATCTTAGCGATCAGCTTATATCACACTTTTAACTATTTAAATAATTTTTTCCCAGATTCGTTTACGCATCATTAACATTACACATTTTTTCCAGTATATCATAATACATTTTTTTATTTTTTTTTTTAATGAATAAGGTTCTAAATTATTTTTTGAAATTTCAAATATAGTTAAAATTATGTTTCGTGAATTTGAAGACTTAAAATAAACATACCTTAGAAATTTTGTTTTCGATATTAACACTAAATTATTAGTGTTTCAAGAATATCATGAAAAATAATATTTTAACACTTTTAAAATGTTATTTATGTCTAATCCTGACCAAAGGAATTTTATAATGATTTTTTTTTGTTTTAATAAAGCATGATCTTTTTCACTTTTGACCACTTCTTGTCCCAGGTGGTGACAAAGTAAAAGTAATCAAGTATTTACTCTCTAGCGTGTTTTTCATTAGAAAAACTTCTTTTAGACTCAAAAGGTGAAGTGCGATTGTATCATGGGTTGCAACATTAAAAAGCTAACTAAATTCCGCTTTTTTATCTTACGTTTTTTGGAAATTTGACAGCTTCTAGGGTGCTCCAGTGAGGAGCGAAGAATTTTCAAAAAATATTAAAAATTTAAGTTTTAATAAATGTTTTGTGTTTTGCGCTTTAAAAGGCCCACTGAAAGTCAATTTAAAATAACCAAACCTAACTCATCTTTTAGGAAATTTAATGCTGATTAAGGAAATATCATTGTTTTTGTTTCTACGCTAAACCGAAGTAGATAAAACTGCCATTGTTTAGAAAAAAATAAGATTTTAAAAATAAAAACAAAAAAAAATTCTATCTCCTCAACAGATTGAGTTAGGAAACTCGTTTCTTCGCCTTTCTACCCCGTTTAGGATGCAGTATCACCCATTTTTTTTTTACACTAGGTCTGGGTCACCCAGTATAACCCTGTTAGCTTTATAAAAATATAACTAAAACAAGATATAATAGAACATATAATAGTTGACGCCTTATGTTATGCAAAACATGCCATGACTCTAGCTATTTTAAAAAAAGAACGTATAATAATTTTTATGAAGCTTTAACAAAATTACAACAACGACAAAACCCTGTATAACAAGAAATCAATAAGAGATAATGGTCTCTACTGTAGGAACATAATACCTTTTTTATTGACAAACTTACAACGCATCCAACAATATGTTGGCTCGACAAAAAGATGGCCTTATTAGGATGTTGCACAAAAAGTAGCTATCGTCGTCGAGGGAAGCGACTGAGTGGGATTTACATGGCTTTAAAGGTTGGCCTCAAAAAGGCGAGCTGGGGTTGAGTGATGCTGATAAGCCGTTTTTATAAGCGGGTTCTCTAGGGGAGGTGTACATTATTTCGCAAATGGGTTTCTCCCCCCGTTTTCAGTAAAATATAAATATCATGCGGGCTCACCTTTTCACCTTTGAACTGACATCGGAATAAATTCTAGGGAATATTCGTCGGAAATTGATAGTCTGCTCATTTCTTCAATCACAATGGAAAATAAATTCATTCATCAAGAATGTAATGAATGACAGTATTAGCTTGGACTCCTGAGAGGAAGGATCACAGCGCTGCTACGATAAGTCTTTAACTTTATTTCAGTATATTTTCTTTTAAATTAACCATTTTTCTATACTTTTACGAAGTCTTATTTTATTTATTCTTATACCTTTCTTTAATTATAGCAGTTATTGATTTTTTATTTTTTTCCTATTATTATTTTATTTTATTTTTCTCATCTCTCGATTGTTATAATTAATTTAATTAACCAACCTGGTCTCCTGACTAATGGATGAACCAGACGACGCAACTAGCCCTGTGGCTAAAAGAAGAAGACAAGATCGGGGCCGAATTAAAAACCCCCCCGATAAAATCAATTTTGGAGAAAACAATAATATTAGACCCACCTTCCTTATAATGAAAAGAACGGATGAGGAAGATTTTAAAAAGGTTTCACCTTTTTTTATAAATAAATTTATAACTGGGCTCGTAGGAGAAGTAAAAAACATTAAAAAAATAAAAGACGGATCCTTACTGATAGAGACCTTTAAGGGTACTCAATCAGATTCCCTATTAAAAATTAAAAATTTCGGAGAGCAATTTCCCATTGAAGTGACACCCCATAGTAGCCTTAATTATAGTAAGGGTATAATAAAAGTATTTGATTTTCAATATTTAGAAATCGAAGAAATCAAAAAAGAAATGATTAATGTTATTAAAGATATTGTGAGAATAACAATTAAAAAAAATGGTAACGAAATAAAGACACATAGTTATATTGTCACATTCCCCACTCCAACAGTTCCTAAATCCATTAAAGTTGGATACCAAACAATAGAAGTCCACCAATACATACCTAATCCCCTCAGGTGCTTCAATTGTTTAGGTTTCTATCATCCCACTGCGCAATGCAAAAAACAAACTATTTGTATACAATGTGGAAAACCTAGACATGGGGAAAACTCTAAATGTAATAACGAGCCGAAGTGTATTAATTGTAATGGGCCCCATCACGCGCTCGACCGATCATGCCCTATCTTCCAAATGCAAAAAGAAATTAAATCTATTCAAATTGCAAAAAAGATCTCTTTAATGGAGGCCCGAAAAATATACAAAGAAAGATACCCCACTATGTTCAATAAATCATTCGCGAACATCGTAAAAGAGACAAATAAAATAGAAAAAAAAGAAATCGGCACACAAGTCGACATCCCATTTATTTTTGGCGAAAATATAAATATAAATAAAAATATAGAAAGTAATAATAATAATAATAATAATAATAATAATAAATTTGTTACACCTATAAAAAGTAACAAAATCAACCTCCCTCAACCTCGTGAGCCCCGGTCGGTACGAAGAGTTCCGACGAGAAGCCGAAGTAGTTCGGCGCAGACCCGAGCCCCGCCGGCCACGCCCGAGGCTCCCATCCCCACCCCTCCCACGCCACTACCTCCACGGCCGTGGCTCCTATCATTTCAACTCCCACCGTCGATAGCAACGGACTAGAGATGGGCGTTTCGGTTAGATATTTTTTTTTTAGATTTTATATAATAGATATAATTTTTTAAGAGCTCTACGACGGTTTCGAATTGCGATCCTGCATTGCTCGTTAAACCACGGCACGGATGGTCTCTTAGGGGTGCCTTTGGTTTGAGGTATTGTTGATTTTGCCGCCTCCAATATAACGTCTAAGAAAATCTGGCATCCTTTTTCGATACTTAATTGAGATGGCAATGTTTCAGGTGGTCTAGCAAGAGCAGAGAAGAGTGCCCAGTCAGCTTTATCGAGAATCCATCGAGGCTTCTGGTTTATATGGTGGTTTATATTTTCAAATTTAAGACGGATGGGGAAGTGGTCGCTTCCGTAAAGTTCCGGCAGTACTGTCCAATCAATGAGGTTAAATAGCGAAGGACTGCACATAGCTAAGTCTATAGACGAGTAACTGCCAAAACTGTGACTTAAAAAAGTTGATTCACCTGTATTAAGAAGTAAAAGGTTCGAAATTTCAATAAAACTTTCTATTACTCTTCCTCGGGAATTTAAATCTGAAGACCCCCAAAGAGGGCTGTGTCCGTTCATATCACCGACAAGGAGGACCGGTTGGGGTAATTGGGAGTAAATATGGAGTAGATCTTCGGTTTGTATATGTGGGTCCTGTGGTAAGTAGATATTACAAAGTGTGAATGTAATGCCAACGTGTATGGTAATTGCTGTAACCTGGAGTGGTGTATCTATTTCTATTTCTTGTGAATAGACAGAGCTATTAACAGCGATAAGTACTCCTCTTGAGCCATGATCATCGGGGCCATCGGTCCTGTATATGTTAAAATTTTTTAGCGAGATATTGTCCCTAGCTTTAAGGTGGGTTTCTTGTATACAGATACATAACGGACTCTCATCTTGTATTAAAATTTTCAAGTCGTTAAAGTGGGTTTTTAATCCATTACAGTTCCATTGAATGAGAGTCATTTTGGAAATTAAGTAAGAGAGTGTAAAAGGGATTAAGTTGTAGGAGTCCAAAATCTTTCATTTGATATGAGATAAAAAAATAAATAAATAAATAAAATAAAAAGTAAAAAAGAATAAAGCGTTTACGCATTAATGCCCACATACACATACTTACGAGTAACTGCAGAGACGTAAAAAAACAAACAAATAAGATAAGCATATGCACACATAACCCAGTATGCACATATATACAAGTATACTTACATATATTTGTACTTATAAACACAAACACACATTTACATATATATACGCGTTTAGAAAAGAATATTCTTTTATACATATACCAGCAAGGAGGTAAAAGAATGAGTATAAAAGCAAACGTATGTATATAAAATAGTAAAACGGTAGTTGTAATGTTGTGTATCATGATAGTACTTTATTTTATATTTATTTACTCAATGGATATAATAAGTTTTTACGTTATTTTCTTCGTGCCTTTTTTGTTTGCTTTGGTTTTTACTTTAATAAAACCCTCCTCGTCAGCTGACTGGTGCACATCGTCAAGTGACATGTGCATATCTTGGGTGCCTAAAGAGGGAGTAGGCGGTATGGATGCAGCAACAGTAGGTGGAGGTCCGTTGTAGTGATGGGAAGAAAAACGCCAAACTGTTTGAAAAAACTGTTTTTTATAAAAAACGGAAAAAAACTGTTTTCCTGAACCAGCCCAAACAGTTGGAATTTAGAACTTCCTACCCTTCCCGTTCTCATTTATAACTACTCAAACGTTTGGAACTCGTTACAGAACGACTGAAATTGAAAAGAACGGTTGTTTTCTTCACCACTAGCGCTCCGTTATTTGATTTTTCGTTAGGTTTTCTGTGGATTCTATTTTCGAATTTCTATTTATTTCATTTAAAATTTAAAGTAACACTTTTACTTTCATTTATACTTAATATTTAGACTTACTTTATAATGTCAGTTTATTCAAGTGCTAATTAAAACATATCTCCAAACTGCTGTGTATGGATAATAATATATGTATTACGATAACAGGAAGTTATTATATATAGTTCATTACAATGAAAAAAAAAGTAAAAACTTCTAAATATTACAGAAGTTTATTTTTCGTAATATTTCAAGAGTTCATAATATTTTAACATTTTTCTCGATAAAGCCTGTCGAAATTATTTTAGGTTTGTGATTTTTTTTTTAATTTTGGTGCTTCAACAATTAATGACATTTTCTGATTTTATTCTCAAATTATTTTTTTTTTAACTTTGAATTAATACTATTATTACGTTTTCAATAAAACAACACAACACAAAACAAACACCTGATAGAAACATTAGTCTGGAGGTTTTCTGTTTTTCCCTACCTGTTTTTTTCAAACCGTTTTTTCCAACAGTTGTTTTTTTTCAACGAACAGTTCGTTGGCGTTTTGTAAAAACAACCGAAACGCCCATCTCTAGTCCGTTGCTATCGACGGTGGGAGTTGAAATGATAGGAGCCACGGCCGTGGAGGTAGTGGCGTGGGAGGGGACGGGAGGGGTGGGGATGGGAGCCTCGGGCGTGGCCGGCGGGGCTCGGGTCTGCGCCGAACTACTTCGGCTTCTCGTCGGAACTCTTCGTACCGACCGGGGCTCACGAGGTTGAGGGAGGTTGATTTTGTTACTTTTTATAGGTGTAACAAATTTATTATTATTATTATTATTATTATTATTATTATTACTTTCTATATTTTTATTTATATTTATATTTTCGCCAAAAATAAATGGGATGTCGACTTGTGTGCCGATTTCTTTTTTTTCTATTTTATTTGTCTCTTTTACGATGTTCGCGAATGATTTATTGAACATAGTGGGGTATCTTTCTTTGTATATTTTTCGGGCCTCCATTAAAGAGATCTTTTTTGCAATTTGAATAGATTTAATTTCTTTTTGCATTTGGAAGATAGGGCATGATCGGTCGAGCGCGTGATGGGGCCCATTACAATTAATACACTTCGGCTCGTTATTACATTTAGAGTTTTCCCCATGTCTAGGTTTTCCACATTGTATACAAATAGTTTGTTTTTTGCATTGCGCAGTGGGATGATAGAAATCTAAACAATTGAAGCACCTGAGGGGATTAGGTATGTATTGGTGGACTTCTATTGTTTGGTATCCAACTTTAATGGATTTAGGAACTGTTGGAGTGGGGAATGTGACAATATAACTATGTGTCTTTATTTCGTTACCATTTTTTTTAATTTAAAAAATTCCAAAAAAATCCATGTCAACCAAATCTGATCGAATATAAAAAACAACGAGCCATCTGCCGACTAACCATTAACTATATAAAATCAGAATCCTGGAAACATTTTGTTGAAACAATAAACTCTTCCACACCAGCAAGCTTAGTCTGGGACAAAATAAGAAAAGTTTATAAAAACTACTCGACCACCCGATACACCTTATCACACGATGGAAAACTTACTGATGACCCCGACACAGTTTCTGGAATATTTGCCGATTACTACTCACAAGTATTTAATACACCCTCAAATCAACCATTTTCTGAACCGACACACTGCTTAGATGCATTTAATGGTGACTCAGAAGGCCATATTAAAGAATATAATCGCCCTTTCTCCATGTGGGAACTCCAATTCACACTTAGGCATTTGAAAGGATCCTCACCAGGCCCAGATGGTATTCATTATGCGATGATCAAACACCTACCGCATGATAGTTTGAGTTGGCTGCTCGACTTTTATAATGAAGTTTGGAAAAGAGGCGAGTTCCCTAAAATCTGGCTAGAGTCAGAAGTCGTCCCAATCCTGAAGACCGGAAAGGACAAACGGCAACCATCCAGTTACCGCCCAATATTTTTGACCAGTTGCTTATGCAAGATATTGGAGCGCATGGTCAACAAACGGCTAGTGTGGACTCTGGAAAAAAACCACATCTTACAAAATTTTCAATGCGGCTTCCGCAAAGGTAGATCAACGATTGACCACATCGTCCAACTAGAAACAGAAATTCAGTATACTTTCATTCAAAACCAACAGGCAATAGCTATCTTTTTCGATATGCTCAAAGCATTTGACCACTCCAATAGAAATGATATCCTAAAAAAATTACAAAATCTCGGTTTCACAGGCAATATTTTAAAATTTATAAAGCGATTTTTATCTCACCGGACGTTCAGGGTTCGGATTGGAGGCACCCTATCCCAAATTAGTGAGCAAAAGAATGGAGTACCACAAGGATGTGTGCTCAGCACAACTCTATTTGCCCTGTCGATCAATGACTTAGGAAAAAATTTGCCAAGGGGGATAAAAGTAATGCTGTACGTCGACGACCTGGCCATTCTATACCGTTCTAACGACATTGAAGACATAAAAAGGAAGCTTCAAGAAACGTTAAACCGATTGAGTGATTGGTCCCGATCGTCTGGCCTAAAATTTTCCACAGAAAAAACAAAATGCTTACACTTCAGCCGCAGAAGACGAACGCTTATATCACCGGAGCTTACCCTAGGAGATACAACATTACATTTTGTCGACAACCATCGTTTTTTAGGGCTCATATTCGATAGAAGACTGTCTTGGAATTGTCACATAAACTTTCTCAAAGAAAAATGCACACAAAAAATGAAAATTCTGAAAGTTCTTAGTAGAACAACCTGGGGAGCTGACAGATATACAATGCTAAAAATTTACAGGGCCCTTATCTGCTCGAAGCTGGACTATGGGAGTTTTGTGTACGGCTCAGCTCGTTTTTCATGTCTATCAAAGCTCGATGCCGTCCACCATACTGGTATTCGAATCGCAACAGGTGCTTTCAGGACCAGCCCTATCCTAAGCCTGTGCGTTGAATCCGGACTTCCACCCTTAGTATTTAGAAGACAAACTTTAGCAACAAACTACATCTCCCGTATATATTTACAGCCACTACATCCAACCTATAAATATCTTTTCGAGCCAAAATTTTCAAGGAAGTTTCAACAAAAACCAAAAGCAACACTACCCGTCGCAGAAAGATTTTCATCCATTGTTAATGAATTAAAGACCATTTCCGTCAACATTCCAGATGTAAATACTCCGCCTTGGACCTACCAACCTCCGAAGCTGTATCTAGACCTATCCAAATTCCGTAAAGATAGTACTGCCCCATCCGAATATCATGAAAAATTCCAACAACTACTTCGCTCCCTCCCAAACCACATAGTGATTTACACGGATGGCTCCAAATCAGAAATCGCAACAGTATCCGCATTTGTTACATCTTCATCAACTCACAAAAAGAAGCTCCACCACCTTTGCAGTATTTACACCGCCGAATTGAACGCCATAGCATCCGCACTATACTTTACAATGACAGTTACAGAACAAAACATCGAACACATCGCAATCGTATCCGATTCTATTGGCGCACTTCGTGGTATAAATAATATGTATGCAGACCACCCCACGATAGTACGAATTCACGAATATCGAAAAATGCTAGAGGGAATCGGAAAGTCGGTCCACTTCATCTGGGCTCCAGGGCATGTGGGCATCACCGGGAACGAGATGGCCGACAAAGCTGCCGGTGAAGCGTTATCTCTCCCAGGAAGAGGAACTGCTATTCTGACAGCCTCAGAACTGGCCCGACCATTAAGGGCGACCATTAAAGATAGATGGCAATCTATTTGGGATGAAAGCCCACCAAGTAAACTAAAAAATGTTAAACGAACAGTGAAGCCATGGTCAACCTCAAACCGTAATAAACGCCGAGATGTGGTCGCAATTACTCGACTCAGAATAGGACACTCTCGATTGACCCACAGCCACCTTATAACGAGGGAAGAACCACCACAATGTCAAACATGTAAAAATAGTCTTACAATTAAACACATCTTCGAGGAATGCCGTCGTTATAAATCATTACTGCAACAACTCGATATACCTCCGGAACTCTCAAAAGCGCTAAAAAATGACGAAGATATGATAAGTAGGGTCATTCAGTTTCTCCAAAAAAGCAAGTTATTTTCGAGCATCTAAGTTTTATTCTATATTCCTATTTGCATACCTATTTATTTATAAAAAAAATTTTTTTTTTTTTTTTTTTTTTTATTAAGTATTATTATTATTATTATTTTTTTTTTATTTAAAAAAAAACCAACCTAATAAATAATAGTAAACCTAAAAAGGACTCCGCCGATCCGTCAAGCTGTGGGCCGGGGGGAGTGGGTTCCTGGTCTGCTGGGGGTTGGGCTGGGGTATCGGGGACGTCTCAGGTCTCATAGAGCATGTTAGCTCCGAGGACTTTGGAGGATTTGGACTTTTCCATGCACAATTATATGTAAACATTAGTGTATTGTACTAATGTAATTAAGTTAGGTGGAAAACATGGTTTTTATCCACATCCTCTACCAGAGCCTCGTGTCAAAAGAAAAGTCACCAAACAAGAACATGTGGGACCGGGGCGCCCCCTTTGCTCCGGCTGGCCCCCATCGGCCCGGGTGCCGCTCTCGTCGGTGTCCGGCGGGATTTGGGTCGGTAGTTTCCCCAAGATGGATAAATAAAGAAACCAATGGGCGTTGATGACCTCAGCAGTTTTTCGCCCCTAAACAATAACAAACAAACAATGTAATGAATGACAGGAAAATAAGTATATTAAAAATCATATCCACATGCTTCCCTATTTTTAATAATATTATTTTCATTATTTGAAAAAGGACATGGGGTTGGAAACTATACATCTAAAATCCATGGAGGGTCTCGAATACACTACTTTTTACCAGCAAGGTGGTGATTAGATAACTGTTACAAGTGTTATACTCAAAAAACGACTGGGGTCAACTGTGGTGTACCATGGTGGTTACCATAGAAACCTACAATACTAAAGGTCACGGGTTCGCGTCCCGACATAGGATTTTTTAATGGGAGTAAAATATCCTTGTCTATGCTGTCCCTCGGATAGGACGTAAAATGGAGGTCCCTAGCCTGTACGATGTCATTATTTATTATTTATTTTATTTTATTATTTATACATATTATTTAGTCCATGATGTCAGGTACTCAATAAAGTTCTCTATCCTAATAATAATTGGATAGACTAAATTTTATTAGTCCGATTAGCCTTAGTGGCATAAAGTGACGTTAAAACAAACAACTCAACAAACGACTTTCTTCCTAAATATTTTTTAAAAAATACCAGCGCCAACCATATAGAGACTGAGTGAGTCCTCATAGATTTCCAATAACCAACAGTTTCTAATATATCTATGAATGTTGGTGATTTGCTTAATCTAGTCCTCTTTTACCGCATGAAAGTGTGAGAAATCTTCCTATACAGCCTTAGACAAGTACCTCTGTCAGGACAGATGCCTTCTCTTTTTCCAGTCCACTCCTTTCCTGCTAAAGGCTTCTAATTCCTTCTCGTCAGTTCTTTGTTGGCATTGTCTGTGGCCGCCTCCCATCCATTCCAAGCAAGTAGCCCTGGTAATTTGGTCATAGGCCATTCGTAATATGTGACCATACCCCCTGATGTCTCATCGACCCAAAACTACTGGCTTAAGTGAGCCGTTCTAGATATAATATGTTTAGTCTGACGATTCGATCCCAACGGTGAATCAGTCTTCTAATTGTCTCTACACCAATTGTCTCCGATTGTCTACAGGTCTAACGGTAGGTAACGACAGTCGTTTGCGAACAACATCTTGGGAAATTTGAAAATCAAAATTTTGTGTCATATGACTCACGTTCTATAAATGAAGCTACTTATCGTTCAATTAATCAAATGTCAACATCGCTGTCAAAAGTGATTAAAAACTTACTTTGAATAATTTCTTCAATGAAAACACCACCACATTAATTTAAAAAAAGTCTTTCCCCTCGCTTTTTTTTTCCTAAAGGCCCATTCCCCGTCCATCTTCTTTATAGACATAAATCCCCTTAATGGATAAGGCTTAAATTTTTAATTACTGTTTCCGAGCACGCCCCACCACTACCCACAGACAATCTCCTCCAATTCTTTGATCAAATATGAAGATAACTTATAAATATTTTGATATATTTTCAATCATTTATTTATTTTTTGTAACAAAATGGGCTCTTCTACCACTTGGGTGATTTTAGCCTCTATAAAACGTAAAGAGATTTACTACAGAGAGCGATATTAACTAGTATGAGAAAAATATTAAAGAGTAAATAAAATAAATAGCGAAATACAATGGTAATATAAAAGTTATGGATGACAGAATACAATAAAGTTGTTGGTAACGTATAGGTAAGAATTTAGGTGTTGCGTAGGCAATAATTATAGTTACCTATATCAGTAAGAGAGAAAAAAAAAATATACATTGATAGATAAATTTCAGTACAAAGAAAAAGTCATATTATTATTAATCATTAAACTGATATAAAAACTGTCCTCGGATGGTAGTTTTGTAATATCGGTTATATTTTATAACTGTTACAAAACTGAGGTCATGGAAGAAATTGTTCCAAATAGAATTTTTGAAATATTCAGAAACTGGGAGTTCTCTCAACGAATAGTTTGTAATACAGTAGTTGAGGAGTTATTTGTTAAGTACTATTTGTTCAATAGTCTGAACATAATTTAGTCCTTACCATTAGTTTAGTTGGTGGCGTTTCATGTAACAATTCTAGGTTAGGTAAATACTACTATATTAGTAAAATTTACGATAGAATTAGGGGTTAAAATCATCCAATAAAAAAGAAAAGAAGAAAAATTGAATTTTTATTTACTTTAATTTTCTTTATTTACTAGCTATCTAAAGTAACTTAATTAAATTTTTTAAAAATAAAATAAAAAATAGTCATTAGGGAACTGATTGAATTGGTTCAGTCGATTGAGAAATCCGACATCATTTCCAAAAAAAAAAAAAAAAGGAAATGATTTCCGTTTTAACTCATATGTGAACTCCTCATATGCCCAGGATATTATTACTCTTAGAAATAAATCGTAATTTTAATTTCTAATAAACTGAATGTGCCGGTGAAAAAAAAAGTTCAAGAAATATATTATTTCAAAAGTAAAAAGATTTTTTTTCGCTTTTAAATTTATGAAATGAATACATGTATGAATTAATGAATTCGTATATAAAATTGTAAAATTTATTAAAACAAAGGTTAGCACGTATTTTCCTCCCGAGAACGAAACAAACGTCCATTGCTGTTTGAATCTTCTCTCTCGAATTCCGAACGAATGTTTAGTGTTTTAGAAACAGAGTATTTCCATATGGAAAATTAGAAAATATGTAGATTAGTAGAAAATCTGACTGGTTTCAACGATATTAGAGTCTTAAATAATTTTATGTGGAGAACGCTATGAGAAGGGTCCATGGTAGATAAGTGGTTTATAGAGCCTCAACGGTGGAGAAGATACCAGAGTTCGAATCCCGGCTACGGTAATCGCCAATCTATTCACTTTTAATAAAAAAAAAAGTTTATTTAATAATTATCAAAAAATATTTGCAATCTATTTTCTTTTATGTAAATATGAAAAACGACTAACACTTTTTCATTATTCTAATTTTTTTTACAGTAAGGGACAAAAGACATTGACAAATTATATTGTTAGCCTATCGTAAAAGCCTGACATTGATGAGTGGTTTGAGTGGGGAGGAAGTAATGTATTTATTAAGATTCAAGAATTTTTAATACAGAGCGGTTGTTTCGGCTTTATTATTTGTAATATAAAGTCTCCTTGTTTACTTAAGATAAACGACCCCCCGATTCAATGTTCTGGAAATACAACTAGTCAGGTAATTTATTATTATTATCTTCAGAGCTCCAGAATATTGCAAATAATTTCCTTACGTAAACACACTTCAACCCCAACGATTAAACATTTTTTTTTTTTTTAAGTTTGGCTTTCCCTTCAATTTTTTTTTTTAAAAAAAGGTATCTTGAGTTGAGGTTTCGAGGAATGTTTTTTCCTTCTTCAGATATAATTTATCAATATAGGATAAATATTATTCGTATCATCATAAATTTACATAATCAGGACCGATTAATACACACGAAGGCAAACGATTTGCTTGTCTAATAAAAATAAATGGACACTCATTGTTTCATTTTTTATTTTCACTTACCTATACATGAAATACATTGTCAGGGGAAATATTGCGATCGTGAAAAATTTCGACTTCCGGTTTTTAACGGAAATGTACGATTTAGGGTCCCTGAGTCTAAATAACTAACTAAATGCTCGGTATTTGAATTAGGTATGTAAGGTAGGTGAATGCCTTTGACAGCAAATATTTCATTGAAAAAATGTGAGCCTTCAGCCTACTGGAGGCGACTCACACCTTCCGGACGTAAGAGCGATAAACCTTCCCCGTGTATCTTATCAAGAATCCTTAAAAAAATATGATTTTCAATGTTATCGGTAACCGCCCGGAGAATTTGGTATGCTTTAGGAAGGACTGTATGCTTTAGGGAAAGAAATAGAGGTCCTCGTGTCCTGCAGTATGTCTCTCTCTTTGAACCTGACAGAGCTTACTCCATCGGTGGGTAGTACACGGGCGATGGCCTCAATGGTCATGGAAACCACGGCTAGCGGAAACATGAGGTTCGGGCTACACCCTCCAGGCTGTCTGAGTTCCCGCAAGCAACACGAATGTACGTAAGAACACACTGCGCGGCCCTAACGCGCCAACTGAAGAAAAAAAATGGACCTTGTAATTGTAAATAGGTATCTAAAAAAAAAAACGAAAAAGAATGTTCTAAATTTATCTCTTCTTAACAGTAAAAAGATACTTTCTTGTTTCAGATTTCGTACTTATTTATTTATTTAAAACAATAAGATAGAAATGTACCGATAATTGTATGTTAGCGCTGAACCATATTTTCAAGAGAACTTACGTAGCGAACTGGCGTGAAACATGACGATCTTTTTTTCAGCAGGTATCATAGGAACTAAACTGAAACAAATAGGTCCATCCATCCCGTCAGTATTCAGTCTCCGTTGGATAAAAAAGGCCGTTTGACTAGAACTGAAACTTGAATGATGAGGAAACTGACCATATAAAAGGGCCCAGTTGACATATAAACGAGCAGAATTGTGATACTTACTGTTAGGACAAAAAAAGGGCCTCTAAAGGGTCAGGCAGAAGAAGTACAGAATAGAAGAGGGATGTGGTAGGCGGGCGCCCGTATGGTAAAGGGCAGAGGGAGCTCTGTGGTGTTTGCTGTAAAGATGCTAATTTCTTTTTTTCTTCACTTTCCTCATGCTCAAAATTGCTCAGGACTCGTTGTATTAATTCATTTATCAGTCTATTGTGACAGAATAAAATAAAGTACGTAGAAAAAGCCATTATAATTTTAGGAATGTCAGTAGTATTGAAATCAAGAACAATGCTTTTTTTACAGCCCGTCAAACAACTCAAACGGTCCTAGACATATTGATCGAAGAGTTGTGAGTAATTCAGGCGGGCATTGTCAAATTGTAGAGGACAATAGCCGTCCTTGCTAAATTGTGATCTCATGCACGACCCCTCTGCTATTGCTACCATTTGTTACCATCCCCATCGTCCAGTTGTTTTCGAACATTTAAATTGTAAATCCAACGAAAAAAAGTTACTTACAGATGGCAAGTAATCGATCGATTACTTTATATTTGATTTAAAAATTTATTATGATTACATTGAACAAAATAAAAAAGAACAAAAGGCCCGAATTCAAAAAGTTCCGAATTTTTTTCGGCTTAGGAGAAATTGAATATTAATTCCCTGAATGAAATATGTAGCTAAATTTGAATTTTTGGAATCTTAGAATTAAGGAACATTTGAAATTTACTTGAAGTATTGTTTTTCAATTTATTTATTTATTAAATACAATTAATTTGTCTAGATTTAAAATTTGCAATCAGCAAAATTGCTTTGCAATCAGCAAAGTTTGTGAGCTGCTTCGACAGCGTTCCTGTGCAGGAGTAGTTATTAATTTAAATGGTCTCTTGGCCACCGCCTTCGAAGTCGTCGGGGTGGGCTGTAAAGGTGGTTTAAGTTTTTTAAATTGTCTGTCAGTGGGTTATTGTTGTAGACCAGTCTTTGGTGAAAGTTAATGTAGTTGTCTTTGGCTATTGCGAAAACTGTTGGAATGTTTAAGTCCGTATGTATAATATCGTTGCTGACATAATATGGCGCGTCTACTATTTTTCTTAACACTTTCGACTGAAAGGACTGAATTTTTTGGATGTTCGATTTCTTGGCAGAACCCCACAGTTCTACACCGTAAGTCCATATCGGTTTTAAAAGAACTTTATACAAGGTTAGTTTGTTAGCTAGGGATAATTTTGAGCGTCTGTCAAGCAATCTAGATAAGAGTCCAAAGCGTCTATTTAATTCTTTTCGTTTGAGTCTGACGTGAGTTTTCCAAGTAAGTCGTTTGTCCAGATAAAGCCCTAAATATTTAATTTCATTTGATTCCGAAATCGGAGTTTTATTGAAGAATATTTGGGGGCAAAGACCATGATTAAGTGTGAAGACTACATGCACACTCTTTTTCTCATTCATTTTAATTTTCCACCTAGCGGCCCAGTCAGCAATATTGTCTAGGTGGTTCTGGAGAGTTTGAAATGCAATCAAGGGATTTTTATCTGAACAAAGAATTGCTGTATCGTCAGCAAAAGTGGCCAAAAGTGTATTTGGGTGTTCTGGTAGGTCTGACATATATATATTAAATAATATAGGACCCAGGACACTGCCCTGAGGCACTCCTGCTTTAATAGGTTTTATTTCAGAAATTTCAGTCCCTACTTTTACCGAAAAATGTCTATCTGTTAAATAAGAAAGTAAAGTTAAATAGTAGGTCGGGGGGAGTAATATTTTAAGTTTGGAAAGCAACCCTTCATGCCAAACTTTATCAAACGCTTGGCTAATGTCTAGAAAAACACTGGGGCAATATTTTTTGGATTCCAAAGAGTTAGATATAAAATCTACTAAACGATGGCATTGTTGAACAGTTGAATGATGTTTTCTAAAGCCGAATTGATGATTTGGAATATATTTAAAAATTTCAAGAGAATCAAAGCGAAGGAGAAGTAGTTTTTCAAATAATTTAGAGAAAGAAGGAAGAAGGCTTATTGGACGGTAGGAATTTGGAAGATCGGGAGATTTGTTAGGTTTCAATACCATCACAACTTCTGAATATTTCCACAGGCTTGGGAAATACGTGGTTTTCAAAATAGAATTATATATATTTGTTAAAAAAAGAATTGCTTTCCAAGGTAAGTTTTTAATTATAAAATTCGTAATTAGGTCGAATCCCGGGGCTTTATTATTAGGTATGTGAGCAATCAAGTCTTGAACTTCATAAGGGTGAATAAATGTTGGAGGTATTGTCATTGGTAAGGGTATATCATGTTGATTTTGAACAAGAAATGAAGAAAGACTGTCATTTATGTCATGCGGTGTAAAAGTTTCCTCAAGGTGGTCAGCAAGTAATTGTGCGTTTTGAGCATCTGACTTAGCACAATAACCATCAGGATGCCTAAGAGGGTGAGAGACATCACGATGTTGAAGGATTCGCTTGGTTATGCTCCAGAGAGGTTTCTCGGAGGTTGATAAACGACCGAGGAGTTTGTTCAATTAATAAGTTCAATTAATAAGACACAAAAAATATATATAAAAAAAACCTAGGAATGAAAAACATTGATAACATTTGTTGTTTTAAGCTTATTTTTTTTAGCGTCACTGAATGCTCCTATGGCTTATTGGACGATGCTACAGTGGGAATTATAAATTTTTCCATCCAGGGTAAACTAGAATAATTGGGATACGGAATAATTGGGATCTTTAACGAGTACCTGACATCGTACAGGCGAGGGAACCTTTTACGTCCCATCCGAAGGATGGCATAGCAAAGGATTTTTTACTCCCCTTAATTAGTATTTGAAAAATTGGTTGGAACCCGCTGTCTAATGTTTAATTTTCAGTCGGCTATGGTAAACATTACACTGCAGGTGGCTATCCTTTGATTAAATTTAATCATAATTATAAAATATTTTATTAATCAATAGTAAGCCGTAATTCCCCCCCCCCCCCCCACTACTGATGCTTGGCGTTCAAGTCTGCTTGATGCCCTAAGGAATCAAAGAGGAAAGTGAAGACGGAAATGGATTTGTTAGGAGCTCAATATCCTAAAGCTATTTTGACCGGAAAGGAAATCGTTTTGACTACAATTGCGATAGATTATAGGAAGTCGCGGGTAGGCAAAGAAAGAAGGTGATGATTAGAGCTCGGATTCCCGTGCAATTGCATCTTTTTATTGGTAAGTCAGAATAACGCGAATTCAAGTTACTTATCCGAATCAAGCCTAATGGGATGTTTTAACGAAGTTTTATACTGCACGAAATTGCACGTTTTGGGGTTTAGTGCACGAAATTGCACGTTTTGGGGTTTCTGCACGAAATTGCACGTTTTGAAGTTTCATTGCAAGAAATTGCATCATTTTATAATTTGAAGAAAAAAATATTTCAAATTTTAATTTTCTTAAATATACATCAAAAACTTAATAGAAAAATAAATGGGAATTAGGAATAGAAATAAAAAAATAACGAAAAGTAAACATAGGACAAAAATAAAGGTAACTTGGGGTATGTAAACAAACACAAACCTCCAATTTCCAAGAACTGAGGGGGTTCAGTAGTTCCTGGATGTTTACATTTTGTTTCTCAGTTCTCATCGTTCTGTCACTATCAATCTTGTTTCTGTCGAGTATATTGTTACTTAAAATGCCAAAAATTGGAGGGGTGTCTTCGAAAATTGCGGGATGGATTGAAAAATATCCTGACTCAAAAGGGATGGTAGTGTAGCGTTTTGCAAATTTTGTGATAAAAATATTGGATGTGAGAGGAAATCACAAATTGATGCCCACTGCAGCACAAGTAAGAACTTAATTTTTTTTTAACCATAGAACGGTACCATGGGTAGTGCGTGTCATCAGAGTGATTTAAAAATAAGCCTACGCACCGGATATTGCATCTAGTGATTCCATAATTTGAGCAGCATCTTTCCTTTATAAGATCTCCCTATTTTCAATATAATTATAGCTCACATGCGACTGTTTTACTCTTTATTCCACATCTTGTTACTATTTAAAGTAAATATTTTATATTCTGATTTTTTGTTGTTTTTTTTTTACCGGAAATATTTTCAAATATAGAATTCGAAGAAAAAGTGCAATCAGTTATCAAATTAAAAACCATTTTGATGAATCCAACCATTCAATCTGATTTGGCATTTATTAGATCGAATTTAGCAGCTTTGCCGCTTGCTATTACATAACTAGAGGAGAAAAATCTTTCTCAATATGTCCAAATAAAAATAGTTGAGGACGTTGGAAAATCATTGGAAAGAATCAAGAGCGAAAAAGGAATTATAGTTTACGAAAAATTTCGAAATATTTTTTTAAAAAATCCTGGATACACTCTATTAAAAAATTGTAATGATTGCTTTAACGGAAATTCAATCACTGTTGAATTGAAGGAGATCCCTAGTTGCTGAGTCGCTTTAATATTTTCCTCTAACATTGTAGAAGTTGAGATATCTTTTTCTAAATTGAAAGAAAGTTTAAGTGACCGGAGGCACAGTTTTACGGAAAAATTTTTAGAAATGTATTCAGTTATAAACTTTAATTAAAAAAATAATGAAGTGTAGTTACATTTCTAATGAACTCCATTAATTTTTCTTTACTAATAAAAAAATCATTATTTTATCAAAATCTATATTAAAACCAATATTTTAAAAATAAAAGCTTTTACTGCAATTTACTCTCCGCTACTTATTTGTTTCAAAAGTAGCTATATATTGTTCACATAAATAATTTAATGCATGATTTTCAAGCAATAATTTTTTTTTGCTTGTTTTTGCACGTTTTAAATTTTTTATTGCACGGTTTTGCACGTTTTTAAGTTTTTACTGCACGGTTTTGCACGTTTTCAAGTTTTTATTGCACGTTTTCAAATTTCTACTGCACGGAATTCCGAGCTCTAGTGATGATAGAAGGATTGGTTACGATATCGACGGCAGTACCGGCATGTGCCCTACCGTCAGCGTGGTCATCAGTACGGTATGAATGGTACTCCATTATTTTGAGATTTTGTTTAGTGGTTAGTAGAATTTCTGTAATGAGTGCTACTACATTTTTTTTAAGACACAATTTAGTTAAAAATTTTTGAATTTAGCAAGCTGCTGATACTCAGCAAATGCTGAGATACATCATATATATAGATCATAGAGGAAATAATAACATGTCATCGGGGAGGAAAGAAACTTAAACTGTTCGTATTCCCATTCAGATTAATAACAAATGTTTTGTAATTCTGGCCGGCTCTCGCCTATATCCCCCTCTTCCAAAAACTGGTCATTGTTGATACACCGAACATTCGGACGGTTATTGACCGCTGATTTGCTGAGCCGGACTGCAGATCTTGATTGAGGTTCACGGCGGGAGATGTGTTATCACTTATTCTCTCGTCAGGTTAGTGTGAGTTGCCCTAGTAGACCCCGGATTTCGAGGTTACCCTTATTTTCCTGCATTTAATTTGCTCGTCGTTGCCAATGTTTAATTAATTCCAAATACCGCAGCTCACAAGGGGATCCCAGGTCTAAAGTTGATAAATTCATTAAAATAAAATAAGTTAGTATGTGACAACTATTAAAAAAGAAGCTTATATCTTAGAGAAAAACAATGCTCCTTTTCGAAATACTAGTAAAAGTTATAGATTAGATCAGGGGCCTAAGGAAGTCATTAAACTTTCCTAATATGCCAGCAACACACTTCTTCCATTAAGGCCCCATGTAGTGTTTCAGAAAACAGGATACCTTGCATTGCTCCCCTTCTTGAAGAATACGAAATTTGATGAAAATATTATAGTAAACAGAAATTTTATAGAAATAAACAGAAAATAATTATGGAAATATATTTATCACATAAGGTATGTATGTTCTTTTTTATTTTATTTTATCTTCAATGTAGAGAAGATATCATTAATATCTCGAAATACTTCCGACCTTCGCTCAATAAATAAATATATTGAATATTTACTTATTAAAACATAAATATAAATTATAATCCAAATCACATAGTTGGCTGTATGGAATAATCCAATGCAAAAAAAAATTCAATGCATTGGAAGATCCTTCAGTTACAGTAAGAACGACTCTGATAGCCAAAAATCTACTATTACCTTGTATTTACTAACTTATTTAGTCATGAAAGTGAAAATGGATGGAAACATATTTCAAATCGAATGCAATTAACATAATTGGATCGAATGCATTAAATATATAATTAAAAAGTTTTACATAAACATAACGTGATATGTATTAATGCAGAAAGAATTAGATTGTATTTAATGAAAAGATGAGCCCTAACATTATGCAATGGTCCAAATATGCGTTGAGCTAGTCATTTTTTTTCTATATTTCCTGATCTATTTTTCTTTAATGTTTCAAGTTCTTGAAATAATTCCTTTCATTATATCTGCATTATTCATCATATAATTTGCATGTAAATCAAATCAAATTAATAAATAAACAATACGAGCGGAGTTATATTGATAAAACATTTAAATTATATTTTGCAATTTATTTTATAAATGGTTCTATGAAATATTATGAAAACATGTTATTGAATCGTGATTTTTTGGGAAAATAACAATACATTTTTTACAAAATGAAATCAATTATTTCCTATATCCATTAATTCCAAGATGACCTCTGTTCCCATCCGAAGTTCCCTTTGGCAACACTTAACAGAGATCAGTTCGTTGGCCAAGAAATAAATGAATTTCAGAATTGTTGTAAAATCCAAATTGCACCCCTTAAACCATATACCAACGGGTTTCCTATAGCCAGTCTTAGAGCAGCCGCATAGAATACTGGGCTTGAATTGAATACACATTGACGTCGATTTGAACATCGTTTTACGTACGGCAGAATTCCATGTTTCTGAAAAAAAAACGAACGTAATTTAACTCAAGAATGAATCCGTAATTAATCCAGAAAAATTCATCGTCAATAAGATTCAAAGATTCAAGATCACAAAAAAGAATTGAATGCTTATTCTAGATGTTACTTGTGGACCATGTGATTTGATGAAACGGAATTTTTCATATGTTACATTAGGTAAACTGTTCCTAGAAAAATTACGGGTTAATTAAATGCAGCCGTAAAACAAACATGAACCAATATTAATATAATTTCAGGTGACAAAATTAATCCTTACATAAAATTAAAAAAGTTTTATTGCGCGTAATTTTAAGATTCTTTTAATGATTAATTTTGTTGGCTACATACCAATTGTATGAAATGTGGTACATTAATTATTAAAAATAAATTATAAAAATTGCATTTGATGAAAGATCACCCAAAAATCTATAACCAAGTGGTGTTTTTCTATAATGAAATGAATTAATGGAACATAGCTCCCAATTTTTCATCATAACTACTACTCTTATCTTTTTTGGAAAACTTTCATCACAAGTACTCATTCTAAAAGACGAAAAAAAAAAATTAATAAAGACAGGTAACAGAACGAGTACCAGTAGCTTTATCAAAGTCAGCCACACAGGGCTCCGTAAAGCTGGTTTTGTTTTTCATTTAATTTGAGGTCGCAGTAAGTTCTTCGCAGGGAATGAAAACCTTGGTAGTGAGAGAAGGTGGCGAAGAAACTGAGACGGCCTAAAGAATTCTTATTCAGGTTGTTGGTTCAATTTAATTTAAATTAAGCTCTAACATATAATTAATGAAGAAAATTAAATTAATTAATTAAAATTTAAATCTTAATCTGCCCATACTGATATAACTATCTTTCCTATTCCTATCAAACTCACAAATAACAAATCGAGGCTTTTCAATACGCAAATAAATAAAACATTGGATTGAAATAAATTAACTTAATCGTAAATAATGCATAAATCCTTTCTATTATCATTTGAAAAAAACTAATTGTAAACTTCAGAATATTATAAACATCACATCAGCACTTATAATAACACACCTCTTTATAAAATACTTACCTCTTCAAATTGTACATATATTTTACTAAAGTGATCTTTGAATATTTCTCACATACTTTTACGAAACAAAAAAATTTGAATTTTCCAAAGAGAATTATTACAAAAAATGGTTTACTGAAAATTGTTGGGATTGTGATTAGTCCTTCTGCCAACTGAGTAATAATTAAATACACATTGATTTCGGTTTGAATATCGTTTTACGTAGAATTCCATGTTTCCGAAAAAAACGAACGTAATTTAACTCACTAACGAATTCCGTAAGTAATCTAGAAAAATTCATTGTCAATAAGAAATATTCAAGACCACAAAAAAGAATTAATAAAGATGTTATTTATAGATCATGTGATTTAATGAAACGGAATTTTAGATAGGTTACATTAGGTGAAACTGTTACGGGTTAATTAAATGTAGCCGTAAAACAAACATGAACCAATTTTAATACAATTTCAGGTGACAAAATTAATCTTAACATAAAATTAAAAAAGTTTTATTGCGCATAATTTTAAGATTTTTTTATGATTAATTTTGTTGGCTGAGTAAAACTTAGTATCCATACCAAACTCGAAATCTTTCTAATGAAAAAGTTTGATTACTTTGAGGATGAAAAATCCCAAAATTGGAGATGCATTTTTTATGGAGGTGTACCACATCTTTCCAAAATCCGTAAAATAAAATTTGTACCATTGCACTGCATCGAATTTAACACCGATAATACTTCAAAAACTTTGCCTGTAATTCTATTTCATTTGATACTCATAAAATTAAAAAATCCGGAAAATGGATCTCTAATTTTGTTTATTGTATTTAATGACGATAATTATTGATTTTATCATGAATAAATTGAACTTTTCATGTTTAAAAAAAATAAGTTTATATTATTTCGAAAAAGGGCCGAATTCAAATAAAGTACGAAATAAATTCAAATCGAGATAGGGAAACGATATTATGGAATGGAAGAGGTGCTGTCATCGAGTTTAATTAGACCGTTCAACGTATAGTGACATTAGGTTCAATTTGTTAATCGTTTTGTTGCAATTCGGAAGCTTGATTACTCTAACTACTTCACATTCTCTCAAATGAATTTGTAAAATGCATTTATGATCAACGGTACTGTATGATCCAATTTTCTTTACATTGATTAAAGAATGCTCAATTCATTATATATATATTTCTTGTATGTTTTATATTGTAGCACCTATTTGGGTTCAAATAATTGTATTGACGTAAAATTACAATGCAAAAGAAAATCATACAATCAGATATTAGAGTATTAAAGCATGTATAGTGAGCGAAAAATATTAAATAATATCAACATAAAATAATCCGCACAAACAATCATTCCTGTAAAAATAATATTAATTTTTACCTAAAATATATACCTAAATATTTCTGAATTCAGACATTTATTTATTTTTTTAATAGGCTACGGTAGCAGTGAATAAAAAGGTAAAAAAAAGGAAGAAAGAACTTCAACAAACCTCTGAACAGAAGCAGGATAAGAAGACCAATTTGGAGAGAATAAAATTATCTTTCACGTCTGAGGACACATCACAATGGAACTGAATAAATAATAAAAGCATATCGTCTAAGCACAAAAGGGCTCTATAGATATTTTCTCTCATCATTGCTGTACCTCGCTTCCGAGAAAGTGAAGACGATTTCGTCATAATTTTTTGAGGAATTAAATGACTAAGCATCCTTAGAAACATTAAAATATGCATGAAGGGCTAATTTTTGGGTAAAAAAAAAAAAAAAAAGCATCATTATTTGAACAATATACAATAAAAGCGTTATTTCGCTTCGATTCGTGGATAACGAGCTAACACGAATTAACGAGTTGTAATTGTACATGTCGGTTGAATATGAAACGACATGTACAGTTTAATAAAAGGGACTTGTTGTAATCTATATAAATAAAGATGAAATTCTTTTTGTTTGTTTGTTCTTTATAGAAATCCATACCGTTTGTCCTAAATTCTCCAAATTTCGCTCAGTGTTTTTATTTTATTTAAGGCGTCAACCACTAGGGTCATCATCACTCTTTATTCCAAATTTCGGTTTATATCTTATGATATAATTCTGTTAATTTTAGAAAGTCGTACAGTTTGTCTCTTACGTTGTCTTGCAGTATACTGTATAAGTCATTTGGTATGTCTAAGAGTGCTCTGTATTCTTCGTAGGCCCTGCATTCTGTCAAAATATGCTTCACTGTCAGCGGACAACCACAATCGTGACAGTCGGTATTCGCGTGCCATTAGGTGCCATGTATCAAGCGCGTATGACCTATGCGAAAACGCCTTAAGATTACTTCCTCTCTGCGCTTATTCCTCAGTTAGAGTTGTTCTTTAATACCAGTTGCGATCATCTGTCCATATTAAAATTGCATAACTTCAGCCAATCTCTGGGTATATTCTTTATTGGTATAAAAATCTTTTTGATCTCGACGAGTCGAAATTCCTCGTGACAAACCGGTATATGCAGCTAGAAATTATATAAAATAAAAATATGATATTCTCATTTAAAAATACATAATAAACTAGAAAAAAAAAAAAAAAAAAAACATATGATTGAAAAGAGTTTTAGACTTGTTGTTGGAACAAACTGTTCTAGTACATGTTCGTGACCGTTCGAGAATATTCTACGCTTGTTTAGAACATTCTAGACTGGTATACTTCAGACTATACATAAGGAGCGAAGGAAAGTTAATCTTGCTCAGAAGCTAGACTCATATGGTTACTTCTGTGTTGCTGTATCGTTAAAAGTTGACTCTTTCTGTAACCTTGTTGATTATTTCAGTTTTTATTGTTCGCCTGACATTGTGAGTTATAATGTTTCCTTAATATAATTTATTTAAACCCTCATAAGTGTTACAATACCTTATAGTATATCCTGTAACTATTTCTTATTTTTTGCTTGCGAGATACGGACTTATTGGATAAAATTATGTAAAAAAAAAAAAATAATAATTAAAAAAAAAGGCATTTGATTATTAAAATAAATTCTGTCAATTGAAATGAAAAGCCTAACAGAACGCCCATAAATCTTAAAATCCATCGTAGGCCAGTCATATACAGACTTGAAGATGGATAAACTTGTCTTAAACGTTTTCTATTGTGCTGAATAAAGAATTTAAGTTATTTAAGTTGGACAGTGGGAGTCCTAAATTTTGCCTATCCAGGTATAACCAGGATAGAGATCTTTAACCAGTGCCAGACATCGCCTGACAGGTTCGGGACCTTCATTTTACGTCCTATCCGATGGACGGCGTAGCCAAGGATTTTTTACATTAAAAAATCCTAGTACCGACTCGGGACGCGAACCCGCAGCCTTTGTGATTGTAGGTTGCTATGCTAACCACAACGCTAGAGGTGACCCCTGAGTAGAAGAATTTAATTATTTAAAAAATTAAACATTAAAACAATGACATCAGTCAACATTTATTTAAAGTTTAGTTATAAATTAGTTAATTTTAAGGAGAATAGCATAATCACTACTGTTGGGTTTTCTCTATGTGGTAATCTAATTCAGAAATAAGGGTGAAAAAGGAGCACTATACGATTTGATAGCCTTTAATGCCTTCAGAAAGTAGCAATAGACCGGCTCTATCAGAACGTATGTTCTTTCTAAAAGTGGTTTTCTTATATACCTTCTACTTATTACACGACTGTAACAAAGAAAAATCGGATTTAGTAAAATAATAAAGAAAATTGTTTTCAATTCTATGAAAAATTTGGCATCATATATTGCACTTCATAGGTACGAAAAATATTTCTTTAAATTATAGTAATTAAATGATTATTTCAGTTTTCAGATCTTTTCTTAGGAACCTACTCGAAATAGTGAAAAAAATGCAATGGTAAAAATTAAATCATTAACATTAAACAATCATAAATGCGATAATAATACATATATCGCAGAAACCACTAGAAATTTATTTTAAAAATTATCGGCTTTTTTACTTTGAAAATTCATTGAAATAAGACGTATATTCACATTTGAATTTCGACTACTTAATATTAGTAAGAAGAGGGATTTCGAAAAATCCTTCATCCTTGGAAATGTATATCACCATCAAGCTATATCTACATAATAATGCATACAAACTAGCACGTTTCAGATCTAAATGCAAATGACATGGCATTTGTCGTCATATAATCGTATCTGTCTCAAGATGATGACATAATACCAAAATCGCATGGCCAAGTAGTGAAATCATACCATATATCACTGGTGTTTGAGCAAAAGGACTTCATCGAATGTGAAGCTTAAAAAACGATTTAGCATGCTTGAAAAAGTCTTTATAAATTCTGTCTGATTGTATTTCTTTATTCCTGATAAAGATATAATATATATATATATATATATATATTTAATAAATGAAACTATATTATTTAAAAATATCTGGTCCTTATAGTAAATTATGAATGTTAAGAAGACGAGAATTTTTTTTTTTTTTTTTTTTTTTTTTTTTTTTTTTTTTTTTTTTTTTTTTTTTTTTTTTTTTTTTATATGACAAGCCCTTTTGACCAAACACGAATGGAGGATTAACTGATAACAAATTCAATAGGTCAAATTAGAATTCAAAGCTAAAATTCTTTTTAATTAAGTTTTAATTTAATTAAGCAATCAGCATAAACACTACCCGTTAAAATCTTAACAATTATTCACAAACATGTATGTAAAACTTTGTGTTAAAAAGTTAAATTGTTCTAATAAAGCTGCATGTATGTTAAAAGTTTGTCGTGAAAGAAAAATTATATTAAAAGATACATAAAAAGCTAAGGATGATGCATAAGTCATGTTTTTCGATGCTGAATATACTACACACTTTGCATTCCTTAAAAAATCTAAACTTAAAATCGTTGAATATCCTGGTCTTTGAGCTTCAGCATATGATGAGGTATTAGTCTTATAAAGGGATGAGTATTCCTCGCTGATTCCAGACCTGGACATTTTTCTAAATGTGTTCAAATGTTATTATAAGTATTGTACCTTCGACATCTTGATGGATGTTCCTGTTCTAAGAGGTGCGCCTGGGTTAGCCTGGTGTGCCCAATTTTCAGGTGAGTTATAATACTACACTCTCGGCGGCTTCCTTGTTTCTCTGGGAGAGATTGATTATCACTGAACAGCTTCTTCATTTTATTAGTAGCCGGAAATATAGCCCAAAAATGGCGCCAGGCTTCTTAGATTAGATTGCTAGATTTGGGCGATCAACAACGCGGTTCGAGTTGTATTATGTTATCCGCAGCTTTGGTAGAATCATTTAATGCCTCTGAAGTGTTATGTGGAATATTCAGTTTTGTAAATTGTTCTTCGTATCTGCTGCAGTCTTCTATAATACGTTTTATCGTACGATAAAACGATGTTTTATCGTTTTGCGGGTTTCGCATGATGGTTGAGCTTCTTTTGTTATGAGGTGAACATGGATGAGGTTCGTATGTCCTATCCGAAGCCTTGTTAGTACTACCTCTTCCTTCGGTTCCCCCGAAGGGAGCTAATCCAGTTTCTAGTTGTAGGCTTAATGGATTTTAGCTTGTTAGAGAGAGGGACATCAGACCACATGGATTGCCAATAACTCTTTATCCTCTTTTTGAGCCATGTTCTTATATCATTTGCCTTATATATTTGCAGTGCGGGACCAGTCATATGCCTAATTGCTGCTTCCTTCGCTGCCCTGTCTGCTACTTCATTGCCTGAAATTCCTGTGTGCGATGGCATCCATAGAAAGTTTACCGATTTGTTAAGATCCGATAGAATATCGAGATAATTAAGGATTTTTTTCATTATAATATATGCCAGGCTTCTTTATATTGATTGATGGTAACTGTTTGTAAGTCGTATAGTGCAATTTTGACTTTGGGAACTGTGGAAATAAGTCGCAGGCTTCCTTGGCAGCTTTGCCAGTTCATTTCCCGTTATTCCGATATGACTTTGGACCCAAAGAAATTTTGTACTTTTGTTGGTCCCTAAAATTTTATAGATTATAGAGGTTGTTTATTTTTAGAAATAAGAGGGGAAATGAACGATTTACATATTAAAATCCATTTGATATAATATAACCTTTATGGTTTCTGGGTTTAAAAATATTATAATAATATTTACTTTAACAAAATATATTTGTATTGAGATACATGTAATCGTATCATGTTGTAATAAAAAAATGTTGGGTGTACCTACCGAATATGGGGTTACCCCTGGGCGTGGCGAGGCCTCCCATTGTAAGGACGTGAGAGTGGTCAGACGTGACTACGATGAGGGTATCAGAAAGATCCACAGCTTCCATCACTGCCAGCAGGGCCTCTTCCAACACCAGCGTCTCGTCCAGGGCTCGGAAAGGGTTGTTGTAATGGTGAGCGTGGTCTATACGACCGCCTGAAACAGTAATTATTAGTCGATAAGTGATTATTTACAAGAATGTATGGTATCATTAAAAAAATTACCCAAAGTACGAGGCGTGTTTTTTAAGTAAGTACCGTTTTGAAATTAAAAAAATACGTGCAAAGATATCTCAATAATTTTATTTTTACATGAAAGCCTGTACCTTAATCTACTTTTCTACATAATTTCCTTCATTATTGAGGCACTTGTCATAACGTTGTACCAGTTTATGAATACCCTTCTCATAGAAGTCTGCCGCCTAACTTGTCAACCACTGCATCACAACTGTTTTGACTTCGTCATCGTCTTGAAGACGCTGGCCGCCCAGGTGTTTTTTCAAGTGCAGAAACAGATGGTAGTCACTGGGCGCCAGATCAGGGCTGTACGGAGGATGATCTAGAGTTTCCCATTTAAAAGATGCGATGAGATCTTTGGTCTGATTAGCCACATGTGGACGGGCATTGTCATGCAGCAAAGCGATGCCCTTGCTCAGCTTGCCACGTCTTTTGTTCTGGATTGAACGGCGCAGATTTTTCAATGTCTCGCAATAAGCTGCTGCATTGATCATTACGAGGGAGAAATTCCACAAGCAATACAGTTGTTCATCATGCACATTTGTGCGGCCATCTTTAAATGCTCTCACTTTCTTACCATTCCATCACTCATAATGTTTTGTATGAATATCGATCGGTTTTAGGCCTTTAGCACTAAGAAATCTTATAACAGCCCGTTCTCCACAGTCGGCGGGACTCGCGATTATCGGAGGCATTTTAAACACTCAGTAAACAAAAACAAGGAAGAATCAGACTGTAATGGCGTCAGTGCGTAGGCAAGAGATGTAGGTAGGTACCAGTGCGCATGCGCAGGACCCCGACCGCAGCGCTGCGGTCGCGTGTGGCAAAACGGTACTTACTTAAAAAACACGCCTCGTAATTATACAATAGACTTAGAAAATTCCATTCAAACCTAGGAGTGACAAATCGGCAGATCTAAACTCACGTTACTCGTCATATAAAGAATTACCAGGATAAAAACCTAGGCCATCTAATCGCTTATGAAATATTTGTTTTTCACAGAAAAGCATAAATAACCTGGGGTCAACTATGGTGTCGTGGTTAGCATAGCAACCTACGATACAATAGGCAGGAAAATACCCTTGGCTATGCCATCCCTCAAATGGAGATCCCGAGCCTATACGATGTCAGGTACTCGTTAAAGATCCCTATCCTAATTATAACTGGATAGGAAAAATTTAGGACTCCTTAAATTACTCGTCGGAACAGCCTGAGTAGCATAAATTTGTTGAACAAACCACAACAATGTATAAACAGTGAACAGTATAATCACGATAGTACATTATGATGAATTTGACGTCCATATAAGCTATGTTTGATGATTGAAAGGTAACAAAATTTAAAAAAATTGAAATACTCCACAGTGAGAACACAGAAGAATAGTATTAAATATTAATTATTATTTAAGCAATGACATTATAAAATTTTTTTTGACAAACAATGAACAATGTCTTAAAAACATGCTACAGATATCCATGGAAGATGGGCCCGAAGACAGAAACGTTGGTTAAATAAAGAAAAGAAATTAAAGAAAATATGGAAGGGTTTTTGTAAATCTATAAAATTCAAAGCATAAAAAATATAATATGAAAAGAATATTGACAAATATAATTAATTGTACGCAATTCTTATGCTATTTTTAACAGTTTTGTTCACTAAGGTTTGCTTTTAGGATGACCGAAACCGAGTTCATATTTGTTTTCTATGTACCTCAAAAAAGATGCCGAATCAAATGGATAACATTTTTAGAGTATCACGCCTTTCTTTTTTATAATAATAGATATTCTACGAAGCAGCTCTTACATGCTTTGCTTTGAATTTCGGGATTTTCTTCTTACAAAGCTAAACTTAGTTTACTCTTTTATATAAATAAAATGGTTATCTATCAAACTCCTCTACCACATTTCTTCTAGAAACATCACTATCAACACGGCATCTATAGCAATACAGGTTAAGCAGATATTAACAGAAGCTAATCCTTCCAGGTAATCGATTTCGAAAGGTTTCAAGAACTTTGATAAGTTTGTTAGGATGTTTGTTTTCGAGTCGAGGTCGCTCTAGTAACAATAGTTCTCAGAGTTGTATACTCAAGCACCGGCAACAATTCATATCCGTCAGGTTTTATCCCATGCTATTTGTCTTATTAGGTTTCTCGCTGAAGCCAAGGTCTGAAGGCAGTTTAGGAATTTCGCTACGGTGAAAATTTAACAATATACAACCTCGAATATACTTTCATCCATTTATCATGTTCTTTGTTCTATGCCTATCTGTAATTGAAATTGAATATTTCTACTTGGATTAACAATCTTCTAATACATAACCAATTAAAAAAAAATAATCGGTTTTATTTTATATTAAATAATTTATTTTTGAAGAGAAAAGATTTGGCTCCGCCGGGAATCGAACCCGGGTCTTCCGCGTGACATGCGCGGTATGCTTATCCATTACACCACGGAGTCGCTTCCAAACTGCGCTTCTCTTCAAAAATAAATTGTTTAAAATAATTTAAAAATAAGAGTGGTCATCCACGATAATTATTAAATTAATATAATATAATTAAAAAATTGACGAAAGTCAACAGATGCCAAAAAGTTGGACAAAATATGTCCACCTCCCGTAAATACACGCAAAACTTGCGAGATCGTGGGAGAGGTGTCAGTGAAGAGGAAGGATTTGGCACCGTTTGGAAGCGACTCCGTGGTGTAATGGATAAGCATACCGCGCATGTCACGCGGAAGACCCGGGTTCGATTCCCGGCGGAGCCAAATCTTTTCTCTTCAAAAATAAATTATTTAAAATAATTTAAAAATAAGAGTGGTCGTCCACGATAATGATTAAATTAATATTTTATTTTATAGTTTTATTCAGTATCCTTATAGAGTATAGTTTTATTTAATCAGAATTATACATGTTTTTTAAAATAATTTAGGTCGGATAGTGAACCTAAAGGTTAAAGATTAAGGAATCAAAAACCGATTTCGACATATATAAAATATCCTATAGAATTTCTAGACAGGAAGAATTGATCCTCTGCCAGCCTCTTTAATTGAGCTCAAACTTGTTCGCCTCATAAAGGAAGACACACATCGGATTTCTTTGTAGGGCTGCGCACTCTGGTTCGAAGTGGACGGATTTATTCTTCCCAGGATGTGAGTCATCCGCAGTAAAGAAGAGTTATCCGCAGTTAAGAATATAACATGGATGAAGAAACAATTACTGTTAGTAGCTTATTCTTAATTGCTGCTAAAAAAAAAACAAAAAAAAAAAAAAGGAATAGCGCGCAATAAAGAAGTAGATTCGGGCCCACCTCTTCTCTTAATTGTTCAGAACCAAAGCCTCCTCTGTTATCCTGCTCTACTTTTCCGTTATCCGCTATCCGTCGCAATGGTACGCCATCATCATATATTCAGCTGCTGAAGATCAGCCTTCACGTCATCTAGCTCTCTTTTGGGAGGTCTACCTCTCCTTCTTAATCCTCCTGGAAGACAAATGCTTACTTTGATTTACTCTCTAAAATAAATAAATTAGTGAAGGAATCATGTCGATATCATTTTCAAACTCAAGATAAAAAATAAAGGATTTTCAAGGTATTTTTTTTTTTTTTCTCAGCACCTGAGGCCCATTGGACGGAACGCTCGGACACGTGTCGACTATTTTTCGATGTAGAATCACCAGAAAAAAACTGAATGGGTCCGATCGACGACCCCATAGCTGTGCCCTCCCCTTGTTAGAGAATTTTTCAATTGTTTGTAGAATGGCGTTTGCATATTTAACAAAACACGTCAATTTCTAATCTAAGTAAGTTGGTAAGTGAAAGTTGTGTGTTGCGCTCATCGCACCAGATTTTTTTTTTCTTAAAAAAAAACAGCATTTGTCTTCTTGCACTTGTCTTAAATCTGGACGAAGGCATCATTACAGAAACTTTCAACTGGCACTGATATAAAAGTCGCAGGATAATAACTACTTCTCCAGCGGGACCCGGTCGGATGAGATGATGGTCCCCCCCTCACTACGCTAACCCAAAGGAAGCACAGCGATAATCGTGCGAAACCTGTATTAGGCCAGAGTGAGCTGATGAATGGAAGCACAGTTGGAAAAATACAGACAGGATTGATGTAGCTGCACTTCGACATACGAAAATTGTTGAATTAAGAGCAAGTACATCCTTATCAATAGTGGAAAGTGTCCACCATTTGTTTTAAAAGGGAGCAGAGGGAATATTTTACCCAATCTCTTTCCAGAATATATCCCTGTGAATTTTTCTGAAGCTACTAATTATTGCCAATAAAGTCTACCTAGTGCATAAAAGTTATCTTCGATTAACTTAGTGGTGAAGATTACTACCACAGAATTAGAAATTTCTTACAAAATGCGCCAATGAAATGTAGAGGTATATACCTATATAAAGAGCTCTGAATGTTTCTAAATATTATTCTCACTAGTAAAAAGGAAGTTAATTAATTTTGAAATAATCAATTTTTGTTGCTTGCTGTTTCTTTTTCTTTTTTCCCTTTATAAGATTGAGACTATAATTGTTCAATTTAGAGCCCGCTCCTCTTACTGGAGATAATGAATTGTAAGAAACTAGCAAAAAGTAATTTAGGAACTGTTGTGAAAGTTGCCCCATCCTCAGTAATTGCCGGAGAGGCTGCTTACAGCTGAGGGGGGCGGAAATCAAAAACCCGAGGAATCATTCGCAGCGGCACCGGCTTGCGCAAACTGTTCCCCTCCCCTGAGAACCTAATGGCGAAATTAAAACGAGTGAGCATCTCATTCCGAATGTCTTCGCAAAGTTTAAGAAGTTTTGAAAGAATGTAAATGACACAAAAGAAGAGAAAAGCATCAACTAACTACAAGTGCAAAAGAAACTACTAAGTATAAAAGAATAAACTCGAATCAGAAAGAACTTTTTATATTGCGAATCTAAAAAACCTTTTGTAAACATCTATGCCATCAATTTGCTTTATTTTGGATGTTTATGTAATTCATATGCTTCATGGTTTGAAAATATGTTTCGGCCATTGCCGTATTACCTACCTTGAATGGGTAAGAAGGATTAAGAATGGAGGTGGTGTAGTTGTGAATTATATTAAATTCATATCATGTTCCCTTGAAGATGTTCATAAAGCAATATAATGAATGAAGGCGGAAAAAAAAGAAGGTAATTAAACACGTTCACGCCGGGACTGTTTAATGCTTTTCACTCTATCGGGCGGGAGCTATACTAGCGTTCTTTTAGTGTGAGCCACCGGTGGTACATGCCGCTCGATGAGGAAGTCAAGTGTGAGCCACCGGTGGTACACGCCGGCGTGAACGTGTTAATAGTCGCTCTGTATAAAATAAGATAGTGTGACGGAAGGAGCCAAAACACATGTTTTGAAAGGTCCAGAATGTTCGATATGGGGCCCGGAAAGTTCAAAATATGAGTGAGCAGGGAGACGTGTCTATTTTTACAGTGGAGCGAAAGTCATTGTGGAATCGCTTTCCAAGACAGTTACTTTTGTTTCATTGCTAAGTTACATAGAACTGGTCCGTTTCTAGTGATATTTAAGTTTTGATGTTTGTTTCACATCTTTTGTTGTATATTCACATAAAAAAAAAAAAAATAATTATCTATGTTACAATACCATAAAATATTTTTAAAAAATATGAAATAAGTCAATCCAGGAAATTTGTTGACAAAGGGCATGTGATATGTTTGAAGATCATACTAACAAATGTTTAAGTAATAAAAAAAAACTTTCTTATTTTATTTAACTAGTCAAATAAAATTTTAGGTATGGCTGTAAGGTATTCCTATTATCATAAATGAGAACAATAATCTAAGTGTTATCAGTGTGTGCCAGGTTATAAACAAGATAGCGGATAACAGTTTTTTCAGAATTTTATTCATTTATTTTTTTTTCTATGTAAGTACCATTTTTTAAATATTGAAATTATAATTTTTTGATTATGTTTTTTCTGTTCAGTATCACAAGTATAGGACTGTCAAATTGAATAGCGAATGAAGCCAGCGGATTGTTAACCTGTTAAATGGCAGGGAGGCCTTACATTAGAGGCAGGCTCTCAACAGCCCACTTAGCATCTTGAGCACATCTCCACTCGCACCTCTTCGAGTCCTCAGGTGCGAACAGGCCTGCTAACTAGATAGCAATGTGACGATCTCAACAGTGCTCAGTAGTTTATTTCATTTCCTGTTTAATGAAGACAGGAAGTAGATTAAAAGAATAAGAGAAAAAAACCATATGCAAGGAACATATTCGATTGATGTATTGTGCAAATATTGTGCCCTACAACCCACTTGTGTCATGGCTTCTTGGATCAGCCTATGCCGGGAGTTTCGGTCTTAGGCAGCCATTTTCCAGTTCGGAGTCCTTTGCATGAATGGAACTGTCCATTCATGACTCTCTTTGTAATCTCCGTTTGATTTATAACCTTAACAACAGTTGGTTCAGTTGTTAAGTGATAAGCTCTTGGTTGGTGCACCTCGCCACTCACTTCCTACTCTAATTCCTCCATAAATACAGCGGAGGATTCGCTTTCCCATTACTTTAAGTGAACGCATATTAGCCTCCGTCATGGTCCAAGCCTCGGTACCGTAGGTGAGTACAGGGCGTACTAACACTTAACGTGTGTGTATTTAGACAACACGTGTGTGTATTTAGACTGTTATTATTAATTCGCACGTGTGAGGCGAATGAGGAAGTAATAACAGGTCAGGCATGAGGTGCGAAAGCACACCCATCCCCTTTTCCTGGTTTGATTCAATCATTAATAAATTCAATGTCATGGTGTTGCATAAAAAAAAAAAAAAAAAAAAGAAAAAAAAAAAAAAAGATGTTATACATTATTTTGTAACCAAAAAATTAAGTTAAGCAAAAAATAACTGAAAACATAAAGATCATTACGGTGAAACTGTTCAGAAATAAGTGTTGTGGTTTAGAATCTGTTCCAAAAAACTGTTACCAAAAATTAATATATTTAATAATCAACTTAGGAATTATGCTTGATTCATACTCAAAAGTGGCCGTTTTATCTGTGAAATCCGTTGATCAGTATGGACAATAAAATACAAATCTTAATTAAAATTTTTAAAAGAATGTATAACTTTGCTATTTACATGTAAATAAATATATATTAAATGGCCGGATTTTAGTATAAGAATATCGAATGGTATACAGTGCTTCATTTCTGACTTGATTTTAGCGAGGGCTTAGTTACAAAGGAGATATATCATCCATCAACTTCTCAGATGCTTTCACTTATTCTTGAGTATCCGGAAACACTTTCGTGACTTGTTGGCACTTAAGTCGATCTTACCTTAGAAAGGCAAGTAACATAAAATTTCTCCGTTATTACTCCTGCATTTAGTTTAATGAGAGTTAACATTGACAATATCTGGGCCTCATATAAACTATGTGCCTATTTTGAACAATATAATCTATTTTTGTATTTAATATTGATTCACTAAATAATGCTGGTCCAATAAATGATAATAAAAAGTTATGTACTTTGTTCCATGAGAGTTCGGAGTTAGAGCAGTGGGATCCAATATACGAGCCAGGCTGAAATTAAAAGCGAAAAGGTCGTCACATCCATACCCGAACTTCCCAGTTCCATTAAGTTTCCATGATTCGTGAGGTTTAGTTCCAGATATACTTATTCTAGTACGATTTCTTTTTCAAAAATATTCTTTATTTCTCTGTGTCCCTTTTATAAAAAAAACTTTAATATACTGTAATTCGTATGACCATGAAGATGAAAAAAAATATTTTGAGGTACTGCGACTCGTAAACAACTAAATTAGGCATTTGATATAGGCATATACCCATAAGTGACAGGGAACGTTTCGTCTAAATTTAGTAAACTAAGGGGGCACTTCATAACAACGGCGTTACCCATCTTTACGATTTCTCAAGTACGACGGCTCTAACGATTTCGATTAAACTCGTGTTCAGTTATTTATTATAAACCATTCTTTATTTCTCTGTGTCCCTTTTATAAAAAAACTTTAATATACTTAAATAAGATAAATTTAGCATCACAGAAATGAATTGATAAGGCTTAAATGGCTAAGAAAAAAAAATCTTTCTATAATACATTTAATTTTGTTTATTTGGTCTAAATGAAATTCCCTTGTTATCCATAGAAACAAGAAATGACTAAAAACTAATTTATGATTTCACAAAAAAATATCTATAAAAAAAAACTTTAGAAAGCATTGAATATATGAAATAATATTCAGTTTATAAACTTAATCACCGATCGGTCACTGAAGCTAAATACTCCAGGAACTAAAAAATAACTTCTACTTAAATCGAGTGGTAGGCCTTTGATCGAGTCTGGCACCCGGGATTGCTTCACAAACTCCTTCAAATCCCCCCTTCTACATACTTCCTTTTAACCCGTTCTTACCTCAGCGCTAGAACCTTTAAAGTAAACCACAATTGTGCCTATTCCTCCCTCTTTCTTCAATCAGCCGGTGTCCCTCAAGGCAGTATACTCGATCTCATGCTTTACACGGCATATTTAGCTGATATCCCAACCCATCATAGTACTATCCTCACAACCTATGCTGATGACACTTGCGTATTATCTGTGAATAATGACCCAACTACTGCCTCCCAGGCTTTACAATCAAACCTCACATCCCTTGAAGAATGGTGTCAAAAGTGGAGAATAAAGATAAATCCCAACAAATTCTATCAAATTACCTTTACCATACGTCGTAAACCCACAACAATCACTACAATAAAAATCCTGAATGCTCCTTATTTCGTCGCAAATAAAATTATCAATGAAGACCTTAATATCCCTTATGTCACGGAGTCCCATGAGTAAGTGGGGCCAATTTCATTCAATCTTCACTATGTGAAGGAAGTACCCACAACTTCATATAGAACCAAATAGAATAAGAAAAAACTATTTTTGTTGAAAAAAAGGATTTTTTGTTTCCTTTCTGGAAGCATTTAAGTACGCCATTAAAAAAAAATAAAAAAGTCTATTCTGTAGCACACCCTTTCTGACTTGTTCGATCACCATAGTGGTTTAAGATCTCTCTCTCATCCATTGCCTTTTTTAATATGCTCCACGTTTCCTGTAGTGTCTTAGCTGTATCCCATGTTAAACTGGTCTTGGTGCGTACAGACGTAAAGCGGCGATATGTTCTAGTCACATGTTGGTAGACAGAGATCAGTATGCAGAATATGGATAAAGTAATTAATGGGCACATCTATTTTAAAATTATTATTTCTAAATGTAAAACAAAATTTACATTCATAAAATTATTAATTTAAAATTTTAATAAACTCTTCTGCAAACTGTGTTTACTCATACTACCACAGAGCAATTCCGAATTTGATGAGAAGCAGCCTCTGAGAAGAAGAATCAAAAAGGTATTATTGAGGTTGTGTAGAGAATTTCATGATCTGTTCAAGGCATCGAGACGTGACCTGTGTGAAGATAAAGGCACGAGCAAAGGATAGGATAGGACGCTAACTTGTTCAAGATCATTGGATCGTAATAGTGAGTAAAAGGGCTCCTACTATTTAGCAGTCAATGAAAAGCATAGCAATATTCTTAGCCAATTTTGTTTTAGAGAGTTTTCAAAGTTCAAGAAGCTTTTAGGTCTTATAGGTTCTTAAAGGTCGGTTATTATAACCGTAGAAAAAACTAAAAATGTATAAAAAGTTATAAATGAGTATATTCTATGGTAAAAACTTTAGGAATATCCTCTTCATAACGTTTTCTCCGGCATTAATCCCAACGGAGCAGATTTCTTTGATTTGTTGCAGTTCTGATGCAGTTGTTATTTGACATCCATAAGCATAAAATATAAAGAAAAGCATGATAATATATAGTAGTATAATAGTATATTAAAAGTAATTCGATTGGTCGTCTGAGATGCCCGACATGCTTATAAATTCCAATTGATAGGATGGCGAAAAAAACAGTTTCTACTTCTACATTAAGATATTTCCTGAACTTCGTGATTTTTTCCCAACACTTATATCTTTTTAAGAATTAGAACTAGAAACATAATTCTCTTGAATTATATAAATCAGTATTCGAGGAGCTCTAATCCACCTCGATGGAATAGAATGCTATCTCAGACCTGAATATTCAAAAAAACCTATTTCAATTTCTTCAATATTTACAAATATCTATAAAATGGGTGGCGGAATGGCCGAGTGGACAAACGCGTTAGAAAGTACGCGTTGCCCATGGTAACGTCTGATTTGAAATACGAAGACGGCAAGTTCCAAACAACAACAGACGGCAAGGGGAAAACTTAATTATACTCGGCATCAATTCCCCACCCTCTCCCCTGGCCCGGAAAACCCTGTATAGCCTACAAGGCGAGGAAGGGGAGGAACTTAAAAAAAAAAATAAAAAAATATATATATATATATATATATATATATATATATATAAAATTACCAGTATTTCATGTAGATTCTATATATTTATAATTTATACAGACTTCGCTCCCTCTAAACCTTGTTGTAGTACACGGCACCAAAAATCTAATTAAATAAATAAATAAAATTAGAACTGATTCAATCACAGTCTATAGTTCTGTACAACGATAGAGCCAAAACAATTTTATTACGTGTATTTAACTGTCATGTTCCTACTTGGGTTTAAGGCTACTTAGGTAGGTAGGTTATGATACAAGAAATGAAGATTATTCGTGCTAGATAGAACTTGGAAAGTGGAATAATTATTATATTGGGGTCACTGGTTATCTTAGAAACTTAAAATACTGAAGGTCGCGGGTTCACGTACCGAGGTGGTCTTAGGATTTTTTAATGGGAGTAAAAAATCCTTTTTCATGCAGAACCTCGGATAGGACGTAAAATGGAGGTCCCCAGCCTATACGATGACAGTTACTCGTTAAAGATCCCTATCCTAATTATACCTGAAAAGGCTAAATTTAGGACTCCCAATGTAGCATCGTCCGATTAGCCTTAGTGGCATAAAGTGACGTTAAAACAATAAAAAAAAACAATTATATTGAATTAGAATTTAATTTATTGAATATTCTCCTTTTTCGTTCTAATTCGTGTCCGAAGTTATCGTTTTAAATATTTTTAGAACTTGTGAGTGTCAATAGTTCTATATAGGTTCCTTTAGATTTTATATTATAACTTTTTTTTAAAGTTATAAGAATTGAGTAATTAAGATTAAATAGATTATAATTATAAATTGATTTTTAATGTGAATGATTGATTCATTAGTAACTTTGAAGACTGAAAACTGACTAACATTACTAATTAGTTCTGAATTTGAGCAGAAGGTCAACATCTTCAAACATTGGTGTAGAGACGAACAAAAGGGATTCCTTCAACATCAATAGATACGTTATTTAATTTATTAACAGCAACGAACCGGCTCTTACTTCTAAGGAAATTCAAGTCAATTTGCATATGTTTTGAAGCTGTCTTGAACTTACTCTGTCTCTCGCTAACTTGACTCCAAAAACTAGATTATTTCCCAGAGTCAACCAGAACTTATAACAATGTTGGATCTGATCTTTTACAAGAAAGAAAACGTTGTTCCTCCTAACTTAGTATCTGACAAAAATTTTACATCTGCATGATCATGTTAGCTAATTTAATAGAATATGTAGGTAAGACTGTTTTAATTATAATTTTCAACGAAACATTTTTATATACATACATAATATTTATTTTATCTAAATGATATAGGTAAAGTATTAAGAAATCATCCCACGAATAGATATAATTATAGATAAGGAAATATCTTGGTACAAAGAACTAGTAAACATAGGTAATTAGGTTGAAATTGAAATCAATAGAGAAGTTCTTAAAACACTAGTTCCGGAGCTTTTAATTAAATAAATTGAGATGGAAATAAAAGCCGAAATGCTAAACAGGGCTAAACTGAGCAAATACCACACATCGTCTAAAAAACTAGACTTAGATCAAGCTAAACATTATATAAGCAACAAAGCACTGAGTCTGTATCAAAAATCATTAATATTCAGAGCAAAAGGCGATTTGCTAGGACTAAATTACTAACCATGGAGGAAGGACAGGATATTCACTTGTGCCATTAAACGTGCCAGAGGATACCTACCACTTTTTGGGAATATGTCCTGTTTTGAAGGAGTTTAGAAAGGTGTACATGGGTAAGGAGAAATTGACATTAGAAGAAGTATTAAATATACTGAACGAGCCAAACTGGATAAAACCTTCCGCTTACTTATGCGAAATTGTAAAATACAGACACTTTCTAATCCAGAATTTTAATTTTTACCAAAAATAAATTATGTAAATATGGGTATGTTTAAGAGTTTTATTAATACAATGTAGCGAACTCGACAGAGTTGGTAACTTTGAAGATTTTTTTTTTGTTATAAATTTTGTATATATTAAAATAAAAGCGTTATTCATTCATATTTATTTTATTTATTTATTATAGCTTCTAACCAGGAGAGTCATTGGCAAAATCTTTTCCACTTTATACTTGATTATAAAACTTTATCCTATTCAAAATGTCATCACAATCTTCACCGGGTCTTCCACGTCTTCCAACAACTCCTTGAGGGTTTTTTTCATGTTTAAGTCACAAGGAAGTTTTGCAAATCTTGCTTTTACAAAATAAAGCTAGAGATTGTAATAATGCCTAGGTAAAAAGAATTAAATTGCAGGTTCACTCAATCAAGTTACACATTACAGTTCAAAGAAGACTGAATTCAAATTGCAAATAGGCCAGACAAAGATAAACACTTTATTTACGTTTTGGGCTTATTTTCTCCCAAAAATCGTTTCTGCTTCCAATCCTAACCCATCCCATTCATTTGGAATTTCCATGGCAAAATTTAAAACTCCCACTGTAGCACTGTACAATCAGCCACCAAGCATCGTTCCTAAGATCGATGATTCAATTGGCTCTTTTTCGAAAAACCAACTATTCAAATTTTAAATCTAAAGAATGAGGAGGAAAGGATGCCCTTAACTAGTTTGTTGAAATGAACCTGTAATATTATAGTATTGTGGCAAAGTATAGCATACATACAATTTATTTTTGGGGGTTGGGGGGGCGGGGGGAAGGTTGTGTTTTATTTGATAACTCAGCTAAATTGGACCTTTGATTGATAAAACACATCATTAGTGGTAAGTATGGTGTCACATCATTAATTGTAGACAGAAACCGAGTAACTATCAGATTGGATATAGGTGTTGTCCGAACGGTTAGGACTGCTGATGTGTAATATATTGTATTCTCTTTGCGCATGCGTGAAATAGGTTTGTCTTGGTCATGCCTGAATTGATGTTGAAAGATTAGTTTGTTTGTCTGCATTTTAGAGAGTAAGCTTTTTATTTTTTAATTTGATATACCTGTATCATTTAATAGAAAAATAAAATTATTCCAATTTGGATAATGTTTATGCAGATAGGTTATGATAGAAAAGGCTATTTATGCTATACAGAACTTGGTGTATATGATCACCTTATAGATGAAATTTTACTCGACCTTGGTACATATTTGTGTTATACAGAGAATTGTTATACAATCGTTGGAGACTGGAATGCCAGGATAGGCCCCCTAAATAATATAGAGGTTGAACTATTTGAACATTCAGGACCCTCAGGAACTAGAGAATCGTTTGACACAATAATCCTAATGAGAGAGACAAGAAACTTGTTTGTCTTATGGAACAGGATGGCATGTCAATTTGCAACGGCCGAGCACCCAGAGATATACTCGTACCTGCTAATTTCACCTACGTGGGATTTAATGGAAAGAGTATGGTCGATCTCGTCTGGCTGTCTTCTCTCACACTAGATCAGGCAATGAACTTTGAAGTTCTAAATTTTTTAGAGTATTCTGATCATAATCTCTGTCAAATAAGACTATTTTCTGAATGGTTGCCTGCCAATGAAGACAAAAGAGGCGAATATAAAGTTTATAGCAATACAACTTCAATTAATATTGAAGATATTGTGAGGTTAAGTGGAATGTTCCAGCCATTATTAGAATCACGGAACATTGTATTTGAACCAATTTCTGATGTTTCAACATTAAGTAAGGAAAAAATAGATATTTTATTTAATGCAATGAAAGAAGTTAAAATGTTAAAACCATCAAAACTGGGTATTTGATGCAGGTATATGTGACAGCCAGAATTTTATTAACCGTATTATGAAAAAAAAAACCATTATTTATTAAAAAAAAAATTATTTTACTTAAGAGAGTGATACTCAAATTTTTTGAAGCATCGAAGTTGTGTAAACATACGGTATAAGATAATAGTCTATAATTAATTCTAGTTTAGTCCAGAAACTTTTGTTCCATAATAAATTTTTGAAATATAAAGCGATTTCAGAGGAACAGTAATCGTTCTTGATTTCTATAAAGGCTTAAGGGACAAATTTTACAACTAGACGTAAATAAACCTATCGATTCCCCTTCACGATATATTTACAAAAAGCAACTCGTAGTAAAAAACAAGCAAGCAGTAAAAAAAAAAAAAAAACTCGACTGTTGATGAAATTAGGTCCTTTCAAAAAATAAATAACCAATAATGAATTGATAAGTGCTGAGAACTTCCAAATTTTGCTATACAAAATTTATGTATAGCATAATAACTCTTATGTATAATATTATGGATTTTATATAATACTCTTATGTAAGTTCTTGTTGTTATTATTCTAAAACCTTGGGTTTTCAAAAGATATATGTGAGAATCTATATCCTTAATTAAATATTAGATATTTTAAAGAGTTGAGACCATGAATTAAATAAATAAATTAAAATAATCAATTCCTTTTTGCAGTTTCAGGTCGGTGGGAATGTCAACTCGAGGTAAGCCCCTGCCTGACTTTTGAACAGGGCAAAGTTTCATTTGTGTTTGACTGATGAAGTATAGCTCAGTTAATTACACTTAAGTAAGGGAAGGGAAACTAAAACAAAAGATAAGAGCGAACTTGCTTACTTTCGACAAGTAGGAAAAAGCCATTCGAGTTCCTTTGAAGAATCTCAAGAGCCTTCTTCGTCATCTCGGCTAAGGAGGGGTCGCCTTTCGGGCCCTTGTCCCGATCAGCTTCGAAATCCATGTGCGAGTAGGCGAAAAGTCCTGGAACATAAAATAAGTTGGGTTGAATAGTTAAACTTTTTGTAACACAACAATCTATTAGTAATTCCTATTTATAGGAATCGTTTATCGTAAGAAATATCTACGAAAATGGTACAAATATCGTCTGGCGAGTAATGGAGTGGTTAGCGTAGCGAACTAATGCGCAGATGGTAGCGGAGCAGCTGCTCTAGGATTTTTAAAAGGTAGTGAAAAATACTTGGCCATACCGTTCTTCGAATGTTACATAAAATGGAAGTTCCGAACCTGTAAGATATCACAGTACATCAGCGCAGTAACAGCGCAAAAATACATTAAAGAAGCAAAAAAACTATACCACCTTTAAGCTCCTCAGAAATAGCACCCAATCCTTAATACGCCGCGCCAAATCCGGCTACTTCCAGCAATCCTTATCCAGTGCCCCCGACTCCAAAACAAAATGGGCAATTCTCCGTAAACTATCCTTAGGTAAACCCACGCAAAACCAATCAATTCCTATCTCAGCCGATGCAATCAACTCCCACTTTGTCTCCAACACCTCCCATCCTCTCCAAACACCATCACCGATTCTTATTCCTTCCTCATTTAACCCCAACAACTTTTATTTCACCCATATTACCCCTGACGACTTGCTCAAATCCATCCGTAAGTCTCAAACAAATGATTTTGTACCAGATAACATCCCAGTTAAATTGATTAAAGCCTCATTACCTTTTATTCTCCCCATCCTTTATCATATCTACAACTTTTCCCTGCAAACTGCCTCTTTTCCCAGTACCTGGAAAACCGCTCTTGTACGCCCATTGAAAAAAACCTCCAATCCAGAAACCCTTAATGATTTCCGTCCCATCTCTATGTTATCCAACTTATCCAAACCCTTGGAACGTTTAGTTCAATCCCAGTTATCCAGTTACCTAGAGCAAAACAACCTTCTGAACCATCTTCAGTCTGGTTTCAGACCTAACCATTCCACGCAATCCGCCCTCATTAAAATTTCCCAAGATCTCCACACTGCAATAGACCAAAAGAAACTCACCATCCTTATTCTCCTCGACTTCAGCAAAGCCTTTGACTCAGAGGACCACAACATCCTTTTAAACAAACTCAAAAACTTTCACATGTCTTATAATGCCCTCCTATGGTTCCAATCTTTCCTCACCAGTCGCTCCCAACTTGTGGCAGTCCCTGACAAACCCCCGTCAAAGCCTCTCCCATTGTCTAAAGGTGTACCTCAGGGTTCCTCTTTATCCCCCACCCTATTTTCTATCTATATTAATGACCTCCCATCCTCCATCCACCACTGTCAATACCATGTGTATGCCGATGACGTCCAGATTTACGTCTCCTTTGACCCCGCTGATTCCCCAGGTGCCATCCAAAAACTCCAGGAAGATATCGACGGAATTTGCGCTTGGGCAAACCTCAACAACCTCACCTTAAACGCCGAGAAGACGAAAGCCATCCTGATTGGATCTCCCTCTCTCCTCAAATCAACCGCTCTTGCTCCAAACCTAGTGCTGAACAACACCTCTATCTCATTCCACAATTCCGTTAAAAACCTAGGCGTTACCTTTGATCAATCCCTCTCATGGAAACCCCACATCTCACAAATTTCCCGTCGTACTGTCTCTACCCTAAAACAGTTCAACCGTCTACAATATCTTCTTCCATTCAAAACCCGCCAACTCCTAGTCTCTTCTCTCATCTTTCCCCACTTTGACTACGGCTGTATGGTGTACGGCGGACTGTCCGGGGAACTCGAAGCCAAACTTAAACGCCTAATGAATTGCACAATACGTTTTGTCTTTGGGATCCCAAGAGATACGCATATAACCCAGTACTACGCCGAGTTAAAGTGGCTCTACCCCTCCTACCGTCGTCGGTACATACTGGCTTCCTTCTTATACCAGGCCATCAGAGCTCAACAACCCTCCTACATCCTACAGAATCTGCAATTCAAATCTTCCATTCAATCCCGCCCAACCAGGTCCCGTACCTCCGATCTCTATCCTCCTCCTCATCGAACTGAAACTTATGAAAAATCCTTCATAATGCAAGCCGTATCCCTCTGGAACACTATCCCCTCTAATATCCGACACGCTTCATCTGCATCCACTTTCAAATCCCTCCTCTTCGATTTCCTATTCAACTCCCAAACCAACTACTGATCACTGAAGGGACATAATAGAGCTTTGGAAGCAACTCTTTTTAGCATGATTTCTATTAGAAAATATCTTATCGTTGTACTCAGGCCGTTTTATTATATTCCGTTGTCTTAAAGATTATTTTCATGAAGGAATGCACTTTTTGTTTCTGTCTTATTTTATTTATTTTTTGTTTCTGTCTTATCTTATTTATTTTGTGTTTCTGTCTTATTTTATTTATTTTTTCTTTCTATAAATATTATTTGTAAACTATATTTGTAAATATTTAATATCATTCACATATGGCCACACTGGCTAGATCTCTATGTTATGGATGTAAAATTTATTCTAAAGGGACATCAGTCCCAGGATAATAAAATTATTTTTCATTTCATTTCATTCATTTCATTTCAAAAGCGCAAAATCTGGCTTCACTTCATTTTTCACAATCTCTTATCATTACCATATTTATTTACAACTGAATCAATATTTTCATTAAATTAAATCTCGTTGCTTATATTTATACCACAGCTGAGAAATTTATAAGACAAAAACAACATTAATTTTAACAGACTTTCAGATTATATCGCATCAGCGAGGCGGGGCTTGGGAATTAAACCATTAGCTTCTAATCAGCAATTATTAATGAACTTTACATACAAGGTGATCGATATATGATGAGCCTTGATTTCTGAAAATTAGGTATTTGTTTGCGACAGAATGGAATAATCTTTAACATTCGGCCCACTTCATGAAATATATAAAAGAGATTACAATGCTTATTCAACATACCCCAGCCTGATTTTTTTTCTCCCACGATAAAGGAAAAATGAACTAAGAGCGAAAAACAAAATACTTCTCAATCGTGATACATTCATATCCTTCTTAAACCAATGAGTCCGATTCCATTACGGTACAATGATGATTTATATAAGTTATTATAGATCGCAGGTTAAAAATCATGTTCTCCCTCCTGAATGATATCACGGCTAACAAATTATTTAATCAGTAAAAAGGGGATATTGGATTTTTATGTTAAACAAGGTTTTTACCCAAGTATATTCCCAAAAATCAGAACCTAAACACGAAAAATATCTAACAAAATAATCAAAAATTCAACAAAAAAAATACATAGTATTAGTTATAAAACTTCAAATATGCATATATTGTACGTATGTATAGGTACATATTTTATTGAAAAAAATTGGTAAAACAATCTAAGTGGAACGATAATTAATCTTATAAATGATACTTATTTATTTAAACTTATCACAGACATTCAATAAAGAAAAGCGCTTCAAATTTAAGTCAAAAAAGTGACATTAGTTTATCATATTCCGCACATGATTCAATTTATACAGAAACTCAAGGTGATCATGGATTCAAATTATAGAAAAGAGAAACAAATTAATCATACTTTCTAACTAAAAATATTCACTCAATTTAATTTTTTCTAAAAAAAATAACCTTATTATTAGTTAGGAATATAAAAATAACTCACTTAAATGCTTCAAAAGATCCTATGAATAAAAACATATGCAAATAGAAATTTTAGACATGTCGGCTTTCTCAAACTCAAAGAATTTCGATTTGTATTCTGCGTTCGTCCTGTTAATATCCTATTAATAAAGTTAGTATTTAGTGATCTTTTTTAAACTCTATAATTTAATTAATAACAAATTAAAAAACCTTCTATTCTGTAAAAACTTTAGTGATTCCTTTCACACCTCGATCATGTTTTTTTTTATTTGTTGGCGGAAGACGAAGTATAAATTTGAATACAGAGGCTGTAGGATAAAAAAGATTTACTTACGCTTGGTATATCCTCCGTCAGAAAAATATATGCATATAGCTTTTCGGAAGGGTTTGTTTGCGTTGGGTGAATTGCCTAGGTCCGTTCCACTTTCTTTGTTCTTCTATACATATAACACCCATCTTCAAGCCTTATAACATGGTATAGGAGATATAAAAATAATTCTATTTTTACTGTACGAAATAGAAATTAACTTAGATATTCGACATTCAGATAGTTTTTACTTTAACTAGCCTAAAATGGGCCTGTGGTGAATTTATTTTTTAGGCCCCCTAAAAATAAAAAAACTTTCTTCACAATTGGAGCTCGGAGATTTTTCTTACAATCAAAAACTTTTATTTTTCATATATATATAAATATATGTATTTGGATCAGAATCTTTATGGTGAAGTCACCATGTGAATATAAATCGAATATGTCATAAGAAAATATAAATATTACTCAAGAAAATCATGTAAATAAAAAAAAATCCTGTATTTTCCTATGTTATATTCTTTGGATCATTGATTGATTTCATCATTGAAAAAAAGATAATGAATAAGTGATATGATTAAATTAATAGATTATTCCACAAAAATCTAAATCTCTTTAAACCAAAACAAAAAAAAACAAAACAAAGTTTCATACGCTATATGAAAAATTATTTATGTAAAAATGTATTGTGACCTAAAACCAAAAGAGATGTTGATATTTTATATATTGTACGAGTTCTAGAATTACATGGAATGGTAATAGTCTTGTAATAGTACGTGATCCCATGTTCGGATTGTTGTAGGTTCTGGGTAGGTCCGTTGGGGTATATATAAAAGAGCTATTGACTAATTTCTTAGTCTTTCGTTGAACAGCGAAGAATACTGTTACTTTTGATTTAATGTTCTGTCATTGTTTGACTGCTAGATTCTGGCATTTTTCTTTAATAATTTATAAGTAAATAAAAATATTTCACCCACATCGGTGCCACAGGATTTATCATTTATTTAAAAAAAAAAGAAATAAAAGATAATGATATATTCTCCGTTCCTGATGCCTGGAAATACAACAATTTTTATGATTTAATAAATCTTAATCAAAATCAATTTTTTACCTTTCAAGTGATCTAGGATATCAATATATTTTATTACGTTCCATAAAAGTTATAATTTTTTTTACATTTTAGATACAGGTTTCTTACACTGAGCTATTCATAAATCGCCTGAATAATCTCGACTAAGTCGGTTGACTACTTTACGTTTGCTAATTAATGTGTTTCGAGATGACAATACTTTTTCTCCTTAATGCCCCGGCGTGAGGGATCGTGGGTAAGTAGGATTACCTAAACTGAGATTAGGAGCAAGAAACTAAATTCCCTGTTTATTGTAATGAACATTTGTATCGTTAAAGAGTTAATGTGTCAGTGAGTCTATTTTCTTTTGGTAAGTTTTTTGGTTAAGTTGAAGCGTTCCTAATTATGTTGCATTTTCTCAAAATATAGGTGTGGAGGTATTTTATCTGTTTTATGACTGCTTATACTAAAAGTAAACGTTGGATGTTAGGCCTCAATAAGTTATTTTTACTGTCAGATATACAAAGGCATTATTACATTTATTGGCCCCCTGGGTACCGTAGCATCGGATCCCCCATTGTTCGCAGCCCTAGAGGGAACTCACTAACTCACAACTAAGACAGACATACACACACATACGCACACCGCGGCTGCCAGCTGTTCTCATCCGAGGCAAGTTTCCTGCGGTGGGGTCATACAGTTGCTTACTTGGACTAATTAGGTTTCCTCCACAAACCCAGCCCAATTTATCCTGTATGGAAACTGTTACGCTTGTGGGAAGCACTTTCGTAATTATAAGATGAGAAACATGATTCCTTGAAATACATATGTAAAGTTGGATGTAGAGTTGAATAGGAGATGGTCTCAGAGAGGAGTTATTATATCAGTATTGATATAAGACTAATATAAATTACATTGGTGAACAACAATTGACCACCTTTTTCTTCCCTCCGATTTTTGAAGAGGGTTTTTTCTAGAGATATATTAGAAAGTATTCTAACCATGGTGGGAAGGTATAGGTTTATTCTGTGGGTCCGCCACGAAATAATATTACTTCTATCCTATGGCTTATACAAATGTGTCATTAGACCTGAGTGTTACTAAACTGTGCAACACTTGGCCGTCACGTTCTCCAATATCCTAATTTAAAAAAATTTCAAACCCCTCCTAACCATACGCTCGATCTTCAGAGCAGGCCAACTGTCCAGCCCGTCGCTTCTTATATTTAGTCTGAATCAGAATATTACAGAACGTTCCAGACAGGCGTAGACGGTACTCGAACAGTCACGAACATGTACTGGAACAATTAGTTCCAACTGTTCAAATAAGTCTAACACTTTTTTCAATCATTTTTTTATTTTTTTTTTTTCACTTTAATTGTCGTAAGATATGAAAGTTTTATATATTGATCGTAAACAATAGTTGTGAATGCATATGGCATGAGTTATAGGATTGAAGAACCACTACTAAACCACACAATAAACTAAACTAGTTTTTATCCCAACATTACTGTGATATCTATATTTTACATCTTCATAGACGAACGTTTATTTTAACGATGGGGTGTAGTTTGAGTAAACATCATTCTGTTTTATTTTTTTTAAATATTTTTGAACTTTTGAAAGTCAGTGAATAAAAGTGTGCCGTCATATTTCCCTTTGACAGCAATTCATTTTATATTTCTTTATCTACACTTCTTTCTCACGATGAGAAGATTCTTCTAAAAGTTAGCGAAGACCATAAAATTGAGCATATAACTTTTCTTTTTGGTTTGGACATAAACCCAGAGTTAAACCACAGGTACTCACCATATCCCCACCTAGTAGATATGATATTTTGTGAAATAGCAATATTTAAATTGAATATAATTATTTAAGTTTAAAATTACTCTTCATTGATTCGTTGATTTGTATTGGTGGAGGTTTATTTAGCTTTATTTTGTTTATTTATATCTTGAATTTATATAAGTCAGTGTTGCATAAAGCGAAATACAAAATTATAGAAACAAAAATATTATTTATTTTGTAAAATAATGTACTAAACAAAATTTTGTAATTAATTTGTATATTTGATAAAAAATTAATTGATTTTGAACTGAATGGGGGAAAAAAGTTAAGCTTCCTATTTGTGATTCAGGTAAAAACATAAAACGAGTTCATAAACTTTTTCCTAGGCACCTGTTAGCAAGGTAAAACTTGGGAGATGAGCTAAAAAAGTTTGCCCCCTCTTAGAAATTTAAATCCATCCTGACAAAAATGCTAATTTTTTTCTTTTATGGAACTGACTGCAATAAAAAAAAAATATATATGTAAATTTGTTTCCGACTATTAATGAAAAAGTAATATGACCAAACATATATGTTATAGACCTTTAAGAGAACTATTAAATATTTTTGTGTTATTAATAAAAATATTAATAGCTCAAGATAGAGAATTTGAACGGCGCACACTGGGGCCTTTATAGCACAATCGCGCTCAAAACCTCATAACCAATTTTTTCGTTTTGGAATCTTATTAAAATAATATAATTAGGGGATAAAATCATGAATGAATTGTAAAAGAATAAATTTCGTATAATATATGGGTATTTATCATAAAACTAAATAAAGCTATTAATTTATTTTAACGTAAAATTTAAAATAAAGCTAAAACTTAATACAATAAAAATTTATAACTTTAAAATATAAATTTAACGTATTTTTTAAACTACCTAATTGCATGTGTAGTTGTTAATATTTAAGCTTTGAAGCTTCAATGAATTTAAGATGAGTTCCGGTAACATTGATAATTTTAATAATGAAAAAACAAATATAAGTATTGTATTTTGTATATTTATATAAAAGTATTGTATTGTATATAAATAGATATAAGTATTGTATATATTTAATTAAGATTGATAAATAATAATTAAAATACAAAAATAGAATCCCTGATTTATAATAGACATATAAATTAATCTCTGATCCATCAGAAGCATCTGAATCCGTGATTTGAAGGTCCTGTAATGATGTTGAAGCTAAATAATCTAAGTCCACTGATAACATATCACAAACTTCCGAATCGAATGATTTTCTCTTTAAAGTTGGTAGCTTTCTTTGATTACTAATAAATGGATCAGAAGAAATTAAAAGCCTATTAAAAATGTCCGTAATGTTATCAAGTCTTGAAGTTTTTCGGCTAAAATGTTCCCGGTAAGACTTGAAATCTTTGTTGCGAGCCTCTTGGGCCTCCTCGCTAAACTGCCCGATTGGTAACAATGCATGCGAAATAATTTCTGGTCCGTGAATTAAAATTTTATGTACAGTGGGGCTCATGTAGTTCCATGGATACAGTCGTATGTATAATTCGGCTGTCCCTAAACAATAATTTTTAAATTTCTCTTTATTTATGTCAAAACCACTTGATATTGCTTGAAGAATCATGTAAAATCGTCTTATCAGTTCCTTGTCAACTCCAGAAATAGCTGCGGATTCTTCAAAATTTTGAAAAAACTTTCTGGCTACATTCCCATCGTTACTGTTGCCGTATCCAGGCTTAGGTTGATCGACTATCAACGACATTTTTTTCTTAAACTGTTGTTGAAGAATTTTTTTGTGGTTCTCAACAATATCTTTGGTTTCTTTTGTGACTCGCCAAGATTCAATGGGTAATTTATACGCGAGTTGGAGTAAAAATTCAAAAGTTCTAATCCATGAATGAAGAACTGAAATACCAAATGACAAGAAGTCATCATTGACGCTTCTGGATAACATTTGTTGTAAGTCGTTGAAATCTTTGGAGGTGGCTCCACATAAATAACACCGAAGAGAAGATTTAGTTTCACTTAAGGCATTGCATAATTTGCCATCTACCATTGTGAATATGGTTTTGTGGGACACAGAATATTCTTTATCATCAATAGTTACTGTTGTAGCGTGTAAATTTTGAATTTGTTCATCAATATCTGTTTTTTTACCTTCAGCAAGCTCTTCTGTCTCTTTTTGATATTGGAGACTTATAGGCCTGCAATAACGAGAAGACGATGGTCTAGGATTATTCCAGACTATAATATTTTTATTTATTTCCGATTCTAGTCGTAATGGGACAAGTGATGTTATGAACACGAACTTATCATCGTCAAACTCTGATGTGAATTTTTGTTTGTACTGGGCGTGGCTACTACTACCATCGAATCCCCACTTTGAAATTAAAGTTAAAGAATTCGAAACGTCTAAAGAATTAACAACATCTTTTTGAGCTGACAATAGTCGACAGGCAGTATGGTCTAAAATTGATTGTAATGGGACCTCAGCTTCACTTTCTTTTAATAAAATATTTTAGGGATAACATTTTGATTTTTCCTTTTGAACAAGTTTGTAAGGTGGAAATATATGTTTCGCGTAACTTCGGATTACGTTATATTGTTTCCTAGATAATTCAGCTTCAATTATCATTGATAGGGCATCCACAGGTGGCAAGTATGTAACCTTTTGGACATAACTATTTTTTAATTGTTCTTGAGCAAATCCAGGAATTTCGGTCACTTTTTTAACTACGTCTGCTTCAAACTTTTTTCCACTCGCTCTCAATTGCATTTGCGCAGCATAAATTAGAGCATCGGGGTTATTTTCAGCACGCAAATCTGCAGTTTTCCTGCGCTTGGTCTGCTCGCTACTTGCTTGGAAATCCAAAAGCGGCCGATCACCTCTTGAACGTCGCGGTCGGTTGGTTTGAAATACGCAGGATCCTTCCAGCCAGCACTTTTCCGTTCGCAAAAATCTATCTTTATGTCTATTGCAAGCCTCCCACTTTAATTTAAATTGCCTTTTAAATTTTTTTAAAGGGGAGTTGCGCGTATTTAGACAATTGACTGGGGAAGATGTAGCCTGGCAAATAAACTTTTGAACTTCATCAAACTTTTCACTAAACGATGAGTGCTTAGCTTTGAAAAAGATTTCGCACATTTTGTTCCTTTTAATAGAAACTTGAGTGCAAGAAGCGTCTGAAAAAATTAGAAACACTACATGAACGTCACACAATAAATCCATTTAATTCAATTTTTCAATTTTGCGCACGGGGATTTCACTTCTTTCTTCACTCTTACTTTAAATAGACCATCCATTAAAACCCTACGTTGGCAGATTGAAAATCCCTTTGCGCGAAATTGAAAAATTTATATTCAAAGACAAAACTTGACTAGTAAGACTAGAATCTAAATTTCACCATAATTTCGTTATTAAAACTGATTTTATTGAACTAAATTTATTACATACCATTACTCGAACTCGCCATATTGATTGGAAACAAAAATTATTAAGAATAACGACCTCACGCGTATCTGACTTCGCCAATGCAAAGAGCTGTACTGCCCGTCTAATACTAGCGAGGAATGTTAAACGGATTAAGAATTATAAAAGTAAACAATCTGAGGCTCAACCTGTTTACTTGTTGATTTGACATAATATTTACGTTCTATTAATCATATATATGAGTGAAAATTACAAGAAATTAAAATTAGAGTTTTGAGCGTTATTTCTCAAGAAAAGCCCCAGTGTGCGGCGCACAGTGGTCCCAATCCAGCAATCATGGTGCAAAAATTCGAAAAATCAACTTTTTTTTAAAAAATCAATAATTTTACCTATTTATCTATACCTGATGCTAATAGGTAAGATTAGGTAGTATTGCTTTTGAATAATTTTGATTCCCTTGGCCACAGCGATTTTTCAAACATTGCCATTCTTAAGTACGCTATTTCAATTGGTAAGTGTAGTGTGCATATGTCTGTTATTTTCAATATAAAGAAATTTTTTTTTTACAAAATAATTCTATTTCCCTCAAACTGCAATAAATTCTCTATAAAACGGCATATCAAATAATACCCAACGATTTTTTTTAGTAGACTTGGAGTTTTTCAAACTCGCCATGTTTTTTTTCTTAAAACCTAAAACTTCATGAATGTTTTAAAATGTAAGTTCCAACGAGTTCCATGTAAGCATTTATACGATGACATAGCATATTTAAGTACAAAACTAACCATGTAAAGTTTTGCTGCAGCAACTTGCATCCAGAGTCATGAGAGAAGAAATTCCAGGAAAAACCCGGTTCCCAGGTAACAGACTGCTGCATAAAATAATTATATTAAACGCGGTCGCGGTTATTTTTCTGTTTCTCTATAATTTTGTTTATTTAATTTGTATAATCTTTTATAGATTATATAATCCACTTATTTTACAGTATCAAAATATATTTTTTATAGTCATTTTTGAAATGTTAGCATTGACGTCATAAAATAATCTGCATTTTTTCATTTTAAAACTATTTTATTTAAATATTGTAGTATTTGCTAATATTTCTAGATTATCTCGTTTGTTTTTTATACGGTATTTTAAATAATCATAAAAATAGAGATAATTTTTTCGTGAAATCCAATAAATAACTAAACCGAAATACCTAGTTCGAAACAAGACTTTTAAGTACATTACTGAATATCTTTCTTTAGAACCTATTTAATTAGTAGTTTGTGTTATTCTATTCCTCTGCATTTTTCTTGTGGGTATATTAATCAAGACTAACAATATAATATATAATATTATTAGTTCTCGCTAGTTCTATTTTTATGTAACTAATGTTAGACTTTATTTTTTTTTTTTTTATCCTCCCCTTCCTCGCCTTGTAGGTTATACGGGGTTTCCCGGGCCAGGGGAGAGGGTGGGGGATTGATGCCGAGTTTATTTAAATTTTCCCCTGGCTCCGTGTTTTGGACTTGCTAACTTCGTATTTCCAAATTGCCATGGGCAACGCGTAATTTCTAACGCGCTTGCCCACTCGTCCATCCCGCCACCCTATTAATGTTAGACATATGCTCAAACCTTCAATAAACATAACATCAAGTTTGAACGAAATCGTCAACGAAAAGTAATTATAAATATAGAATGTAGCCCCCACTATCCCTCTTACCCCCACCCCTACACTTCGCTATTTGTATGTGCCTTATGTTAAACATCTTCTTAACCCATTAATAAACATCATACCAAGTTTGAACGAATTCCATCAACAAAAAGTAATTAATAAGATAGAAGTTACCCGCAGTCTCCCTCTTACCCCCACCCCTAGCCATCGCTATTTTGATGTAACTTATGCTAAACATCTTCTTAACCCATCAATAAATATCACACCTAGTTTGAACGAAATCCGTCAACGTTAAGTATTTTTTGCACCATGAATGCTGGATTGGGACCACTGTGCGGCGGGGTTTCGAGAAGATTAATTATCGATTTTTTAACAAATCCAACAAAATTTAAGTTCATCCATTTTTCGAATATCAATCTAACTAAATATTTACATTTGTCAGTAAGGCAATAAATAAATATATCTACCAAAAATATCTTTTGCTGTAAACTACACTTTATCGAATTATATTTCTTTCATTTTTAACCTTCATGATTTCATTCGCACTAGTCACAACTGAGCTAAAATCATCACATTTCTTGAAATAGTGGATCTTTGAGGAAAAATAAACTAAGCCACGTTTCGAGTAAATCAAAGTTTGGGCAAATATTTTGATGTTAATTTGAAAAAAATAAAATATTTATTATAAAGAATTTTTACCAGTTAATCCGATTTTAACACGTTCATTTAAACTTATCACTGTCTTTGAATTCACTTCGATTTATTCACTAGTCTAAGCCCCTAGTCCAATGCTTCTTACATTTAGCCCGAAATCGAACATTCTAGAATGTCGTAGAAGATTCTCGTCTCGTAAAATCTAGAACACGTACTAAAACAGTTATGCGACTGTTTCAACAAAAGTCTAAAACTCTTTTCAATGTTACAGACAAAATTTCGCGTAACAATATTGTTTTTTGATTTTTATAGTTACAATTATAACACTTCTTCCTCGGTAATCATTTTTAATTTTAATGTTTTAAAAAGTAGTGCACTTTTTAGCGTATTTTTTCCCCTATCACACCTATAATTTCGTTATATGCTTTTCTACACCTATAATTCAATTAAATAATATGGAAAATAAATTTATAATTCAATTACACCCAAGTTCAATCACATTAGGTAAATCTTTCAGAAGGAATGGTCTTGATAAGTCAACGCTGATAACTGTGTACAAACTGTACAATGGTAGGATTGTGGACCTTATCAGTATTGTGAGCTTGGAATACACAACTGGCTCAATCAGCATAATTACTGCGCAATATGCTTCTCTCATCCCCTATAACCCAAATAGGTACAGTCACTATTCCACATTTAATCACTCTTAATGAGATCCTTAGTTGAAAGATAAACCTTTTCAAACACTTTATAATTTGGTATATATATATATATATATATATATATATATATAATAAAAATGTCCTTGGAATACCCATTTGATGAATTCGGGTATATGTATATCACCTGTAATGGTTTTCTGGTTCATTATAGAACCCAATATCGTCAGAGTTCGATTTGATGTACATCAGACTTGAATAGCTTAAGGCTGGGAACGATTTTTTTATCTTTGCTAGAGTTTACCAGACGGACGGGGTGTAGTGTAGAGAAGAACAGGAGAGTAATTTGCTGCATGCACTTTTTCACTCCATATCAAATTTGGAAAAGGATCAGGGGTGATTTGGGGAGGTATAAATTTAGGCCTTTAAGAACATATCCCGAGCTTATTCTTGAAGTATCCTCATCAGCTTCTATTCTTACACCAGTTTTCAATTCATGCGGTAATTTAAATTCAGCTTGTTTATTTATATACTTCCATCCTGTTGAACAAAATTCTAATTGAAGAGAGAGGATTTTCACTACCTATTTCGGTACCTCTGTAATTTTATTGCGAAGTGGAAAAATCACCCCTCCGTTCCATTTGAAATGCCCCTTCCACCGGCTATAAAACTGAGATACGGCCTCGTGATCTATATAAACCTAACTCAGGTCAGATAATCCAGCTAACCATAAATTATAGAATAAGGGAGCATTGAAGAAATAATATATTTATTATTCATGAAAAGTTATTTTATATTCTGAAATCGGTATATATATATTTTTTTTTCTTCATATAAATATTTTATTCCCTCATTTACAATGCATTCTGTGTGAATGATAAGGACTTCAGGCTTCGCTATAAGGACAACTGTATTTTTGATTCAGTCATATATTCAAAAAAGTTTCGACAAAAAACAAATACAAAAAGAGTAAATAATAATTAAGGCACTGACATGGTAAAGAGGTAGTTAGAAAAAAAAAATATTTTGAGATTTTCATTGGAAATAGTAGTAAGAAGTCATGCCATTAGTGTAGGAAGAGTAGTAAATCTGTGTTGAAAGCAGTTTAGTTGCTGTTAACACCAAATGCTTTTCATGAATAAACTCAATTCCAACAGTTCCTTATCCATGCCAACGCCTCAATTAATAATAATTTTTATCCCCGTTCTCTGGAGTTAATTTTCATGGTATTCGGAATGTTTTTAAGATTTTTGTTTTAAGATCATATTGTGGACACTGCAGACGTATACATCTGATCCTACAATCCTCCAAAGCTGAATATTTAATTCTAATTGGTTTAAATAAAAATGATTTCTCTTTCTTTTTTACTTGTATTTATACTTAAATAGCGTAAATCAGCTAAGCAAAAATTTTATCAGATGTTTGTCGAAGCACTCATCAGTTCACAGGGTATATTTTTCGAAATATATAACATCTTTTTATTTCGTCGACTAAATTTACACCCTACCTATTATTATTTCGGATCATTTATCTTAATATAAATACAACAAATTTTATAATTAACTATAAAGGCCATAAATATAAAATATATTGATATTATAGATTACTTAAAAAATTACTACAACGAGCCTTTATCCAACATACCTACATATTTAATATAATGTTCAATAATAAAAATTATAACATTTTCAACAATTATGGAACATAATATAATATATTGATATCATAGATCACTTGAAAGGTAAAAAATTGATTTTGATTAACGTTTATTAAATCATAGAATTTGTTGTGTTTCCAAGCCTCAGGAACAGAGAATATCTCATTATCATCTTTTTTATTTTTTTTTTTAAATAGATGATAAATCCTGAACACCGATATGGGTTCAAATATTTTTATTTACTTAAAAATTATTAAAGAAAAATGCCAGCATCAACGCAATACTAAGAAATTAGTCAATAGTTCTTCCATATCTCCAAATGGATCTACCCAGAAAAACCTAGATAAATCCAAACGTATAATCACGTACAATTATACGAACTACCATTCCATGTAATTCTAGAATTTGAACAGTATAAAAAAAATCAACATCTTTTTTGGTATCGAGAAACAATATATCGAAAAAATCTTTCATTTAGCATATGAACCTTTATTTTATTCTTTATTGGTTTAAAGAGATTTTAATTTTTGTGGAATAATTTTTTTGTTAATCATGTAAAAATTATTCATGATCGATTTTTTTAAATAAAAAAAAATATCAATGATCCAAAAAATAGAACATAGGAAAATACAGGTTTTTTTTTTATTTACGTGATTTTCTTCTGTAATATTCATATTTTTTTATGACTTATTTGATTGATATTCACATGGTGACTTCGCAATAAACATTCTAATACAAACATATATATATATTTTATATATTGAAAAATAAAAGTTTTTTTATTGTAAGAGTCTCCGTATTGTAAGAGTAAGTTCTTTTATTGTAAGAGTAAAATCTCCGTGCTCCTATTCTGAAGAAAGGTTTTTTCTTTATCGGGGGCTTACAAAATAAATTTACCATAAGCCCACAGTAGTAACACAAGATAAAATTACCTGAATATCGAATATTTAGGTTAATTTCTATTTTTTAGAGTAAAAAATAGAATCATTTTTATAACTCCTATACCATGTTATAAGGCTTGAAGATGGGTGTTATATAGAAGAACAAAGAAAGTGGAACGGACCTAGGCAATTCACCCAACGCAAACAAACCCTTCCGAAAAGCTATATGCATATATTTGTCTGACGGAGGATATACCAAGTGTAAATCTTTTTTATCCTACAGCCTCTGTATTCAAATTTATACTTCGTCTTCCGCCAACAAATAAAAAAAACATGATCGACGCGTGAAAGGAAACACTTAGGTTTTTACAAAAATAGAGTTCAAAAAAGATCACTAAATACTAACTGTATTTATTGATATTAACAGGTATTGACATGAACGCAGAATACAAATCGAAATTCTTATTGAACCAGTCCTTTGAGAAAGCTGACATGTTTGAAATTTCTATTTGCATTTTTATTTATTCATAGGCTCCTTTCAAGCATTGAAGAGAATTATGTTTTGTACAACAAATAATAAGGTAATTTTTTTCCGGGAAAAAATTAAGATGAGTGCATATTTTTAGTTAAAAAGTATTAATAATTTCTTAATTAATATGTTTCTCTTTTCCATACTATGAATCCATGATCACCTTCAGTTTCTGTATAAATTGAATCATGTGCGGAATATGATAAAGGAATGTCACTTTTTTAATTTAAATTAGGAGTGTCTTTGTTTACTTGACACTTTCAGTGCGGCACGGGGTCTTATCTCCCAGTACGGGTGGGTTTTGAAGTAAGTTGTCAAAAAAACACTTTGACTGTTTTTGCTTTATACTTTTAAGTATAATTGATTGAACTTATATGGTTTTACCAATTTTTTTCAATAAAATATGGACCTACACAAATGTACAACATTTGCATGTTTGAAGTTTCATAACTAATACTATGTAATTTTTTTGTTGATTTTGTGATATTTTTATTAAAGATTTCTCGGGTTAAGGCTCTAATTTTTGGAAATATATTTGGTTAAAAACTTTGTTCCTTGTTTAACATAAAAATCCAATATCCTCTTTGTACTCATTAAATAATTTGTTTGCCGTGATATCATTCAGGGGGGAGAACCTGATTTTTCACCTTTGTAATAACTTATAAATCATCATTGCATCGTAATGGAAGCGGTCTCATTGGTTTAAGGATATGTATGAATGAATCACGATGGTGAATTTTTTTTTTTCCCGCACTTAGTCCATTTTGCCTTTAACACGGGAGAAGAAAAAACAAGCTGGCGTAGGTTGTATAAGCATTATAATCTCTTTCGCTGAAGGTGTTGGAATAAAGATTTTATTCATGGGGGAGATATGAATATTTCTAAATAATTCATGAAGTGGGCCGAATGTTATTGATTATTCCATTCTATCGCAAACTTAATACCTAATTTTCAGAAATCAAGGCTCATCATTTATCGATTACCTTGTATGGAAAGTTCATTAATAATAGCTGATTTGAAGCGAATGGCTTAATTCCCAAGCCCCGCTTCGCTGATGCGATGTAATCTGAACGTCTGTTACAATTAATGTTGTTTTTTCTTTTAAATTTCTCAGCTATGATATAAATATAAGCTACGAGATTTATTTTAATGAAAAATAAAACTTCGACTTTATTTTTTTAGTTATGGCAATTTTTATTTTGAAAGTGGTGAAATACGATTATTGTTTGGTTTACTACCAAATCGGTGGTTACCAGGCATCAGATACACCCGGCGAAGTATAGGTATCTTTAATTCCAAAATGGATAACGAACGTCTTGAGGAAGGACTTTACTTTAACTCTAAAAATAAATTTTTTGGACCTGAGAAATTATAATTATAAAAATCGTAATCTCAGAAGACTCTACAGAAAAGGTGGAATCTAGTGGAGGATCATTCTGTCAGGATTAATATATATATTTTTTTCGATTCTTGAATTGATCGTTTGTTTTATTGTCTTCTTCTATGTTTTCCTACAACTCCTAAGATTAGTCGACAGCTGTTGGGTCATTTGAAATCCCTTTCTGTTGCCTCAATGTCGAATTCAGATGAGCATCCAATACTTAGTTCAACTTCAGGGATAGTTGTGCGGCTGTCAAAACCGAAACCAATACGAATTTTCAACACCCTAATCCTACACACATCACACATTTTTCGAAGCGACTTTCTTAATAATAAAGCCGCAAAAGTACACAGGTATTGGTTTGAAAGAGATATGATAACTGAGTGAATAATTGTTTCGTGAAAGGTTTGCTTTAACTGTTAAAGAAATTCCCGGTTTAAAAGATTTAAAAATGATAGGGAATAGAACAGATACACAAACTATTCTATTCAAGAAACAGTAAAATGTTGGTGTCATCTTTATAACTATCGAAGACATTTCATCTTATCCGCTTCCAATATCAGGACGCCATTATAGCATTGTAATTGTAGTGTTCGAGTGTATCTTCCACTTTTAACTAGAGTTAACTCCATTCTAATTAGAACTTTAGTTATTCTTTTATTCATACTGTTTATTTATTGTTATCAACAACGATATTAGAGAAAAACTATTATATGATAAGAGTACTGTAGGTTGCTTACTATAGTTGCAGCGATTTTATAAAATTTGTGGTTCTTGAAATTCGAAAATAGAATTATAAAAGATATTATTATTAAACCCGATATTAGAAACCCTTTTTATCGATTCACAATCACGGTAAATCTTAAAAAAAAAAAAAGCTCTAATACTCGATTTTTCAGAAAATACACCTAGTTCGCTTTTAAAATTTTTCGCCGTAGCCAAGAAACTTTTTCTATATATTTCCAAAGCTACAAACAAAACTGATTATTTTTCTGTGGTCGATTGGTTCAGTATTAAATAATGATGATGGTGTAAATAAATGATAAGAGATGGTAAATAATGAAGTCAACCCCGGTTTTGAGTGTTGAATCAGAGAGAACTGAAAGTCAGCTTTGATTTTTCAACACTTTGAATGCACTAATAATGGATCTGTAGCGTGTTTGATTTAAAATGTTATTATTTTCTGAAAGAGCGCAAAAAGTACTGTATGAATCCACTGTTGTCTTAAATTCGAACTCATGTTGATGGCATACTTTGTAATGTCACTAATCAATTGTGACTAAAACTATTAATTTCTAAAATCCCTTTTTTTTTTTATTTTAAATATAATATTTATCAATAAATATCCAAAAGACCCCCAGCCAAATGGTGTCCCATGAGTAAGTTGGACCAATTTCTACTTGGTAAACCGTAATACTAATGCGAGTGTTTTTCTAAGGAATTATCACAAAAATTATCATAGCGGGGGAAAAATCTCTGCGTGTTTCATATCCGGTGGCATTTACGCCATTAAAAAAGCTATATTTTTAGTCTAAGGAAGGAAGGTGATGATGTTTGAGCCGTGTGATGCTCGCACCTCACCAGATTTGTTTTCTTAAACATTGTTTATCATCCGAACACGTACCCGGTGATTTTAGTAAAAAAAATTTAGAGGTAGCAACGGTGTTCGTATATCCTTCGCCAATGACAGAATGGATACCCGGCATCCTGGGGGGAGGCTAAGTGAAGAAGCGGTGGAAGTTGGAAAGATGGCGTGCACTAAGTTGATAGATAGAGCACGCTGAGTAGTCTTTTCCTCTAATCTCGGTCCTTAGCACTTGATGGATTGTTCTACCATGCAACGCCCTTCAAGACTATCTTACGGGGTCTTCCCGGCCGGTATAAGGGTTGGCACCTTTCTACTCGACGTTCGCCTACGATGCCACACGAGGAACATCCAGAGGTAATTGTTAAATTGCTCAAAAAATTGTAAGCAGAAATCAGGTGAAACATAGATCAGCCTCACTGCAAAGGATGGAGAGGAAAGGTTTGTAATCTGAATGACGACAAGATAATGTTTATCTATTTTATTTATTTATGTTTTACGTAATATGCACCTATGCTGGTCTAGTCTAATCTGTTGAAAATGCAAATTTTACTGTCTGAGGTTTGCTTGATTCAGTGTTGATGCACATATTTCCGCCATTGCCTTTTTAATCTTCGTGGACGAGGAACTGAAAGGTAAAAATGAAGAAACAAGTGGGTTTAAGTGGTTGTGAGTTGAGCAATAAACTGTGGTATATTTGCTGCTAATGTATGATTATACTGTTAAAATGTCTACGTCTTAGTCTATTGTCAAAAATATAACAAGGAGCGTTTGAATTTTTAACTATTCGGTTAGAATTTTGTTTGAGCAGGTATGTATACCAGTTAAGCGGAACTCCTAAGTTCTGCTAAGTAAGTCCAATTAGGTTTTAGTGTGGTATTACATATTAGTCTTTTTGTTTCGAACGTTAAGTGATAATAAGTTGTCTAGAAGGTGCGACAGTTGTTTTTATCGTCTGGTCAGTTTTTGTATTCTTAGTTTTGTATGTCCGTTCCAAGAGAGTTTTTAAATTGTACTAATGTTCTATCAATTTTTATTGGTAGAAACTTCGGATTTCTCAAGGAAAAACTTATATCAACTATTTCAATGTAGAAAATCCTTTTCTGAAAATTAATATATTAATTTCCATTTTTCTGTAAGGACAGATTTTTTTCCTCCTTCGTGCTTATCAGAATATAAAATAAATTTATTTGTTTTGAGGGTATTTTCCTACACCTATAGTGCTCATTAATTTCATCAATGCGGCCATTAATAGAAGGAGTACTGTATGGATCAATACTGGTTCCTTTACATTACATTATGTACGCACATATAATTGCTACCAATATCAAGACATTGACAGCAACCTTCGCTTAACAAAATATAGATATCGCTTAACATAGATACATATTAACAAAACGCCACAGACCCAAACTAACACTCCTGAATTAACAAAATAAATAGAGCAAATATAGTTTTAAAAAACAAAAAACAAAGAAAAATCTGTCTTACTTATGATTTATTCAGAAGTAAGATTGCACAAAGCTTTACCTCTATGGTAATCATTGCTCCTTTGAGCAAGAATGGCTCAATCAGTAAGATAATTATTTTCTTTCAATTTTTTTCTCTTTTACTTATCGATTTTTCGCCATCTAACATATATAAACAACATTCTCATTTCTTAAAAATATTGTTGTATTAATTTAGTTTTACATTCGGAATTTCAGATACTTATTTGATTGATTCTTTTTCTTCTTAAGCCATGATTATGCGGCCTGAATATAAGAAAATACCATAGAAAATAGAAAATACTATGCACAGAAAAATAGAAAATAAGATGCAATGGTGATAAAAATTAAATTACATCCATTGCTTTTATGCTCACGCATGCACTTAAAGCAGTTTGCGTAATAGTTTTCGCGTGTATATTTAAATAACTGGTCATCGGATTTGATATTGTGTTGGAGACTGGTATTTTGCAAATGGGTAAGTATGTGTTTAATTAAATGCCATTCTCTATAATTATCTAGTGGCTGAAAGCATCAGTGATTTTTTTAACTCATTTTTATATCGCTTTTGGCATATCAATTATTTTCCTAAGATCACTATTAAACCATTGATTCTTTTTAAGACCTAAGTATACTTTAGTAAGGAAGAATGAGAATTTCCTGCATATAAATGAAGAATAAAAGAATATAGAGCCAGATAAATTGTTTACTATTTTTTTTTTAAATTTATGAAATTTTTTAAAAAAAATAATGTCACGAATTTATAAAATTATAAAAACAAAGGGGGGGGGGGGTGGTCGAATAAGAAGTGTAGGAGGTTAGCTACAAAATATCCTTTGGAAGGGATCAAAATAATATTAAAAAAATAAAAAAGAGAGTTAAAGGAGGAACGAAAATATTTACATTGGCCTATGCGGGACAGATAAACATGATGTTTTTAGCCCTTTGTTACTTTACTCTTGTGGTTCTTGATAAAAATACATTTCCCAGTACCCTAAACAAACCCACGAATGTTTTTGTACGCATTCTGCATTGCTATGTAACGTAGAATTGAAAATGTTCTGTTTTTCTAAGGACCAGAAGTTTAGGCTTTAAATGAAATATTTTTTCAACTATTGAAGCCAGTAGTAATGACTGAACATGCTGACTATCCAAATTGTGATTTTTCAAACCACTAGTTTGTGAGAATATATTTTTTCAACAGTATTTATTTGATTTTAGTTCTAGTAATTGTGCCGATAGCGATAAAGTATAACTGCATGATAACATTTGTTTTTCAAGTTTTTACTTCCTTTTTTTCCATACCTTGCACTAAATGCCCCTTCCCTTTGCCCTAAAATAATATAACCTTTAATAACATTTATTAATACATTAATCCGAAGGAAAACTGAACTGTTTTTCATATTTTGGTCCGTTGTCCAATTTATTCTGCTTTTCGACATCACTATCTGTCCCAGTCAGTCGATATTAAAATGTCGAATTGCTCAAAATCTATAACATTCACAGCTTCAAAAATCTCTTTTGTTTTATCAGGGAATGTTGTAGGCTGAAATCATTCATTGTTTATGAATAACTGGTAAAATGGAATGTTGTAAGAGCCGTTAATTGACTGCATTAACCTTTTATTTTTAAATTTTGTCTTATTTATTAATCATTAATAGTTATATTTGTTTATATTAAATTTAAATTCAGATAATTACAAATTCTGTTAAGATTTTAGACAGACAATTAATTATGAGTAGATTATAGATATAGCGAATCATATTTAGTTTATAGATATTTATGTATATAATATTTACATTTATATAGTTACCTTTTCATTATATTCAGGTTATATCTTATGCTTATTTTGTCAAGTATTTATTATAATAATGTTTGTTTTGAATAGCTATGTGGAGAGTATGTTTTCACTTTCTTCTTCTTTATTATCTCTTAAATATTATTTTTAGTAGTTTTAATTAGTTTTTCGTATTTAACTAGTTTAGCCAACTCTATTTGTATGGGGTGTTCATATTCATTCATTAAAGGTTTTTTTTTCCAGTTATTCATTTTCCCTTGATTCCCCAAAGATCTTTTTCCTTTGAATAATATTTGAATAGAATTATTTTAGTCAAAGGGCTAATGCAGAAGTTATGCCATCACTGTTAATTCTGTAGGGGAGTCAAAACACACAACACTAAACGAATTTCAGTCGTTAACTCAAACATTGTACAGAAGGGTGATGTGTAATAGAAGCCGCTTGCATATCAGAGCGGACAAACAGAAACGCTAAACCAACATCCCTCGAATATTGTTACTTATGAAATCCTCTTGGACTTTGGAGGAAGCAGGGAAATTGAAAAAGTAAAAAAGTAAACATTAAAAATTGTATACGATAATAGTATAAATAGGTAGATTAGTTAATTAATAGAGTATAAAAGTGTGATAAGTAGGGCCCTGGTATCGATGTAATTCTTTTTTTCTTATGTCTCATAAAAACTTAGTTTTGTAATATTTAGTTTGAATAAGATTTGGTTTGAGTAATTTTAAAAAGTCTAATTCCATATACTACCAGATTCGTAGCTCTGTTATTGGGAAAAGAGAAATGGGACAAGATGTGAAGAACATTTATTTGGCTTGGTTTATCTGCCGGTGCTTCTCTATGGAGCTGAAAGCTGGATCCTTAGCGAAAGGCTTCAAAAACCGTTTCACCGCAGCAGAAATGAAGTTTCTTAGGCGAATCGCGGGGAAAACACGGAGGGATTGTGTCCTGAACGACAGGATTAGGGAAGAAATCAGTGAACACCCAGTTATGGAAACAGTGGAGAAGAGGCAACGGAAGTGGTTTGGACATGTCTGTCGTATGGACCACCACAGAGACCCCTTAAAAACCTTGGAGGTGAGGTCAGTAGGAAGAAGACCAGAGGCCGACCCAGAACTTCATACATGGCCCATCTAGAACTTATAGGGAGACGCAAAGGAAAGACGTTAGGGGAAATGAGAAAACTTGCCAGAGACAAAGACGCATGGCACAATGGCTGGAAGCACTCCCACGCTGAAAAGCAGACGGGTGGAAGAAAAATAAGATGAAGAAGGTTTGAGAAATTTTATTTTTATTATTCAGGATTTATAACATTAACACGTTAGGTAAGGCATCGGTCCCCGGGGTCCGATGTCATCCATTCCCCTCTTAACAGCCGATTTTCACATCCGAAAGTCCGAACACTTCTAATACTCAATTTAGTCGATTTTTAATGAGATTATTGCATTTTAGTGCAGAAAATGTTGCTAACAGCTTTAATTCTGTTGTTTTTTAGAATCGGACTCCGAGATCCGATTTTCGATAAAGAATGGCGTAAATCCTGCATCGGCCTGTCCTTCGCCTATTATGTCTAGTTCCAATCCTTACCAAGAGATAATGCCCTTGAGACGCTCATTTAATTCCCTTCTAATCAAAAGATAACGCTTTCGTCAAATTATTCCCATCGGACCCCGACGTCCGATATTGTCTGTGGCTCAAACTAGCAGTCGGACCCCAGGGACCGATACCGTCCTATTCAGGATACTCCTAAAATATATCGCCGCACTTAACGGGTTAAATATACCAATATGATTCCTTGAGAACTTATTTTTAAAACAGTTTAACGCACAAAATAAAATTCTGAAACCTTAATGGCGATAAACGTACGCGATATTCTGAACACTATACCTTGGCAAAAAAAGGTAAGTTTACTAGCGATAACTGAGATAAAAACGAACCAGAACTTTATTTCTTATTCATCGACTATTTTAACATGAAAAACTACCAATAGAGGATGGTACGATGGTTTTGTTCGAACCCATTTAGTTTCATATTATTTAAATAATGTCATTTATAAATTTTGAGGTCAAATATCATAAATATTTAAAATCATTAATTAAAACTTTTTTTTTACTCGATTTTTTTTTCTGAATCAACATGTCGACAATCAGCAGATTTGATGGCGTCTACTAGACCTACGATCGCATGTTAGGCATGGGGAAGGATGTCACCAGCAGTACCTCTTATCTGGCTTGTTTCAGTTACTGTGATCTGCCAAAGAAAGAGATTCCTCAACGAAAGCCTTGTTAATTAATTTTCTCCACAAATTTATGGGCATTTCATCTGTAACCATATCTCGTATATTAAGGTTCATATGTCCGTGTAAGATATTGTGAAAACGTTTTTTAAGAGTCAGTAGGCATGTTAACGTCGGTATGTAAGGTTGGATTAGTCACATACCAAGGTGCTTTTGAAATAAGTTTTTAATTTTTCTAATTTCATGAATATTAGAGGAGCATAACGAGCAGACAAAATAGTCATCATTTTCTTATTCATATTTAGGACGAGTGCAGGACATATGAAAATTATTTTAACATAATTGGCATTCACGTTTCTCCAACCCTGTTTCCAGCCCGTCCGGTATTTCCCAGTGACGATGTGGATGGTTTCCTCAAAAATTTCCGAGGGTTGTAAACTAATTGACATGGGGTTCGTTTCGGGTTTTTCCAAATTAATTTTACCTGCAACTTATTGGTTAGTCAATTAGGGCGAAAAATATAAATAAAGAGATAAAGAAGTGGCAAAAAGTATTCAGGCCACCGGCCACGGCAGCCGGTCTAAGGTCTCAGGCTGCAGGTCCAGCAATACACTCCCACTACTCAGACGCTAAAGGGTTAATATTGCTAGGAGTAGAAATTGAAGTGAAATACTTAAAGCTTTCGCCCTGATGATGACTTAAAATTTGGTTCCAAACGTCGGCTACGATAAAATATGCAATTCTCACATATTTTTGCTACTTATTTTAACCGCACCCCCAACCTTTTCCTCTTCATAAAATATTTTAATGTTTATTTCTTATTTTATGCTACATATTATTGTTAGTATAATTAAATATAAGTATGTATATAAATAACCTATCTAACCTACTAACTGAAAATAGCAGCCTTATTCATTTTATTTTCTTTAACCTTCCCTAACTATCTTATCAATAAAAGTCCACCCCACAATTGATCAGTCTTAACAGAATCGTACAATCTTCGTCAAAGCCTACAATTCCGACTTAAAGCCTTTTGAGCGCTTATTAAGGAATTAATTAGGCATTGTCTTGATTAATTAAGAAAAATTAGGTGCAATAATTTCTAGCAGTAGTTCATTCCTCGTGTGCTTTTAAGATAAAAATGAAGAGAAATTTTATCGATTTTGGGGTTGAGGGTGGGGGGGGGGGGGGCAAATTGGTGAAGCACTCTGAGCATACCTCGGGACATGATTGCCTCCTTCATCAGGCCCCGGTTAATGGAGAACAAAGGAGCAGAAATCGAGGTTCTGTCATTTAGCCTCAATCACCCGCTATTCGATGATGGTTCCTTTTTCGACCCAGTAGTCACCTATTTTATTTCAAAGGCAACAATTTATTACTCTTTATATAGTTGAATTTAGAGCGGTGAAGGAAATTCCTTAAAGGTTATTACCACATATGATATCAGGCACCGGGTTATTAGTTATTTAAAAGGTACCGTCAAATCCATTACTTGACCAAATGGTTTGGAAAGATCTAGAACTTTCTGGAAAGTTCCATTCCGTAATAAATATAAGAATCGATGGCGGGATGGGCCTAATGTTCCTTTGATCATCGAAGCATATGGTTACTTTTAAGGCTCTGTTTTGTAACGTTGTTACTAGTTTGAGTTTTAATTTTTTGTTTGTCATTTTTATATTATAATTTTTCATTAATATAATTATTTAATTATTTACGGGTCTTCCCCGCGTCAAGTCGTCGCCAGCCAGGGCCTGCCAAGCTTGGGTGTTCGGGAGCTTTAGTGCGTCGGCTTCGACCTCATCTACCCATCTAAGTCTTGGCCGTCCTCTCTTTCTTCTTCCATCCACATACCCGAATGGTAGTCTCTTGATTGGAGAGTCACCGTCCATTTTTGCAACATGCCCAGCCCAACGTAATCTTGAGAGCCTTATAAAGTGCACCACATCCGGTTCCCGGTAAATTTGGTACAACTCTGCATTGTGTCTCATCATGTACTGGGTGCCATCTTTTATAGGGCCAAACATTCTTCTCAGGAATTTTTCTCTCAAAAACCTGCAGGCTGATAGCGTCTGCACAGGATGGGGCATCATTACCCATATCACTGAAGTCACTATGAAAAGATTAATAAGGCTAAGTAGGAGAAAATATTTTTTACATTAGTTCACATGCTACCACACTGCGAAGCGTCTCAATTATTAGAGAAGGTTTAATTATTAGAAACGTAGAGACTCTGTATTTCGAGGGGTCACCTGTGGTGTAGTGATTAGCATGGCAACCTACTATAATATACAAAGGTCGCGGGTTCGCGTCCCGAGGTGACCCTAGGATTTTGTAATGGGAGTAAAAAATCCTTGGCTATGCCATCCCTCGGATAGGTCCAAATTATACCAGGTAGGTCCCACTGTAGCATCGTCCGATTAGCCTTAGTAGCATAAAGGGACGTTAAACAAACCAAACTGTATTACGTCAGAATATTCATTGATAATAAAAAACCTGCAAGCTGATCTGTATATAATCTTATTGGTGGCTTTTGTAAAATAATTTATTTGGGCATCGTTGAACCAGTAAGAGTAGGTAAATATGATCCAAGTTCGATTAGCACGAAACGATGAAATCGTAAATTAAAAAAAAAAATAATGTTAGTGGATATATCGATTGGAAGAGATTCATTGCGATTGCCGAAAGAGGTAGTAAAATAAAGTTGTTGGGGAACTCAAAGTGGGCAGAGGGATATAGCAGAAATAATGTAACAAGAATGGGTGGCCCTAAAATAGGGCGGCATTCTTATCTAAGCCCTTTTGGCAGGAAAACGTATAACTAGGAAAGCCTTTATCAACCGCCATACGCCATTTATTCAGTTTTGAAAAATATGTCCTTATCTTACCAAAACTTTTAATCATAATTTTTGTAATAGATGTTGACATGGAAGAAACTTATACATATTATTTCTGTGTATTGATTTAAATTTTAATTCAACATTGTTGATTTTCCCAACTGGAAATTCCCATAGGGAAACTAAATGGTATAATCTAGCCTAGATTGTACTTCTACAGGATCTTTGGCTATTGATTTAAAAAAAAAAAAAAAAAAAAAAAAAGGTATTACCTAAGGATTTTTGGCTTTTAATTTAAAAAAAAAAAAAAAAAAGGTATTAGGGTAAACCAGACAGCTATTGACACTCAGTACGGTTATTGAAACCCCAAACTTTACCTTAAAGAAATAAGTAAACAAGTCCTTATTTTATCTCAAAATATACATGAATCTAATTTTTGAAGGGTCCTCTAAGTCATCTATGAAGTAAGTGTTTAGCTACCTAACCAGAGGGAAGATTTCACAATTAAATCAAAAGGATGTCAATAACTTTGCACTTTTTACAATAAATATTGCCATATGGTCAAACTATTGAACTTTTGACCCAAAAAAACCTCTTGAGTCTTTATATGGATAGATAAAGAGGAGCTATAGGAAGTTTCAATTTTATCTCTTCATAAAAAGTTTTTTTTTAATTTCACCACAGAAATGTAGACTTAAGGGTGCAATAACTGTCTGGTTTACCCTAACTAAGATTTTAGGCTTTTATGTGAAATTTTGAAAAACTGTTTGGTTGATTTTTTATTCTTTCTGACAGTCCTTTGATGTATATTATTGATCTATATGATTTGATGTTATAATTAATGTCTATTGCATCTGAATTAATATCAAGGTTAATTGGATGCAGTTTGTCTGTTTTTGGAGAGTTAGTTATATAATAGGCGATTTATCAGTTTTGTGGGGTGGTAAAAAAAAAATTGATTTCTTCCCGAGTATCGTCTAGAAGATAGTCCATTTTAATGTCTGCTAATATGGAAGCAATCTTTGATTTTATAGAAACTATCCACAAATTGAAAATAGCCCTCACCGACTATCATACTAAATAGATCATAATTATAAGATTATAATATACCGTTAGTGTACCTTATAAATATATATAAAAAATAAATTTGTTTGATTTATAACATCAACATTACTTGGTCTGTTATAAACCTTATTGAATATGGGCTGGTGTGGTTTAAAGTGGACTGTATAAAGGTAATATAAGTTTAAATTGAAATAAAATAAGGAAAATAAATGCATTCTTCTAAAGAAAATAATCTCTTGGGGTGTGCCTGAAGGTTTTCACATTATTGTTAGTGGTTAGTTTTAAATTTAGAAAATATAGTGACATTATGATTTAAATAAAGATGAGATGATTGAAGGTTGAAATTTGGCTGAATTTAAATAAAGATGAGATGATTGACGGGTTGAAATTGATGATGAATTTCTCTTTTCTCCTGATGATATTATTCTGTGAAGAAATTATGTTACTCACTGTTTGTCTGCCGGCCAGCTAACACTCCCTACTCTCCCTCTTCCCGGGTTCACTGATTGGGTCTACTCCATGATTTGGAAATTATGGTGAATCATAAGAAAAAAAACGTTTTGCCCGCATGCGGTCCTTTGCTAGCTTCAAAGTTCATCACCTGCATATTCAAGTCGGCGTAGTTCCATTGAGGGCCGTAGGTGGCAGCAGCGGCGTACTTAGCGAGAGTAGGGTCGAATTGAGAGTACGCAGCGTGAAATAGGTCATACTGTTTTAAAAATTGCATTTAGGTAAAGAAGACGCAAATATGTGTGGGTACATAGAATACGCTTCAGTTTACCTGAACAGAATTTTTTATTTGCATGAGCCTAGGCTAGGAATTAATGTTTACGGACACAGAACATATCAATTTATTAGTGTCCTCTTTCATTTAGTCTTTGTTTTACTTCCAGATTATATTTTCTTAAACAGAGTTTCATATTTAAGAAATTTAATTAATTTGTTGATATTTATAATATTATGTCCCAGGATCGTTTGGCACTTTCGTTCGGTTCGCATATCGACATGATCATTTATTAGGTGCATAATCAGTTGAACGGAAAAATATATATACTTTAGGATAATTTTTTTTTAGATATGACCCAGCTGGGTTTCAATTTGTACACCACAATTTTTTTTCACTGCATACTTTTATTTGCACCTGTCCCAAATAATAAGCGACAATAAGCAAATATAATACAAACTGCTGTGAGCAGCTCATCCAACTCCTTTTTAGTCGCTTCATAAAAGGAATGTCAGTCGGTGTCATGTCATTAATAATTCTGTTATTATGTCCGAGTGATTTGATGCGGAAGCCAGAATAGAGGGTTCATATTTATTCGTAGATAGTTGTTGGTTGTAAGTCCGTATGTAGTGTTTTGTTACAAAGGAGCGTTCGTTATTAGTCGTAAAATTTTGGATTGAAAGGTTTGTAAGAGTGTCTTTTTTGCTGTACCATAAATTTGTGGATGTACGGTCCATACACCACAATTTAATTTGATTAATTAATTAATAGAATCGTGGAAGTGATTCAGTGCTCCAAGTGAATCATAATTTATACTGTAAGAAAACTGGCCTGGATGAAGAACACTTTTTCATTTTCAGGAACAGACCTGTTGTTTGTCTTCTTCATAACTTTAAGTGAAACGCCTGTTTCTTGTTTAGCTTTTTTTTTTTTTTTCCTCTCTCTTTTTCTTTTTATAAACATCGAAGGTAACTAACTCTCTGTAAGCTCTTGGTAACTTTCCTCGTTTCATCTCAAGGACCTCTTCTTTATGAGCTGTTTGCTTCTCGCATGTTTTACAAATCTCAATAACATCCACTTCAATTCATTCGCCAGTCTAACAGGAAAGTATTTATATTCAAAGGAAAATTTTTTTTTTGTATAATTTTATTTATTTGCATCTACCTTTTGAAAATTAATTAGGCCCCACTTTACACGCTCTTAATTTAATTTATTTCCAGGCTGAATATAAAGCTTATCTTTCTCAAGACATTCCACTTAATTCACCCTAAAGCTCGCAGGACGTAAATTTATACTAAGGCTTATCTCTTGTCCGCGGCTCCTTTTTATTTTCTTTATGTCTTTTAGAAAAAGGATGCTTAATCGCTATTTATTTTCTTAGGTGTTGATTATTGAGAAACCCCCGCGATTATTGAAATAGGCTCCATTCATTAGTAAGTTTGAAAATATTGCTTTTTATAAATTCAATAAATTAAGATGAAATTTTTTAAATATTATTTTGCCTGGGCTTTAAAAAGCTTTACAAGGCGTAACACCCATGAGAAGATCATCAACGACTACACACGATAGCTATAATTAATATTTTATTTCAAGTGTCAGAAAAAATAAAACTTACATTCACCCATACATAGACAAGAACATAAAAACACAATGCATAAATACATAAACATGGACACATATACAAATAAACTTAATTTTAGATTATGTTATATATAATTTTTTTTTTATTTTTTTTTTTTAACTTCGCGCCTGTCAACAATATATAGACAATCAGCAGATGTGATGGCCGTATACAATTGCAAATGATGTCAGGCATGCGGAAGGATGGCATCCAACAGTACCTCTTCCCTGGATTGATTCAGTTATTCAGGTCGGTTAAAGAAGGAGATCTCTCATCCAACGCCTTTTTAATCTCCTCCTAACATTCATGGCCATATCTCTTATTAATAGGTTTATATGTCCGTGTAGGTTAGTGTGGAAACGTTTGTAAAGAGTCTTGATGTGTTGGTCGACTGTTGGCATGTGGAAGTCAGTATGTAAGGTTTGATTAGTCACGTACCAAGGTGCTTTTGAAATGAGTCGTAATAATTTTGACTGAAAGGTCTGGAGTTTTTTTAAATGTATTTTTTTAGCTATGCCGTAAATCTGTGAACAGTATATCCAGATAGGTAAGTAAGCAAGTATGTGTACGTATTTAGTTTTTGTCTCAGTCTTAATTTTGAGGATTTAGAAAAAAGTGGTAAAAGTAGCTTTAGTCGTTTGTTTAGAGTTTCCCTTTTCATTTTAACGTGCGGGCCCCATGTCATCCTTCTATCGAGGGTTAGTCCGAGTTACTGTACTGTGTCTGTTTGGGGAATTTGGACGTTTTGGATATAAATTAGTGGGCAAGTATTTTTTCGGAGAGTAAAAGTTATATGCTGTGATTTGTCGTCATTAAGTCTAATTTTCCACAATTTGCACCAGTCGTTTAATTTCTGTAAGTTGTTTTGTAAGGTTAGTGAAGCATGTGACGGATCTTGATGTTTTGTTAGTATTTCTGTATCGTCTGAGTAAGTAGGGGTCAATGTCTCATTACTTTCTGGTATGTCATGGGTGTATAATTTTTTTTTTAAATCTTTATTATATTTATTTATTTATTAAATTTCTATCATCATTCAGTAAGTTTATCAAATGATATGCTAATTCTATATTTTAAAAATTGATATTTAAGGATGTCACCGCCGTTTTATCATTCTATTCTATGGCGGTTGCTCTTAGCTCATGGGATGGGAATAGGCAGAACAAAAAAAACAAAACAACATAAGATTGGAAAGAGCTCAAGACCTTTTTTTGGAACAGTAATAATCTGTTCTAGTACATGTTCGTGGCTGTTTGAAAATTTTCTACGCTTGTCGTGAACCATCTAGAATGTTCTAATTCAGAATAAATATACGGAGGGAGGGACCGCAGAGGTTAGTCTAGCTCCAAAGATCGAATCATATGGTTACTTTTGTGATAATGTGTCGTTAAAAGTTGATACGTTTTGTAAAATTGTTAATTATTTGAGATTTTATTATTCGTCTGACATTGTGAGTTATAATTTTTTCGTTCATAAAAATGATTTAAACCCACATAGTGTTAGAGTATTTACCTTAAATATTTTATCATAAATTATGTACGGGTGAAATAATGAATCAGAAATTCTCTAAGATTATATTTTTGCTATTTATGAAGTTTCCAACTTAAAAAGATTTTTAGAATCGTTGCACAAAAACCCTGGAACAAAAAAATTAAGTGACTGCAAAAACTTAATGAATTTGTTTAAATCGCCTTAAAGGGGTACAATTGTTTTTTGTTTTTTTTCGCTTTTTCAGTTGAATATACTTGACTTACTTTCCATAAAGTAAGCTTCAAATCAATGTACGATTAATGGACGTTTTGTTTTTCCGAATAACTCTATAAGTACTCACCATTTGCTGGATAATATAAAGTGTGTTTAAGTAGATATTGCGGTGTTACCAAGAGATACTATACAAGATTTACTAGGTTCTATCGGCATTAATGCTAATTACACGGGAGCTAGTACGATTTCATTCCACTCATTGGGCAAGTTGCGGCTGCATTAGGCAACGATAATACCGGACTGTTTGCAATTCCAGTTATGAAAGTTTCATCATCAAACTAATTTTTATTTTTAAAAACTGTCCATGAATTATTATTTCAAAGATCTTTAAGAGTGAAAAAACAAACATTTTTACAGTAAAAGTGCAATATGTGATTTATTTCGGTTCAATATTTTAAAAATTAATATAATTATCAGATGAAATACAGTATACATGATTAATACATGAAATAGAAGTTATTTAATTGTATTTTACATATATAACTCGTTAATGATTGCAAAATACGACAGTTTTTTTTTTTTTTTTTTTTTTTTTTTTTCCGATGATCAAATCATAAAAATACTTCCTCACATTCCTTTGTTTCCACATTTCTCATTACAAATTACTTTAGGTTTATTAATTAGGTCTTCGAATTTCTCAATTAAATACTCACATTAAGAAATGTGAATTATAAATTTTACAGCGAATTTCTCCAAACAAGATTTTGAGTTAGTCGAGAAAGAAAAAACATATTAATTAGATGATCGTGAGACGCCCGTTAAAAAGGAAGGGATCCTATAAGGGCGGATTCACACTATCGCTCCGCTCCCGCTTCACTCCCGGTCCGCTCAAATATTCTAAAGAGAAATAGACAGAGAATTCCACTATCGGTACCGCTCCGGTCTCGCTCCACTCCCGGTCCGCTCTCGCTCTACTCCATTCACACTAGCGCTCCACTCCCGCTCCGCTCCAGGTCCGGTCTCACTGGCAAAATATTCTAAAGAGGAATAGAGAGAGGTTAATCACAATATTGGCCCAGGTCCGGCCTCGCTCCGCTCCCGCTCCACTCTCGCTCCACTCTCGCTCCACTCCCGCTCCACTCTCGCTCCACTCTCCTAAAGTCTTTTCATATTCACATTATATAATTTTACACCGTTCACGATTGAAGCCATTAATAATCGAAACCGTCTGTATTTGGATTTTAATTAATAATTAACTTTCAGTTATTAAAGTATTTATTTATTCATCAATTTTACGGCCAAAAAAGTTCAACTTTAAAATATATATATATATATATATATATAAATTAATTTAATTAATGGTGAAGAAATAATTTAAATTTTTTTTCCGAATGTATTCGAATACGCTTGAAATGATAAAAAAAAAAAAAAAAAAAATCACCAACAATACGCGCGGTTTTTCGTTTCGAAATATTTTGCTATGAATTAATGTACTCGTAAAAAATGGTCACCGATTTATTTATTGACTACACACTCATTGCTATTATAAAATAACGTTTAATTTGAAACGAATAAAAATGCAGTATATTATGAAAAATGTCAGATAATTAACAAAAAAATATATTAAAGCAAAAAATAATTAAAATATTAATCAGGAAAAGAAGAGAACACAATCGGTAAATTTGTAGCATTTACCGATTCCAACTTGAAATTTTCAAGTGTATTCGAATACATTCCGAAAAAAATTTAAATTATTTCTTCACCATTAATTAAATTAATTTATAATTATTATTAATAATTACCATTGTGTTGCAATATATTCTTCTTATTATATTTTTTGATAATATTATCTTCTTCATCAAGAAAAGTACACTTACCAGGTATTTCTACAAACGAAAATTTTTTTTTTTTTGGCCCTAAAATTGAAGAATAAATGAATACTTAAATAACTGAAAGTTAATCATTAATTAAAATCCGAATACACACAACTTCGATTATTAATGGCTTTAATAGCTTAAACCTTTCAAAATTGAACGGTGTAAAATTATAGAGTGTGAATATGGTAAGACATTAGGAGAGCGGACCGGGAGTGGAGCGGGCGCGAAACCGATAGTGTGAATAGGCCCTAAGAGTAACGATTTTTTAGAATGAATAACGATTTTTTTACACTGAATGAAAATTGCTAATTCCCGTCTGTAAGACCGAGCGTACATTGAGACACTCGCGACGCAGTGCAGGGCAGAGCAGAGCAGAGCAGTTTTTGTGGAAAGTGAATTACACAGGAACTGCGCACATTGGGACGCAGAGCAGAGCAGAGCAGAGCAGGCCGATGTGGCACTCGTGGATGTGCCACAGAAAACTGTGCCGATGCGACGCAGTTTTCGATATTTGATTATTTTAATTCCTATTATTATCATTTAAATTATTGTTTGTGAAGTTCTACTTTTCTCTTTAGCAGGTTAATGAAACTAAGTAGGTCTTCTGTATTTATAGGGTGTTCTAGATAACTACTGGGAAAAAAAACGGTTTAAAAAAAAACAATAACTAAAATATATATATATATATATATATATATATATATATATATATATATATATATATATATATATATATATATATACTGTCATTTTAGACAAAAAAATCATAAGATAATATTGAAATTTCTCGCTATTCCAAAAGTGCTTGATACGAGTGTTTTGAATTTCTAAAACTAAACAATTTCAGGATAAAAAATGTAGTTGTAATATTATTTAAAAAAATATATTAAAATTTAGATGAGGGCCTTTCTGAAGGTCGAAAAGTAGATACTTTTGCTTAAATAGTTTTAATATTGTTATAATATTTGTAATACCTTATTCCGGTTTTGATTAGTTAAAAAAATAGAAAATCAAGTTTTCTTCTAACAGATACCTACTAGAATTTCATTAAACGATTCAACAAATTATGATCTCAGGAAAATTTGACTGATTTTATTTCACCGAAAAAAAGAGATAAGCTTTATGGATGGAAATTTAGTTAATGTAAATGTTGATTAAAAACAAATAATAATAATAAAAACAAATAACATATATTTCTTCTTTTTATAAATATATTTGAGTAAGACAGAAGAAAGAAAACTGCTATTTAAAAAACAAATAGAATAGAAATAGACCATGTCTCGATAGAACTAAGAAATTTGAAGTAAATATAACTTCTCTTTGATATCTCTAATTTATATTTGTATTTATTTATATTTATATACATAATTTATTTATATCCTCATATAGAATGGAGTAGAAGAAAAAATAAAATTTATTGTGAGACGAGATCTCTTAGAAATTAACTGACTAGAACAAAAATAAAATTACCAAATAATTAAAGTATTGGTGGATAATGAAAGATGAGATTTACATAAAAAACAAAAGTAAATATTTATAAAAAAATATAAGTATAAAAAATAGTGAATAATATATTCATTAGTTAAATAAATAAAGTCGGAAATAAATTAAAATAATTTCTAATAAAAATAAAGAAGAGATTAATGAAAATTTATTTCATAATGATGTTATGTTGTTAAAATCGTATAAGAGAATTTTAAGAGGCATTGTACACGCAATTATTTTGAGCCTTCCCACACGATTACGCGAGAGTTTTGCGGGCGCTCAATCCTTCACGGGATTGTCCGGGGATTGCATATGTTTTTCCTCTCTAAACAATCATGTAGACGCGCTTTCGTGTGGGAAAGCGCGTGAACACTCTTTTAGCATCTAAATCTTTCCCACACGATTACGCGACGTTATTGCGCGCGCGTAATCCTTCGCGATGCAATCGTGTGAGAAAGAACGTATGTGTAAAGGCTACTTAGTCACGGCTAATTAGTCACGAAAAAAAAGCCGTATTAATTAAGGTTTTTTAAATTTTAGTTCGAAAGAACTAACAAGAGATCGCATTGACAAAGATGGTCGCGGTAGTCAGGGGGGGGGGGGGTAAATAACGGAACAAGCTTCTACAAACTTATAGCTTAGCCAGACCTCTCATCACATGATTTTAAACATCACCATAAGTTATTATTTTAAGCATTGGATCTCTCAGACTAAATAGTAACTTCAATGTAATTATGAGCTTCACCGGAATCAGACGGAAATAGTTATTTTAAGAAAATTCTGTGTGCAAATTCTTTCGTCTCCTGGTCTTTTCTCCATGTACGCATTTTATCACAATATTTTTTACCATGACTTCTGATATATCACTTTTTTTTGTTTCCGAATCTATTTCCAAATCAGGTTCTGAGCTGGAATTCAATAAATCTAACATACTTTCTGCTCTCAATATAAACTGCTCTCCAATCTGCGCGGGTACCTGTGCGACGCAGTTTTTTTTTTTGTGCCGCCTGCTCTGCTCTGCTCTGCGTGGCACAGTTCAATGTGCGCCTTACCTAAATGTTGAAGGAATGAAGGCTGCAATTTTTGTTTTGGAACAGAGAAATAAATTTTAAAGCATAATGTTGCATAGTAATAAGTTGATGTCAATATTCTATCATCAATAACTTTATGCAATACGATATGGAAAATCAGATAAAATCTATATAATGAATATTTTGGATTTCTATTGAAGAAAGAGTCCTCTCATCTAGCTCCTTTTCAATATACTCCTTATCGATGCGTCAGCCGTAGCCAGTATTTTTTAAATATTTGTATTAATCACTATATATATAAGAGGCTTTGTCCTGACTGACAGAATCAACGCAGAGCAAAAACTACTAGTGATTGAAACTTGAAGTTCGGAATTTAGATTTTAAACGCGATGTAGGTGACCACTAAGAAAGGAATTTCAAAAATGTAACCCCTTAGGGGTTTAAACGGCGAAATCGTCCTCTAACATACACCTATTTTTGCACTTCGAGAAAAAACATCTAATTTGGACTCATTTTTAAGATCTTGATACGACGAGTATAACTCGAAAGCCCCTAAGGGCCGTCGAAAACCATGTTTTAAAGCCGAAAAATTAAGCGTTCACAACGAGTAAGCAATTATTTGTTTCGGCAGTTTTAGGGAACTCTCTCCATTGCGCCTCTCCATCTCTTCTATCGAGCCGGCAGCTTCCCCCTCCAACATTCCAACCACCGGAAGAATTAGCAATGGAAGTTTCACAAGGGCAAACTTGCATTTGCAAAATTTGCAGGTGTTGATTTAAGGGAGGACTATTTTTCTCATGGTCAGTTTTACGTCAGCGCTTCTAGCGTAAGTTCTTCTAGCAGTTTAGTAATCTTAGCGCTTGAAGGAAAAACAACAAATGTAGTTTACAAAGAAATTTTAAGTAAAACTTAACTTTTCGGTCAGTTGGAACAATTGTATTTTTTAAATCGATTTTGTTAACATATTATATTAAATCAATACCAAGATAATGATCACAGAATTGATTTAAAAGGCTCGCGGGCAAAGCCGCGACGGGGAATGCTAGTGTGTTATATTCTAAAAATGGGAACATATTATAGGTATATGTATATGAGTTATGAGATAATAGAACTTTGTAATTTTATTACCGTTCATAAAAATTTTCTATTTTCTGAGGCATTAATTTTGTTAAGCCTTTTAGTAGACATTATCGTTCTATTTAAACATATATTTACTTTGTTTTGATTATCGACTCTGTCTCCTGCGATGAACGAAAGGTAAAAACTGATTTGAAAAATAATAATCTTCTCTCCTAAGTTGAATGAAAGTCTAATAGGTAGATGTAATTAATTCCAACCACGTTTTGTGTTCTTTTCACCAAAGTAATACTGTTGTTTGTTAGGGCTTAAAGGCGTAAAACCCTGGTTTGGTATGGTTATCAACACCTGCACTCAATCTTCTTTACAAAAAAAAAAAGAAAAGAAAAAACATTAAGCTTTTTAATTTTAAATAATTAATTCACCACGCTGTGTAAGATGCGGGCAAGGGCACGAAACAGCCTCTTGTAATAAAACTAGGGAAACACCAGCGAAATGTGCAAACTGCCAAGGCGATCACCCCGCAAATTATCGCGGATGTCGAATCCTCAAAGAACTCAGAGCCCAGAAGAAACTGAGAAATCTTGTTCATCAGCGTGAACCCCCGACTCCGCCTCCTTCAATTAACCCAACAGATTTCCCAATCCTAAATGCACCTCAAAAGGGCAATATTCACGTTCAGCACCAAAAGCCAACACAGCAACAGCCGACAGCGCATCAGTGGAAGCCATCTCAGCGGCAACATCAGACGCAGTCGCAGCCATCTCAGCGGCAACATCAGGCGCAGTCACAGCCTTCAGCTCAACAATCTGAGGTAACCCTATTTCATATACAAACTTCGCCTGGCTTGCGACATGATATTGTCCAGCAGTCACCTTTAGCCGATAATTATATCCCAGCTCAACTATCTCAGGTGTTGAACGGTCTTAACACCCTCATCCAGCCTCTTTTTAGTCTCCTCCAACAGCTCACGCAGCTAACTCAAAGCCTATGCCCTCCAAATGGCCCCTAATCAGCTAACTGTAGGCTCTTTGTCAATCCTTCTGTGGAACGCTAACGGACTAACCAAACATAAAACAGAATTGGACATATATTTACACGAAAAACGTATAGACATAGCACTGATAACAGAAACGCACCTTACAGCACGCACTAAATTTTGAATTTCTGACTACATGACATACAGAACAGATAACCCCGACAACACAGCTCATGGCGGTACAGCGATACTAATAAAGACATCACTCTCACATAACCCATTGTACTTACCCACTACACCTGACATTCAAACCACAGGCATACTACTACACACAAAACATCATACAATAATCATAGCTTCGGTGTATTGTCCTCCTCGATACGTACTAACATCCTCGATGTTTTGCAATTATTTTCAAAGCCTAGGAAGATGCTTTATAGTAGGCGGTGATTTCAATGCTAAGCATCAATGTTGGGGGTCACGGCTATGCACACTTAGAGGAAGAAACTTGAAGGCTGCTATCCACGAACTTTCATTAGACACCATATCACCTGACACACCAACTTATTGGCCAACTTCACAACGGAAAACCCCAGACCTTCTTGACTTTTTTATTACCAAAGTACTACGGACCATACCTTACACAATAAATTCGAACTCGGATCTTTGCTCTGATCATTCCCCAGTACAGTTAGTTCTTCTTGATGAGCCCAACAACGTACAAAGACCGCCGAAGCTAATTTACGGCAATATTGATTGGGATGCTTATAGAGCATTTCTTGATTCCGAACTTTCAGTTCCATGCTCTATTAAAACTGAAGAGGAATTAGAAGAGGCAGTCGAAAAATTCAGTAAAAGTATCCAAAAGGCTGCCTGGACTTCAACGATATCAAGGGCATCAAGTACTGATCATCTGCCAAAATACCCACAGTATATAAGGGACTTGATCAGAGCAAAGAGAAGAGCTCGTAAGGTGTGGCAGACTAACCGACTACCATCAGACAGAAAAACTTTTAACATACTAAATAGTGAACTCAAAAGACAAATCCGAAAATTCAATAAAACAAACTATGATACTTACTTAACAAACTTATCGACGGACAATGGGAGTTTGTGGAAACGAACGGAAGACGGTTCGTGGGCAGTGTCGGATAGGGAAAAGTCTGAACTGTTTGCCGATTACCTTTCCACAGTATTTACTCCACTCACTGACGTCACAAACAGAGAACATAAATCTTTTGTACTAGATACTCTGGAAATACCTTTACAATTGACACCAACCCCTCATTCTTTTACTCCTTCACAAGTAGCACAACACATCAGACACCTACCCAAAAGAAAAGCCCCGGGTTTGATTTAATAACAGCCGAGGCGCTCCAACAAATTCCTAGGAAAGCTCTAGTGTTCCTTACGACTATATACAACTGTATGCTCAGGACAACTAAATTCCCCATTCAATGGAAATATTCACTCATCAAAATGATTTACAAAAAAGAAAAAGACTTATACAATCCATCATCATACCGACGAATTAGTCTTCTTCCCATCTGCTCCAAACTTTTCGAAAAATTACTATAAAAAAGATTAGTTGACATACTAACCAAAGACAATATAATACCTGACCATCAATTCGGTTTTCGTACTTCCCATTCAACGACACAACAACTACACAGAGTTACGAATTACGTTGCTGGAGCACTAGAGCAAAAACAATACGCAGCTGGTGTATTTCTGGACGTTGCCCAAGCATTTGATAAAGTCTGGCACCAGGGGCTTCTCTTCAAACTCAAACCCGTACTACCCCACACATGCTATCTTCTACTCCAATCCTACCTCTCTGACAGATTCTTCTCTATCCGGCAGGGCTCAGAGATTTCTTCAATCCGACCAATCTTAGCAGGAGTTCCGCAGGGTTCAATACTGGCTCCGTAACTTTACATCATATACACTCACGATATACCTACCAACTCTAAAATTCTGACTGCAACTTACGCTGACGATACCGCAATTTTAACAATACACCATGACCCCAGTCTTGCCTCATTGAATTTACAGAACCACTTACTTCAATTACAAAAATGGTACACACTATGGAAAATGAAATTAAATCATGACAAATCACAACACATAACTTTCACACTCAGACGAGATACATGCCCACCAGTTTACATTGGCGACAATCAAATTCCACAGACAGAAACTGTACGCTACCTCGGACTTCTTTTCGACAGAAGGATGACTTGGGGCCCACATGTCAAAATGAAAAAGAAGACCTTGAACATACGCTTAAAAATTCTTTACTCCCTTTTTGCCAAATTTTCTAAATTGAATATTAGACAGAAACTGAATACATACACCTACTTACTTAAACCCATTTGGACATACGCCTCACAGATTTTCGGCTCAGCTAAAAAGACACTTACAAAAATTACAAACTTTTCAATCCAAAATTTTAAGACTAATTACGGACGCTACCAGATACGTAAGTAACCAAACTTTACATTCAGACTTACAACAACCGACTATCCAACAACATATACGAACGCTTTACTCCCGCTTTTTTGTTAAATTACACGGACATAACAATACACTAATTAACAGCATGGCCACGGCTGATATGCCTGTTGCTAGGCGGCTAAAAAGAATCTGGATGAGGAACCTGCTCACGTAAGGTATCAAGCCCGGAAAGAGGTGCTGCTGAGCACTTTCCTTCCTTCATGCCATACTTGCCTTCAATATTATTGCGATGCTGCAGCCATCGGATTCGCTGATTGTCGCAGACGGCTGACAGGTGCGAATAAATGTTTGAAGAAAAAAAAAATAATAATAATAATAATTCAAACCAAAAAGGGGGGAGATAATACATCTAAAAAATTCAAATAAGTCAGGAATTTCCAAATTACTACTTTGTTTTCAAAACTGGATCGTTCGAGGGTTCTTTTATTGTTCTATTAGCTGGTGTGTCGATAACAAAAAAGGCGCTAGGCTGCCATTGGATAGCTTGTTTACCCTCGGATAAATGGATAGGAATACAAGCTCAATAATCACAAAGCCCCAGCTGCCCTCACCGCGGCCAGGCACAATACCCAATAATGTGCTTTGAGGGATAAAGGAAATTGCTCCCTCACTTTCTCCCTTGTAACATTCCTTAACAATGGATGCCTGTTACACTACTAGAACAGATATAGTAATTTTTATGTAATATGTTCGTTATTAGCTATACATATAGCACAATATTTAGGTTTCTATCTGGATAAGAGACTGACTTGGCAAAATCACATCACGCTTGAACAAAAGTTACTAAATAGACGGTGTTATGTTCTGGTTTTATTGTAATAATATTGGTTTTCAAATTTCCCAGGATCTAAATTAATAATTACTGTTAGAACATAACAAAAAGAAAAAACAAAGTTAATGAGTGCGTTAATGTATTTACATTTTGAATATTATATACAATATATACATATAACGGTTCTCATATTATATAACTAATATTATAAATACAGGCTTTCAAGCAGTTGGGGTGGCTAGAGCACAGGTGGTTTTGGTAGGGTAGCAGTACGTTCCTGAACGGTCTGTAGTAAGACTTGTACTAGAGTGAGGCTTTATAAGTATTAGCGCCAATAAGAAGGGCTTCAAAGTACAAAGCTTGGCCTATATTATTATTTAACATATTATTTATATAAACGTGCGGACTGGATTCCTTACAAAATTAATTTTCTCATAAGAAGGCTAATTGATCAACGCATTACATTTAATCAATATCTGGGTGATTCTCATTTTAGGGGCAAGTTTTAGTCCATTACAACTTTTACTTAAATGGTTGAGCTTACCTGATTTTTTTTTCCATTGCTATACGGTGAAGGTATATATCTTCATAATAAAATATTAAAAATGAAAATATTGATGAGCAATATGATTTTATAATTACTTAAGCTGCTAAAATGTCATTACCATGCACTGTCCCACTCTCGATTTTTTAGTAAATATGTATTTTTTTTCTTTTGGAACCTACGTTTAATGATAGTGAAATTTATTTCCACTCATAAAGAATAACTGGGGCATTCTGAATTATATTTTTTGTTAATTTTAGTTAACTGTAAGTATGTTTAAGTAGTTTCGAAACTTTGTCCCTTCACTTTGACGTCATTACCACTCACAAAACAAAACGGCTGAGATAAAGCCTTGAAAAAGTAGGAACAGTGGGGAAATTTCTTTTGAGTGTAGTGATCACCAAGGAGTTTAAGGAAAACCACCTGTGCATTAACTGACTTCAGTTGGGAGCCGGCCTCAGCGCATGTGCCTCGTAAAAAAAGTAACGTACTTTTTTTGTTGTCATTACCACGGCATGTATTAACACGCTTTCTCTTCAAGTTATTTCATTCTTTTTATCATATTTGTTTGACTATCGTTTGTCTAAGTCGGTTGGCAAAAAAAATAATCTCAATTAGTAACACAGCGGTTTTGGCCGAATAAAATACGTGGACATGTCATTACCAAGTTGAAAACTCGTGTCATTCCCACGCCCGAATATTAGCTCGGTAATAACATAAAATGTGCCGTAAATGATTTAATGAAAATTTCCCATAATCTGAGAATCACCCATATATTGATTAGGTAAATCGGGAACCGATTTTTGCTTAAATTATTTTTCGATACCTTTTAAAATATATAAATGTGATTTAGATGCAAGGCCTCAAAGTCTCGTATTATTTCAATAATGCACTTAATCATGCAGATTACATGCCAAATTTTCGCCTATTCAGGCATCTTCAGGGCTACTACAGTTTCGCAAGCAAGCTAGAAACAGACTGAAACCTTCCCATATGGAAGGAGGGCTAACAGGGAAATATACAGTGTTGCCAACATTCAAACAAATTTAGATAACAGAGATAATAACTGAATAAGGTCTATAGAAAAATAAACACAATATTAAAGTTGAAGAAGGTTCAAATAAAGTAATTTTAATTTTACATCTACACATATATACATATACACTCACACCCATTACACACATAACAGCACTAGAATTATAAATATATATAAAGACATATGAAAAGCAAAGGCAAAACTAGAATAAATAATTCATAGTTGGTTTAAAATGTTAATAGTTTCAGCAAAAAAGTTGTTAAGATTTCTTGCATCAGTTTTAAAATTGACAACCTTATTAATGTTTGCAGCTATATATAGTGCTTCAAGATATTTTAATTTTTGCCCAGAATTTTCTTTATGCAAGATTATAGTTTTGTCATAATCGAAGCTATGCTTATGCTCGGAAGTGTGTTTAGCTAGAGCAGTTTTAGGTTCTTTTATTCCTTTAAGGATAATTAATAATTAATAATTAAATAGTCTCTTCCTAAAAACTTGTTTACTAAATATGATTTTATGTTTCAGAATTTTTTTCCCGTAATGAAAAATTATTATGGCAATTCTTATGGTATCATCCGATTCTGCATTAAATGTGGAATAAACTAAACAATAAATGCAATTATGGCAGTTTTACAAATGGTCATTGACGAACGTAACTGAAATCACTGCCGAGGCAATGAAATTATAAATTGAATTTTCTTAATTTCAAGCAATGATCATGAACTGCTATTATGCTAGATTTGCTGTGGATGGGTCCAAATACATGTACATTTTTTTTTTTTTTAACCACACTAAAAAAGTTCGAAAATAAAATCCAAAAATTGCCTGTAGTTTGAGAATCACCCATATAATGATCCTTCTACACCCCATTACACACATAATTACAATAATTATTATAATCAAATATAATCATACTTATTAATATATCACATAATATATATTCCTTTTTATAATAATGTACATTTAATTCATAAGTGGATCACCACAACGGTATAGACTATTATAACCTAAAACTTTTTTTTATATCCTATTTTTATATCTATTTCATCAACCTAGTTTTATATAGACTGACAGACATTCAAAATTATCTTTAACAAACAAACTAACTTAGTGAAATGTTTTATTAAAAACCGATGGGGAATTACGGTATTGAACTGTGGGGTTTAGCTAAATGATCCTACATTCTAAAAATTCGGCCCTTTCTATCGGAAGTTTACTGCTAGCTGCTGAAATCATGTTTTACATAAGACTCAATGAATCGTTCGTCATTCAAAATGTTACCTTTTCTTCCATTTCTAAGAGAAAATTTAAATCAAAGTGTTTGTGAATAAAATATACTTTACTAAAGCTAAAAAGAAGTTGTACAAACGAATTTGTGTTTTAATCAATACTTCATAAACTATAGTTGATTGTGTCAATGACTACTTGAAAGGTTGATTGGTTTTCTTCAAAAAGAAACTCAAAAATAAATAAGGAAATTGGACATTTATTAGCAAAGTAAGAGGCTTTTGAATTTCGATTACTTTTTTTTTTTTTTTTTTTAATAAAAGATTCTAGGTAACAATAAAGAATGATTTTTTCATGATAACTTTTTTTTCTATTTAATAATAAAACATATCTCCACGAAATTTTCTTTTTTTTGTGACATAGGTATATCTCATCAAAATTCATCGCCCCAGCTTCGCAGAAAACAAATCTATGTTATTTTTTTTTTTTTAAATAACTTTATGACAAATTACTATTTTTACTTTTATGACATGTCCATTCAAAGCCTACCTATTAAAAATACTTAGTAAATTGATTTTTTTTTTTTACTTTAATTAAATGTAAAAAAGGGTCTAAGGTATTTTTATTTTATTTTTTATTAAAATTTACAACTGTATTTAAAACAAATACATCCATTAAATGTGCTAATAAGAAGAAAAAAATATATCATGAACAAGCTTGATGAGAAGCTACCCATTGGTAGCACTCAGGTACACTTAACATATATGATCTCGAGGCCATCTTCTTTTGAAGGAATTGAGGAGATAAATTAGACCTATAGACCTAAATGAGGAGAAGAAGGTTGAAGCTTTATAAGGTTTTACGACCAGATAAAAAGGATAGACGAAGGTATAGCAAAGCAGACAGATCTTTAACAGGGAGATGAAACAAAAACATCAAAGGATACCACGAGTATATAAAGGAAGATATAGGATAGGAAACTAAGGATCAGTGGAAAGAGGATCGTAGAAGGGAAATGGTGGAAAAGATGAAGAATGTATGGTCCGAATGAAAAAAAGAAAAGAAAAATAAAAGCCGAGAAGTGATAAAGGCGTGGTCCTCAGCTGGCCTTTATCGGAGAGAGGGGTAACCGTGCGGACAACTATCGATAACCTGAAGTTCGTGAGTTCATATCCCGGAAAGGCGAGGAAGGGAAGAAAGAAAAAAAATGCCCTTGTTATCCTTATCAAAATAAAGAGTTTCATGTGTTCTCATTGCGATGATAAGTCATTTTTAAAAATTATGTCCAATTTTAGTCAAAGAGAGTAGTATGTTTACTTAAAGCTATATGACGTATACACCGGATCAGATTTTTTTCCTTCGCTTCTATCTTTACGGAATTCTAAGCTACGACCAGGTCCTTATACGACGTTTTAGTGTGTAAACAATGAACTTGAGGTAGCCAGGTATTTACCATGGAACACGTTAAAGCGGGGCTCCATTGAAGAGGCCTACGGAACCTGTGTCAACTGCAGCTCATGTTAGCATTCTCCCACCTGCCTCGTACCATCCACCTCTCAAAGCTCTTCCTAAATCCAGCAACTATCTGAGTTGTTTAATATCCAGTTGAGATAGAAATTCTTGCAGTCAAGTCTTTGTACTTGCTAATGTTTCAGTTGAGCACCAGTTTTTTAAAATAGTTTCTTAAAATATAATGAGTACTCCTGAACCATCGGGTTTGTTGAAAATATAGGGATAACGAAGAGGCGAGATCCAGTTTACGAAAAAGTAGAAGGAGTGCAGTCAGTGGAAGTCGCATGCGGGTGGATCCCAAACCAATTTTCTATAATTTTGATGTTTCGGGAGGATTTAAACTTTTGTTAAGTATAATTAAAGATGGGTGAGTATGAATTATCACTAAATTACGAAACATAACAATCAAAATTTATTATACAGGAAAATTAGAAAAACTACCTATAACTATAACCGACATCAAAAAGTAAACTAAAAAGGTGTTTTGTTATTTACAGAGGTTGGGAATATGCGATTCACAGATAAAACTCACTGAATAATACGGGGCTTTATGACCGTGCCGGACTGCAGCCCAAATATCACTCTCAGGCCGGCACGAGGTCATAAAGCCCCGTGCGAATTTCAATGATTTACGAAGTTTTTATTGGCTTCGAAATGCATAACCATTCTTTTATCAATTATATTTAAAAGCATAAAACAAAAACAGTCAAAGTGTTTTTTTGACAGTTTACTTCAAAACACACCTGTACTGGGAGATAGTTACGAACGGGGTCATTTGACCCCGCGCCGCACTGAACGTTTTAAAATTCATTATTTTATTTTTATACAGTCCACTTATAAATGTATATGCCAGTTTTATTACCCCAAAACCAAATTGCTTTTTACGATAGGATGATAAATTGTCAGGATTTTCAGTCTTAAAGAATTTGGAAAGCCAACGTTTTGATACAAACATTAACCAGCTAGTGATTCAAATATTCATGTATAATTTCGCTATATTTTATATAATTATCAGATTTCCAAAGCACCCATATCATGTAAGCATACCATCAGTTGGATTTGTTTCCATTATTTTGTTACTTCTTATTGTTATTATTGCTATTAATATTTACATGATAAAGAATTAATTATCATATTCTAGAATAGATACTTTACATGCTGCTCACATATTTGTCTTTATTTATTACTTCAACTTATGCATTTAACTTTTTTTTTACAGTCAATATAAATAGGTTATACCTACTAGGTATAAAAAAAAATGAGAGAAATATATTTTTTTTATCAATCGTTTCTTTTTTAGTTAAATCTTTGTGGTCTTATGTCATAAACTAGAGTCAGTTTATGCTGAGAGTCAGAGACACCTGATATTTTAATCGTATTCAAAATTCCGAACTTATTCCAAAATCTTACAAAATGACTTAAAACTTACTTGCCGCAAAATGACTGTTTCCCAGTGTAATGATCAATATGTATGGTTTAAGCATTTCATCTCGTCCTAATATTTTTCACATCTCAACAAGCAAATAAGATATAATAAAATATAGAACGTAGGGATTAACGATGAGAAGACTGTTTAGAACAAGAAAATTCAATTTTAGACATAAAAAAGGCTTTAGAGGTGTAGAAGAAAATTATCCCTGTTATATTTTGTTTTTGAAAAATAAAAGTTAATGGTTCTTAGTTTTATCTACTTTATACGAGTATGTCTAGTTTTGAAAAAGAAAACATAAAAAAATTGTATTTCTGTACAGTAAGAATCAGTGTATATTTTCTTCTTAGAACCAATAAACTATTTCCGAAAGATGGCAAGCGGAGAGTGACGTTTCTTTCACAGTTTGATGAAAATGTAAAATATTGTGACTAGTTTTATGACTAATGCTACCTTCGGTACTTTTTTTTTGGTTTAAGTTGTAGAAGTGATCTAGATCTTTGTTTTTGTTTTTTTAAGGAAAATCGTGAAAGAGCGACATTCCAATATTCGTGAGTTTAGCTTGCCTCGGATAAAGTTTATATTTAAAGCTCTTATAGGAGGGGGAGTGAAGGAAACAAATTACACTAATTTTTACAGCACATGGTAGATTATCTCACGTCAGCTGGATCGGCTTGTAAAATACAGTAATTATCAGCTGATTAGGATTTTTTTAATGAATTTTTAAATCAACAATTTCAAGAAGTAATTATGGGACCGAAGGGACAATTTTGGCTAATTGTCGATTGCAGCCAAAACCATCCGTAATTTCATGGAAAATTCTAGGAAGGAGGAAAACCTGATTAGGATTTTATAAAAATTAAAATTTTTTATAGACCGTTTTTTATATTAATTATACCAGCTGGCACATGCAAATAATTTGTATTATTTTATTGTTTGTTTGTTTGTTTTTTTGTTTAACGTCCATTTTTATGCTACTAAGGCTAATCGGACGATGCTACAGTGGGAGTCCTATTTTGCCTATCCAGGTATAATTAGGATAGGGATCTTTAACAAATACCTGACATCGTACAGGCTCGGGACCTTCATTTTACGTCCTATCCGAGGGACGGCATAGCTAAGGATTTTTTACTCCCATTAAAAAATCCTAGGGCCACCGCTGGAATTGAACCCGCGATCATTAGTATTGAAGGTTGCCATGCTAACCACAACACCACAGGTGACCCCTGTATTATTTTATTAATCATTGACCTAAAAGACAGAATATGAGACGAATTAGACAATATTACACATAATACATAACTTTACTATCATAATACATAATAAATAACACATAATTTTATTTTTTATGTAAACATCAACTGAATTTAAAGGATTCTAACTTTTTTACTAATGGTCCGATTTGTTGATGATTAGTTTTTATTTTATATGGATGGAGACTTTTGACTTTTTCGTATGCAAATATTGGTGGTCTGTAATCTATTGAGTTGAAGGTAAATCATATTGTTGTTATAACTATTAACTCAAGTGTGTGTTTTGTAACAAGTTTAATTTTTTTTTTTGTTTTTTTTTTTTGGTAATCTTTCTTTTCAGACCGGAGCAGATATTGTCTTAAAACAAGAATAATTTACTACTGGGCCATATTCAGCCATGTCTGATCATGACCAAGAGACTTACCGGCGAAATCTCTGCATACATTTTTTTTTTTTTACCTTACATATTGATCTGCAATTTTCAACATTTTCCTTTGAAAACTAGAAAATGATTTGGATTGTTTGTTAATCCAATAATGACATGTCATACATGAAGAAGGATGGCACTCAACAATACCTCCTGTTCGGCTCGTGTCAGTTACAGGTTTGTTATCGAAGTTCTCTCATTCAACGCTTTTTAATATCCTAATTATGGGCTTATCGGCTGTTTTGATTTTTGTTATTAGTCTGTTAGTTAACTAGAATTGAAACGTTTATGGATTTTTTTAATGTTGGTCAACTGTATGCAGTTAAGAAAATACAGAAAGATAAATCAGCCATAGCAGAACACTTTTACAATACCCAACACACTATAGCCTTCGAAGACACCAAAGCCATATTTAGGATTGACAACTACCACCTCAGATCCATCAGGGAGGCTATAGAAATTATAAAACAACCAAACAATATAAACAAAGATGAAGGATACAGACTAGGGAAAAACTGGTAACCTGCACTTAACAACATTAGACAACACAACTTATCTCAGAGAGCTGACGACATCCACCCTCCTCTACTCCCTCCACACGACCACGCCCTCTCTGGCGTTAGCCAATGGGAACACACACTTTGCCCCCGACGGAAGATTATAAGTTGCTGATCCCCTTCTGCACCCTCATTCTTGTATTGACCCTGAAGAAGCCCATTGGCGAAAGCTTTGCAGTTGAAAAAGCTGTTACATGTTCAAACCCTGAAGAAGTAATGCATACAAATGTAGGCATGTTGAACGAGTGTTCTGCCAAGTCCCCTAACCCGGTGCTTTTGCAATGACACAATATTTCTGATAGAAGGGTTTATATTTTTTGTAAGTGGGTATTTTTGACAGAACCGTATATCTGTATTGAGTATGTCCATATACGTTTTAATAGGTGGGTTCTAATTTTTACCTGAAAAAAATGAGTAAAATAGGTTGAGTCGTTAGTTAAAGATCTTTTTCTTCATTTTAATAGAAGGGCCCTACGCCATTCTTCTGTTAAAGGCAACGGTATTTATGCATGCGCTTATTGATGAAAAAATCCGTATTTGCCGTATCAAATATATATATTTTTATACGCCAGATAGAAAATATTATAAATAATTTTTTAATAAAAGTTACTGAAATGGACTTACCTAGAAGATGGTCGACTGTCTTGGGGTCTATCCTCTCCAGCTGCTCCTTGTTCCAGACGTACTGCGCGGCGATCCCTCGCTTCCTCTTGTCCCTCAGCCAGTCCTCGATGAGGTTCCTTCCGTCGAGTCTTCGACCTTCTTCTTTAACGTCTTCCGGATCAGTAGCAACCTTTGGCAGCCAGTGCCTCCTACCACCACCCAACGTTACCTGTCGGCAAACATGACAAAATTATCATTTTACTTAAAACCTAAAATAGGTATCTTGATTAATTTGTAGCAAAACTTTTTTTTGTGTGTATATTTAAAAATAATTACACATGTTAAGAAGTAGTTAATAGTCAGACGATGGCCAAAATAATAAACCAATAATAATCTTCAAATTTTAAGGGGGGGGGGTATCGAATGCTACTTGTTGATCTGGTCTGTTAAGTATGAACAACCAGTGTAACTTTGCTAGTTAAAGAATGGGGAATATCAACCACAATCTTTTTAATTTTCTGTTAATAATCACAGTCATCTCAGCCGTAATATTTAGGGTATTAAATGTTACACATGTGTTAATGGAAAAAATTAAAAAAAACATATATAAATATTTTCAAATGACGGAACATTGTTATTTTATCATATTAGTCACTTTGTTTCTATCAATTTAAACTAGGAAAAAAATTTAAGAACATTTATTTAAATTCAGTGTTTTAGTAATTATTAGCTAATATCGAATTACTGGGGAAATTTAATTATCCTCGGTATTAATCCCTCACCACTCCCTTGGACCGTGAAACTCCTTATAGCCTAACCGGCGAGGTGGGGGGGAGGAATAAAACAAAAGGTATAAAGATTAAAATTTAATAATGACAAAACGCTTGTAAATTTTAATTAAAGTATTCACAAAATGCCCAATATTTCACACCTTTAATTATTTTTATATCGTTGTTCTTTAATGAAGGTGCAAGTTCAAATAGTGGCTTTTATCAAAAAAGTATAGGTGATCTGAAAATTTAGATGTAACGTTTTAGATCAGTAGAGCTACAAAATATAGAAACCGATATTTAAGTCACAGAATCGCTGCAATTTTAAATCTATTGATATTTTTGCTACTGAAAGAAAATTCAAAATTTTGTATATTTTAAAGTGGTCTTATTAGGGAAAGCTGAATATATTTAGGTATATTTATTTAATTTCACTTCAGCAAAATTTTGTCCACCAGCTTTTGCCCCTTCATGTGATAGATATTAAGCCATCTTTGTAGTTCAGTCATGCGGTAGAGTGTCATGAACATTTGAAGGGGCTAAACATACGGACAATAATGAGTTGGATTCTATTAGAGTATAAATATATTTATTTCATATTATTTTTAGCTTTCATAATAAAAAGTTGAGAATAATTTATGATATTAATCTGACTGAATATTTTTCATCGGAAACATATATCAGAATGAAAAAAAAAAATTAATGAATACGCAGTCTTAGATTAACTGTACGATAATTGTTTCATGGAATTTGTTATCAACAATAAATAAATTAAATTCATGGCTAGTACTAAATGTAATTTTAAATTCGTACTCAGAATAAAACTTGAGGTCCCAAGAGGTCAACCCTTACAATAGGGCACGCATCCTGCGACAGGATGTTTCTTGGTTTTGGCAACTTGCCCTCGCCAGTTGAAACAATGTAAGAACCCTTATTTAACATATCCCAGCCATAAATCTTAACTTACCTCAGAAATAACCAGATACTGAAGAATTAAACTAAAATATCAGATTAATATACTTATATTATATAAAATAATTATTTATTATACTTGACATTAGTACATTTTATTTAGTTGAATATTAAATAAAGGTATATTTTTATAGGTTTTTCATAAGTCAACTATAAATTTTATCTAAATGCATAAAAAAAACTTCCAACGTACAATATTGTATTTTAAAATATAAATTTAGATCTTTCTTACATCTCTATTAATTATTATTAAGGAAAAATTTCATGAAGGGCTATATTTATATTTATTATTTACTTCTGTTTCCTGCATAATTACCTATTTTACAAGGTCATTTGACTATCACCGATTTAATTCGATCGATTGGTTCTTAAAGTTCTAATGTTAATTTTTTCTGATTCTGAGTTATAACAAAAGTTTATATTTTACTAAGTCTTTATTTCTATTAATACAATAATAAACATAAACAAAAAAAACAAAATACAATGCTCGAAAAAAGAAAGAGCGTACTGCATACAACAAAGTGTTAACTCTTCAGTCCTTGATGCACCTTCCAGGGTGCACTTCATCTGTTGTACTTTAAATTGGCCAATACATTTAACTTATGACTTTAAAGCTTTAAAAACACTCTTCAATAGCTATAGAACATGCCTCAGCCTGTGTCAGCCAACAGACTCTTCTAGAGGTTGATAATAACTTTCAAAAATGTGTCACCATCATGTTTTCGAGAGTCATCAGAAGAGCCTGTTTATTTTCAGTCATTTTTTCAAGCATAATGTATATAAGTATTCATTGTTTGAGGAAAACATAAAAAAATTTGTTTCAAACATAAACAAATTGATAGTGCAACCTGTAGGGTGCATTAGTACTAGGACCTCATTAGGACATAGACCTAATTGACCTGCATCAGGATATAGAGTAGTAAGAGTGTACAAACCTATAATAAACTGGTGGCTCAATTCATGATACCTGACCGATTTTTTGAGATCTAAAAAATCTTCACTTGCGTGAAAACCACAATTTACCTCCGAAATTACAAATTTGCCGAAATAAGAAAAAATTTTTCCATACTTTACCAAAATTTCAAAAAAATGTGGAGTAAGCCTCACACACAATACAGTCACTGTTTTGAAGTTTTATGTTTTTTTTTAAATAATTTTGTTGTTATTATTAGTATATTCAGGTTTTTAAACAACTTTTTATTGTAATTGAATAAAAAAAAAAAAAATGAATATAAAGTGTTCTGTATTGTTGTTGTGATTGACATTGGCCGTTTTTGGAATCAATCCATCAAATATTATTTTTTTTAATCTATGTTCTGTTATCGACCAAGAATCCTTGCCGACTGAAAGAAAATGTTCTTATGTTTGATTAAGAAAAGTGGTAATTCGTGTACGGTGAAATTTTATTAAAATTACAATTAACATTCTAGCAACTCTCAAATGGAGTGATTTACGATCCCTTAAATCTAATCAACGTAATGCGAGGAGCAAGCAGGTTCCTTAAAAAAAATAATCTAATTTAGGAGACCACTGTTATATCTTATTTCAATAAAATTATTTGTTCAGTAATGTTTCATTTCTTTTTTGTAGTAAATAAACATTTCAGAGTTTTTTTAATTATTTCTCAAGTTATAAGGTCAACCGTCGATATTCAATTGTATATTTACCATATAAACAACGAATCTAGATTTTTTTTATTTATTTAATTGATCAACACCAGTTAGATCAAAAATAAACACAATGCTTTTATTCACAATAGACTGTCATAGCTAGTATATTCATTGCAAAAGGTTTGTGCGATGATACGAAGTAAGGTTCAACTCCTGAAGAGTTAAGTTTCTTTTTTGAAATCGTTATTAACGGGCAGAAAGTAACACTAAAGGATAGTATAAACCAGGTCAAAATAAAAAATCAGGTTAAAATCTCCTCCGATATTAGAAACAGCATCAACCTCTTGCTCCACAAAGTGCCTCGATTAGAATATTTGCAACTCAATTCGGTGTGAATGTTTTTCCAGTAACTCAGTTTGTCGGAGAAAGGTTTCCTAGTTCTTCTAAATATCTTGGTGGTTGACAAAGAACCGTTTCGCTAAGAAACAGGAAGGTGTTGGCTCCAGCGATAGGAATGAGCGAGATCGATATATCAGTCCATAGCAAAAAAATACTAAGAACAGACATGGGACTCCTCCTCGTAGAAAAGGTCATTCATATGAAGTTTGGATTATTGATGACTGGAGGAGCGTTGGGTCAGACGAACCAAAACGGATTGGTTCTTAAAGTGAACAAAATCTGTGATAGGAAAGTTCAACATACTCCACAAAATTTGGTGGTGGCTGAGTCATAGTCTGAGCATAAGTAATCAAAAAGCATTCTTCAGTTCTATTCACTCCTGCATTAAAACTGCAGAAATAAAACTTACAATGTAGATTTTTTTTTCTCAAAAAGAAATAAAAGTTAGTGATCCGTTTGAGTTTTGAAATTAGTGAAACCTAAATGGTAGCATTAAAATGTCCCAGAGGAACGAATTTATTGTCCCATTAGAGAAGACAAAATATCCCCAGACGAAAAGTAGATCTGCGTTGAATCAGAGATAATCCAGATTTATGAGAGAGGGGGAGGATGAGTTCGGTCAGTCTGCCTTTTCCATTGTGGTCTTTTAATCCGGCCTTTCTGTTCCCTGTAAGGCCATGAATCAGCGGAAAATGTAATGGAAGGTGACTCCATTCTTGTTACTTGACATATTTTATAACATAATACTTATACGAGTGCTTGAAACATAATCTTGAATCATGATACAATAAATTAAATAAATCATTTTATTTTTAGTATATTGGTCATTATCTAAAAATCTATAAATCGTCCGTCCGGTCCATTTTCAACCGAAATAATCAATATATATTATAAAGCAAAGTGTACAATGTGCGTGCCGAAAAGGCTCAAAAACGACTACACGAACTATCAAGAATGTTATGTCGTCGTATTGCCCTATTGCCCCTAACGATGAAGAAGGTTTCAGTTTTCATTTTAAGTGTGTAATGTTGAAGGGACAAGGGCTGTAATTTTAAGCCTCTTGCTACATGTAATTAGCCCCTCTAATAAGCCCAGGCGAGTTATGAATGAAAACATTTAGTTCGACGTTTGGAAGCCAGGAGCGCTAGTTAAACTTACATTAGTTAAACTCATTCATTCTCGTTCATTAGTTCGGTTTGTTATGGTTTTAGCTTCAGCTGTTTTCTTTAAATTACACGAGATTATGAATAAATAATTATTTTTTCCTTTTTATTTTTAAATAAGGTCATTACATCTCTGCAATGAATTGAAATTAAAAATAAACAAAACCAACTGGATTCCTAAGCGAATTAAGTTTTACAGAAGAGGAAAGAATTGGTCGAAACATTGCCTTTAATCAATGTACAATATAAGAGCAAATTTACAACAAAAAAAAAGTTGCGAATAAAAACTAAAAAAAATAATAATAATAGATAACCTATAGATAATATGAATAAAATATATAACCTAATGGAATATATATCGAAAATAAAGTGTTCATATAATATTTCTGTTTAATAGTTCTGTTCTGTTCGTAAATTTTCAACCGAATTCGAAAAAGGAGAAGATACCCAACTTGATAAGGATGAGGTATCGTCTTGAGAATGGTCTCAATGGAATCAGAACATAGAAAAAATGGTAAATACCAGGACATACTTGCTGCCAAAATAATTTTTCTTAATCTAGAAAAGGGAAGAAAACGCATTGAGAGAACCGCATTAATAGGATCTCTTATACCCAAACCATATATGGGCGGACTCGAAACTTATCACTAATACTAAACTGAAGTTTCAGTATGGTACAAATTTTGTTCAAATCATGATTAATTTTGGTCTATTTTTCTGTACTATTATATTTTAAAGTTATTCATTCATACCATCTATTCCACAACTCCCTGAGCGAAGCCGGGCCCAACAGCTAGTTTTTTAATAAAATAAAAAAGGTATGTCCAGACGTTTTCCCTTCACTCCCTCACATTAAGTGTTGGATGGTCTGAGCGTTGAGGGGAACATAGCTCAAAGCCCGGGGTGGAAAGTATCTGTTCAGGGAAGACCCTAGGATCGTTTTGACTGCCGACCAGGGGCTGCGATGGCTTGCCTCCGCTGTCAGATTTAGATTATTAAGGGAAATCTACGCTGTGGTCAATAGCTACTTCACTCCCTCACTTCAAAAAAACTAGTAATTTTCCAAGCAATTTTTTCACTCAACTATTGTTTTTCGTTAGGAAATGGTCATAGTTTTCGATTCTGCAGTCTTTTTCAACTTTGACCTACTTACAGTGATTAAAAAATAATAAAAACTATGAAAACTTCACTCCCTCACTTTTTTCGAAAATTTCTTAAATGAGGGAGCGAATACCTGGATTCTTTGAATTCTCAAACGATTTTGAGAATGCTTTTGAATGTAAAGATGACGATTCCTAAACTATGACCAAAAGTATGTAACTGTAACCTAACCTAACTATCAAGCTTACTTTTGGATATACGCGTTTGGAATTATATATTTTTGAATTTGAAATTGTTTTTATTATATTTCTATTGTTTTTTAAGATTGTATTTCTTTAAAATATACGCGTTTTTGCTTTCACTTCTCAATGTTTACTACTACCTCAACACATTTTTCACTACCCTTCACTCCCTCACTCTGAAATTGTTTTCATAATTTTTATAAGAACAACTAAAGGTTCTCCTGTCTGGCTACTATTTAAAAAGTGAAGGTATGATACCACTGAGTACGTATGAATTTTTTCGGCCCGAAATTATAACTTTTCAATAGTGAAATTTTAGCAAGTGAAACCGACGCATCTTCAGATAATGACCCATATAAGTGATAATTTAGCCTATAGTAGTAATATTCCAATTGACCTTCCTCAAAAGAGCGGCATGGTACCGAAAAATCAAGAAAAATAAATAAAAACACTGAGCTTAAGATAACAATAGATTATTTTGTAACAATTATATTGGTTAAACAATTTTTATCGAACGAAAATAACATTTTTCAACACAAATTATGAAAACACAAATATTTAAACAGGTTTACGAAAGTTGTCACTTTGCAACATAAAAAAAAAAAAACAAAGTTTCAGAACAAGACTAACTCTCCAGTCCATCGCTCCTTATATATAGTGGTAAGAAGACCAGCCTCGAACCTACTATTCTAAACCATATTTTTGTGTTTACGTTTAACGTTACAATATCAACTTTACTTTCAAGGCATTCGTTATTGACACAACCAGTCAATGAGAAAGTTGGAAATACCCTTTAACTATACTAAACTTTAAAATATCCTTTAAATATACTAAGCCTTAATATACGCTATATTTTAACGCGAAAAACAAAACATATGATCTAAAAGAGTTCTTGACTTTTTTTTGGAACCAACTGTTCTAGTAAATTCTGTAGCACAGTACATGCACTGTTCGTGCTATCTAAGAATAATCTTGTCTGGAACCTTCAAGATTATTCTAGATTCCAAAACTAGCTCCCAGTTCTTATTCATACTGAATATAAGGAGCGAGGACTGGGGAGTTAGTCTAGTTCTGAAGAGCGAATGGTATGGTTACGGTTGTGTTACCGTGTCGTTAAAATTTATGCTTCTTGTAAAATTGTTAGTTATTTAAGTTTGTATTGTGTTATTATTGTTCATAATAATAATTATGAATTATTATTTTCGTTTAATAAAAATTATTTAAAGCCACATTATTATTACAATACTTAATCTAAAACTGATTAGTGCACAACTTCTATGCCTGTAACAAATAAACCAAAATAAAGGCCGTCATATTCGCAACGGTATTAAGCAATGGGATTCTAAGGGTTAAAGAATTGGCTAATATCATTGAAACGTTTGAACATCTACGTAAGTACCATTCGGAAAGTACCTACATGTATATAGCGACCGCCATAAGAAATTAGTTTACAGCTAAATTAGATTTTAAAACTTTTCCGTTCTGAATCGAATTGTGCATGAACAATATACTAAAACATCTGATCAAAATTTTACGAAATGTGCACGTATAATTAAATTTATGTATATTATATCTATAAGGTTTCAATTAAAATATTTTTATTTTAAATTATCTATAATTTGCAATTGCATTAAGCCATCACATCTGCTGAATGTCGATATATTTTTGATAGGCGTGGATATACGAATGAAGTTTAAAAAATCTGGTGCGTGCGCACAACACACAACTTTCACTTAACAACTTACTTAAATTGGAAATTAATGCGTTTTGTTAATGCCACTTCTCAAAGTTACACATTTTCCCACATTCATTTCTTATTTTTGTTTTCATTTGCTCTATAAAAAACACTAATTTATTTTATTATTAAATAAAAGATTTTACTTGTCATCATTCGGCAATGCAAGCATAATACTCCAAGTCGTCTGATTTTATAATTCTCTATGTACTAGTTGAAAATATCATTTAGTTACCATGAAAAAAATTATTTCCATTAAATTAACAGAACGGCTTTAATTATGAACAATGGTCTGTCATTAAAGGCGTACTACGCATGCGTGGGCTCAACGTGTTTTATGAGTTGACTGAATATTTTTCTTTTTTTCTCCTCTATAGTTTACTTGGTTTTTATCATATCTCATATTTAGCCATATCTTATTTTTAGGCGTAACGAGAGACAGTTAATTTCTCCATTTAAACAAAAACAAAGGTACTGTATAGGAAACAAAAAAACAGCCCCCTCAGAACATTTTAATAATGATAACGCTTACCTGATATTAAATAAAACCTTGCATACACATAGCTTTCTTTTATTGTTAATTAATTCTAAATAATATTTTTTAAATTTATTTCATGAGATTACAATACTTAGATATTTATAAAACTGTGGATGTAAAAAAAAAAAAAATATATAGAGGGAAATGAAAATAATTTTTCTAGATAATCAGAAATGTTTTCTAAAATTCATCATTCATGATAGATGAGATATTTAACTAATCTACACTGTCAACTATTGTGTCTTCAGGTACTTCAAAGAAGAAAAAAACCATTAATTGTTTGATGTTTATTATCAATGCCTTTATAAAATTATAGTTTTATAATTTTTAATTATATCCGCGAGCCCACAACCTTTTTTTTTTTTTTTTTTTCACTCAAATATTTACTTATTCTGGATATAAAATTTTAGAAAAATATTAATTCACGTATATATGAATCTTGAATGTTTTTCTGACAACTGCTAAATTTTTCAGATTTTTGATTTAATAATTTAGTTGCAAAACAGAATGAACAAATGTTTATGGTCTTTAAGAGCTACCCCCGGATAAACCAAGTGTTAAAAAAATGAAGAATACAAAAATATCAATATACATCATAATAATTATAATATTTACTGACACTATAAGGACGAAAAGTTATGCATTATAAAAAAGTAGAGGAAATTTCGGGAGTATTAATAATTAAAAGGAGGAGTTCCCACAGCGTATTCCCCGACGGATGATCGAGTTCCCGCCGAAAGTTTTGTTAAGTAGGAAAGGAGAAAACCGATAACCACTCTCAACGTAAGTAGATTCCGTTCCAAACTTCCTGACATTCTTCCGGTCTACTTCATGTTTCATTTCACAGGGGGAGAGGGAGGCTGGGCTAGAGGTGAAATACATTTAAAAAGTTTCAATGATCTTTAAGGAACTTCGTCGATGCTAATCTGCTTTTCAACAGGAGGTTTATATTCCTCCTCGCATACCTCGTGGGAAAATATTCCGTCGTAAAGAACCTACCATTGTCACTCGGTAAGGCTCTGGAGAATTTAATATAGGAGCAGAAAAAGACAATCAAGAAAGAGAGGGAAAAATAGGCGCATCTGTCATACGACACACAACGTTCCACAAGTAATATCAACCACATTTCATAAATTGATCAAATAAACTTCTACGAGGTGAACAGAGAACTGAAGTGTTGGAAGTTTTGTTGTCATGATCTTGTCGTTTGAGGAATCCGACTTGTCCAAAATAAACGATTATCGTATTTTTATTTTATTTTTAATCTCCTTTCAAGGCCGAGACATCTAATTCAAGAGACACCAGAAAAGCCCGGCTGATTTATCTGCTTTTAAAGACCATTCAAATAATCGTTGTCAGGAGAAACTCAACTAATACAGGAGATTGAAAAATGTCTCTCTGTAACTAAAGCAGTAAGTAACTTTTGATGTAACACTTTGCTAGGCCTGTCACTGTCAAGGAACCTATAGAAGATTATATATTTGTAAAAATATATATTTGTCTATCACAAGGCCCCCCAATAAAATAAAATAAAATATAACGATAGTAATATTCAAACGTAACAAAATTTTTTTATTTCCGAAACAAACAGGTAAGATAAAAACGACTAAAAAAAAAAAATTGTTTCTTTGAGGTTCTTATGAAAATATTTGTATGTACCGCACGTATTTGCTGTTATTTGTACAGTTTACTCTGGCCCACTTAATAGGTGCAGTGTTTTCGTTCAACTCACAGCTTTTTTTTTTTTTTTTTTTTTTTTTTAGTTTCAAAAAAATGCTTTTAAATACAAGGGGGAGATTAAAAAGGTGTTGGATGAGAGATATTCTTACTTAAACAGCTCTAGTCATTGAATCAAGCCACGAAGAGGGTGCTGAGTACTTTACTTTCCCATGCCTGACATGCCATTGTTTCATTCGCTGATTGCTAGAATTATGCAGAAAGTTGCGAATAAATAATAAAAGCCCCCCAAAATAAATAAATAAATAAATTATATTAAATTATTATTAAAATCACATGATTTCAATCATTAATCTGCTACACCCATTTCAACCTTACGTACATTTTTGGCTTCAGTCATTTTTCATTTATTAGACAATAGATCGTAGGTGTTTTTAGCAATAATTTACAATATATATGGTTTGTAATTCTATAAATATATGGTCTAGAATTCTTTTCAATGTAACAGACAAAATCAATTTCAAGAGCGTCGAGATCAGTAGTCGACGTGCGTGGTCTATCGACGTATGGGCAATTTTTGGCTAAGATCTAGGTCTAGCCCTGGACAACGAAGGATATGGTTACTTTTGTATCGCTTTATTGTAAGGAGCATTGGCCGATCCAGGGGGGGGGAGGGGGCTGTGGGGGCTGCAGTCCCTCCCTTTGGAAAATTTTTTCGTCATTTAAAGATAGAATTTGACTTTCCTTAAAGCAAGGAAGAAAGTTACAGAACAAATAATGTGAAGAACAAATAGAATTTTAGTTGTGGGAAAGGAACATAAAGGTAAAAAAGCTGATTGGCAGATCCAAATGAAGGTATGTGGGGCTGCAGCCCCCCATTTTAATCGGCTGGATCCGCCCATGGTCAGGAGTAGTTACTATTAGTAATGTTTCTAATAAGTTGTGCTATTATTGTTTATCGGACATTGGGAATTATAATTTTTCATAAATACAATTTATTTTAAACCTTCATTAGTTTTACTATATGATGGAAAAATATTCAAATCAGAATCAAATCATAGTACAGGTTCCATTAATTATGTATTACATACTGAGATAAAGTTTATTCAATATGTACAATCATTAAGACTTCAAGGTGATCTACTGGGAATCTGTATTTTTGAGTTACCTACTCATTCACTACAGCCACGGATATATAATGAAATATGAATTTCATTTTTGTTTTTTCTTAATGTGATATTTTCATTCATCTAAAAAATTAAATTTTAAGAAATAAGTTATCCTAAAATCTGTTGACGTACTCTTTAAAAAGTCCCAAAATTCTGCAGTATTAAGGCATTTTTAAGGTCAGTAAAATTAGAGTAAAAAATAAATCTATAAAGTAAGAATAAGTAAGTCAATTTTTATAGTATTGAAACACTTGTTTGCGTTAGCAATTTTTATTCAAAGAAAAATAACAATATTGAATGCCACTTAAATGATGAGAACACAAATATTGAAAACAAACAATTAAGAAGGTTACAAAAATTATCAATTCGTAACAAACAGATAATCATATGACTTGCGCTTCAGAACAAGACTAACTGTAATCCCTCCTTAAATCATGTCATCCCATAAGTAATGTCGGTTTTTAATGGCGTGCTATAAGCTCTAGGATAAAATCAATAAAACACGTTCATTCTAAAATGTATGTAGCTTGCCATCTTGACACCAAATTCGAAAGTGGGTCCCTCACGAATTAAGCCTCGGTAATTTGCAACACCGGGTGAAAACTTGCTTTTATCTCCTCTCCCGTTTAAATCAAGAACCTTTTCTAAACAGAATAGTAGCTGGGGATGAAAAGTGGGTTTTCTACCGGAATGTTAGACAGTCGCGGCAGTTGTTAGGAACTGGAGAAATGATGTCTGTAAGGTGGGATATAGAGGGAATCCTTCATCATGAATTTCTTGATTTAACCAAACTATCAGTAAAGATCTTAACAGTGATCAGCTGGACCGATTGAAGCGAGCAATTGAGGAGTAACGTCCATCACTTCAAATTAAAGGACTTTGATGGGAAATTATTTCTCACCCATCGTATTCCCAGACTTGGCCCCTTCGGATTATCACCTTTTACGCAGTCTCCAAAACTCATTAAGCGGCAAGAACATGAATTCAGTCGATGAGATGAAAAATGAGGTGTTAGCTTGCTTTCATTCAAAGCCAAAGGATTTTTTTAGAACAGCATTCAAAATTTTGTTTCAAGATGGCATACTATTATATAACAAGATTGTAAATACATTTTAGATTGAACGTGTTTCATTGATTTTATCCTATACCTGATAGCACGCCATTAAAAACCGACATTACTTATGGGATGATCTGATATTTAGTCTTAAGGAGAATGGTCTAGAACCTCGTGGAACTGCATGGATGGTACTCGAATATCGTAGTCACAAACACGTGCTAAGACAGTTTGTTCCAATTTCTAGCTAGTTCCAACAATAACACCATTCCGAACCACGTTTTTGTTTAAAGTTACAGTACACTTAGTTATCTTTCCAATCAAAGTAATGATAGGAGACCTAACTAACCAATCAATTGATAGGTTATTTAACTACCATTATCGTGCATATATACATATGTATGTGTGTGTATATATATATATATATATATATATATATATATATATATATATGTGTGTGTATATATATAAAGGGGAGAAACTTTTAAGACAAGAAAAGTGTAAAAGCTAACTGTAAGAGATCCTTAGACTGGCAGGTTACTTAGAGAGAACATTGGAAAAATATATGGGGTAATATAGGGCCGAGGAAGGCTCCCATCCTGTAAGGTCATCCCCTTTCCCAAAAGTTAGCTCCCCATTATTCACCCTACTTTTTCCGACACTTTTTATAAACAAGTCCCTTGTTTGTTATTCAGTACAGGCCTTATTTTTTTTATTATTTTTTTTTTTTTTTAACAAATTCTATCTGTAGTCAACAACACCGATGAAAATTTTCTAAAACGATTTATATTTTAATATCATCATTACCTAATGTTATATCGGACGTCGGAAAGAAGTTGGTTCCAATTCATAATATATCAATTTTCAGATATGCTTACAGTTGGAATCACAATTGCATAATTACAATGACATAACTACAAAACCTACAATAACAGAATATAATCACAATCACAGGTTCACATTCTCAATACACCTTGTCTACCACATGTGACGGTGTGACTGAAGTTTATCTTTTTTTTTTAACAAAGTGTATTTTTTTTTTTTTTTTCGATCAGTCTGTGAATAGAGTTCATAGGTGTATGTGTTTTCTTCTTTCTTTTTTTCAAACACTCTGTGAATAGAGTTCATAGATGTATGTATTTTCTTTTTTTGTTTTATATTGTACTTTACTATCACCCCTATCTTCGTTCAATATGCTCTCACAATACATCCAAATCCTGAACAATTCCAGCTTCACATTCTTGAAGATTAAATCATCCGCAGCTGATTTAGGTGGGCGGTATGTTTCGGCTTCCCGAAAGGTACTACAAATTGCAGAAGCAGGGGTGGGCAAATCGAATGGCGGGACCGCCAAGATTTGAATGCCCCACCGGCGAACTCTGCTGGGGGCAGAGGCTGAGAAGGAACTTGGTGAGTAAGATTCCTGAAAAGAGACCAGGCCTGGCCCATCCATTTCTTTTTTTTTTCTTCAATTAAAATTATACGAGACATGAGTGAGTAAGAAGAGGAGCCGGTTCCCCGGCTGAAGGCGATGAAGAGCAGAGAGAGATCTTGAAGAACTACATGGACAATATGGAGAAGATAGAGCATATTGAAAAAGTAATTAGTGAGTCCGCATGGCCATCTCATTTAAATACATTAAAATACCCACTAACAAACAATATTTTGTAGGGTCTTTTTTGTTCTTTTTTTTCTCAATAAATCTGTACTCTGTTAACTCCATTTCATTTTTAACATCTCTAACCTTCAAATACAGTCCACTTAATTCACAAAAGATGGTTTGTGCCTTACCATTAAGTTGAAGGTATAAACCATACAGTATTAACGTTTTCGTTCGCGTAAGGCCCAAAGTACCATATTCTCTTAAGTAAGGGATGATCGGGTTAACGCATGTTGAGGTTTAATATTGAGTTACAGTTAGTACCAGTAGGACTAACTGCCCCTAAAATGGTAAACTATTTTTGATCAAATACTGTTTTCTCTACTCGCTGTTTAATGGAATATGGTACAGTTGAGAACGCATTGGAAAATTCACATGTTATTATTAAAAACAACAAAAACATATTTTTGAATTGTAATCATCTTCTTGACGATGTGCGATATATTTAAAACCTAATTTAAAAATTCGTTCCTTACAGATAATTTTTAACACTGATACGACTAATGTACTTAGAAATTAATTTTTATTTAATGTTAAAATAATTTTAATTTTTTTATGAGAAAGCGAATATCTCTTCAACTCTATTTATATTATTGTTATACAAACACTTAATTACTGTCGCTGATTTACGACTAATTAATGCATATACTTTATTAATTTATCAATTGATCTTTCCTTTGTTTGTTTGTTTATTTAACGTCACTTCTTACTACTGAGGATAATCGGACGATGCTACAGTAGGAGTTCTAAATTTTGCCAATCCAGGCATAATTAGGATAGGGGTATTTAAAGAGTACCTGACATCGCACAGGCTCGGTACCTCCATTTTACGTCCTATTAGAGGAACGGCATAGCAAGGAGTTTTTCCTCCATTTAAAAAATCCCATGCCTGTAGTATTGTAGGTTGCCATTCTGACCACTACACCACAGGTGACATGGTTATAATGCTATGTTAGGTTATAATTCATTTAATTTTTAACTTTTTATTTAGGGATTATGTAATATTAATAACTCTATATAATGCGAATATTTTTGTTTTTAATTTAATGAGGGATTCTAACTTTGCGATATTTTTATGTAAGAATCTAGTAGCTAAAAAATCACCTGATTTACCAAAGTTGAGTATAAGTATGAGACCAGTTAAATACAGGCACAAATATTCGTTCAAAGTTGAAAAGAATATAGCTCTGTTTTTGGTGTTTTTCCTCCTTTTAAATTGTAATATTTCAAGTGTTGAAATTAGAGACAAATTTAGGAACATGGCCGAACGAACAGAAATTTTTGGATGAATAATGGAGGAATATTTCCTTGATAAAAAATAGCTGTGATAGAACAAAGTAAGGCCTAAGCGTTCCCTCATTCTGTATTCCGCTTATGTAGCACCGACGCCTTCTTAGCAACACATCACATTTTTATTTCCCAATAAAAAAGACACCCCTCCCTACATCTCAATGAATTCTTGTGGGGCACGTACCCACTTAACATGTGAAGTGGGTATCGGCAAGTATACATTTTATCGACTGTCATATTCATCGAAAAAAGTTGGAAAAGATTTTTTTTAAAAAAAAAAGGCGTTTTAAAATATGTATGTTTTAAAACTCCATTATAGTCTTATTATCTTTTTTTTTTGTCTTCACATCTTGATTTGCGCCGGTCAAAAACTTCGACAATCAGCAAATTTGAGAGCTACACTAATTTAAAAGGGCATGTTAGGCATGGGGAAAGGTGGCACCCAGTTGTACCTCTTCCCTGACTTAGTCCGGTTTGTTAACGAAGGAGATCTCTCATCCAACGCCTTTTTAATCTCCTATTTATTGGTATATCACCTGTTGCCATGTCTCTAATCAGTCGGTTGAAGTAGCCTAGTGTGTGAGATAGTAGAACTAGTAAGTGAGATAAACGTATGAAAAAGTTCATAAAGTTTCTTTATATGTTGGTCTACTGTTTCTATCTATTTGTAAGTCAGTATGTAGTGTTCTGTTAGAGACGTACTACGGTGCTTTAACTATGAGAACATTTTTTATTGAAAGTGGGTCTTTTTAGCTGTACTTTATATCTGTGAAGAATATGTCCATATTGGTTTTATCAAGTATAAATATTTATTTAATTTTTGTCTTAGTCACAGATTTTTTAGTTTTAGAAAAAGTGAGTTGGTTGAGTCGGTTGTTAAGGGTCTTACATTTCATCTTAACATGCGGGTCCCAGGTCATCCTTCTATCATAGGTAAGACCGAGATAGTGTAAGGTGTCAATTTTTTGAAAATTTGGAAGTTTTCTATATAAATTGGGGTATTTTTTCGAAGAGTGAACGTTATATGTTTGGATTTGTCATGATTAAGTCAAATCTCCCATAGTTTACACCAGTCGTTTAATATATGTAAGAGTAGTAGTAAAATTTGTCAGGCCTGTGTAGGATGCTTGTGTTAGGTGAGAATCGCCGCATCATCAGCATACGTAGCGGTCAGTGCGTCGATGCTTTCCGGTATGTCATGAGTGTATATTTTGTAGAGAAGAGGAGCCAGTATTGACAGTCCTGCCAAGGCTGGACGAATTGAGATCTCGGACCCTTGACGAACTGAGAAAAATCTGTCGAATAGATATGATATTATTATCTATTATAGTTAAATATCATTTACCGAAAAATAATTTATTTATTAAATATCAATAGCAATTATTTTTATTATATTTTACATATATATTTTATATTTAGTCTTTATTCTTTTGTGAGGGGTTTTCTGAGGGTTTCGTCCTCAGGTCTGTTTTAATGATGTTCCAATGCCTAGTTTTCAGGAACCCATATGGAAAACCCAAATCAGACTATTAGGAAAGCATCTAAACAAATGATAAGGACAGTCAACAGTATTACTAGACAGACGCTCTAAATTATCCTTAACCAACAGACTTAAAATATACTTAAAATATGTGTGTTGTAAATACAAAGATATACAATATAACGTGCTAATTAGACATATGGAAAGAGTTACGTGGAACTGCAAAGCCCTGAAATATCCAAAGGATCTAATCGATCGTAAGTATTGAGGAAAATAGTAGATACAGCATACTACCTGACTTACTACTCAAGGACCTCAACATCCAGTCATCGATAAAGCCTTACAATGCTACAAAAACATCCACCAAAGACTATCAGAAGGAACCCATAAGCACAAACAATTTAATCCACCACAAATCCACCCAATCCACCTCGTCGACTGTGGAGGCGGTGGCCAAGAGACTTATTACAATACTTCACCGAAATGGATCACACATAGGGGCAGTCAAGTTACAACTTATGGTATATATATATATATGGTATTAAGTACACTTAATAGTAGCAGTATTCAATCAGTTAATATTGATTGAACTTAAAGAAAAAGCGATGGCTTTGAGCCCTTCTAATTTAGAGTTACTTAAGTAGCTCAAAATAGAGAGGCAAGAAAATGAAAAACCATCCCATCATAGTGCGTTTTTTTTATATTTTTTTTTTAAAACGACTTTTCCCCCTTTAAACCAAAAAGATTCGCCTCTTTCTGAACAATCCTAACAACTTTAATTTTTATTTATATTTTGATGTAAGAATTATAATTATAAGAAAATGCAAAACATTTTTTAATTTCCACAGGTATTTATTTCAATGGTTTCAAGGTTTAACATTTTAACATTAAGAAAGAAATCATTTTTTTAGTTCTAATGTCTTTTAAAAAATCTAAATTAAGAAAATGTTTTAAAAATATTCTACAATTTTTTAAATATTCATTTTTCACCAATATACCAGGTCATTCAAAAAGTCCTGTCGTTTTTGTTTTGTTTATTTTGATTCTAGAGTGTTTGCTAATTAATTCCGTTCAATACAACTTTTATCCATGTAAACACAAATGTTTATACTTTATGAATAGGAGGCTAAGGAGGATTAATTTAATGCAGTCACCATCCAACTGTCTAGTTAAAATGATTCCAGTTGAAACTCAAATTCGGTCGATTTTGCTCTATGAGTTTAAACTTGGCTCAAAAGCTGCCGAAACTGCTAGAAAAATATGCTCCGTGTTTGGGGAAGATGTGCTGTCTGAGCGGAAGGCACAATTTTGGTTTTCAAAATTTCGTGGAGGCGACGAGACACTAGAAGACGAGGCACGCTCGGGTCGACCAACTGTAGTTGATAAGGAGGACGTTCGAAGAGTAGTAGAGTTGGATCCGCGTCAAAGTTGTTCAGAGATAGCCTCTCAACTTAATATCTCAGCCACCACTGCCTGGAATTACCTTAAAGAACTGGGAAAAGTGAAAAAACTGGATAAATGGATTCCTCATAAGCTTTCAGATGCCAATATGCTTGTTCGCTTGACAACTGCATCTTCGTTAACTTCCCGCTTGAATAGGCTGGGAAGTTTTGCCTCACCCACCATATTCCCCTGACCTGTCACCCACTGATTATCACCTATTCAGAGATCTCGACAACAAACTGAGACAGAAATGTTTTCAAGACCGTGACAACCTAATTCACGAACTGACCACTTATTTTTGCAGTAAAAATCAACAGTTTTTTAAGGAAGGAATTTGGGCTTTACCATCTCGTTGGGAGAAGGTTACCGACTGTAACGGTGGATATTTTGATGAATAAAGGTGATTATTTGAAAATATTTATTTATTTATAATTTCCCCCAAAAAAACGACAGGACTTTTTGAATGACCTGGTATTATTATGTAATATTAATATACAATATTTGTATTTTTTTTTATTAATAAAGCATGGTGTAACAACTCCAGGTACTTTCCATAAATATAAATAATAAAAATAAATATACCATTCTCTGAAATCGGAAAAGTTTAAAATATTATCGAGACGGTTTGAAGTCCTTTAGGCAATCATTAGTAATTTAAGCCCTTTCTCGAAAGTTGGATCAAATCCTCTCACTGTTCTAAAATTATAAGTTTCCCAAAGGGGTTTTCAACTTGATCTATAGCCTTGTTCTCCCGCTGTTAATGGCAGTTTAAAAAGACAAGTATCCAAATCATTTTTATTGTCCGTTACAAAACGTAAACTTGGCTGTACTTAGTAGCTTATTGCAGGGGCAAAAAAAAAAAAGAAAAAGAAAAGGGAGAAAGTGATGGCCAATAGAATTAACGCTTTTAGAATGCGAAGGCTATGTAAAATCCCCTTAGAGTCGAAAGAGGCAGAATAAATAGGAAAATTAAACAATTGGACTAAAAAAAAACATATAAGCAGAATATGGGATCCGAAATAGAATTCTTGTCTGATTCTTTTTTGGGCTACAGATTTATAATCTGTTTTTTTATAAATCGACTTATTTATTTTAAAAAAAATCAGCCATCTTCACAAAACCTGTAGTACAGGTTTTGACCAACTACTTAGTGATTAATTGTTGAAATCGGGTATGGGCAACCGTTGACATGTGGGCCAAACTTTAGTGTGCAAATACGTTTGTGGGCCGCTTTCAAAAGTAGTGCATACGTAAATTATTGTTGTTCAGTGAAGCTGTACCGATACACACCGAAGTTATGATGTCCTTTTAATCTTAATCTTCCTCATTTGGAGTGAATGTGAATAAACAGTGTAATATTTTTTTTTTTAATTGCGTTTTTCAAAACAACAGCAATTGTCGCAATGGTTTAATCGATACTGAAATTTTAAATGGCCCTTTTATTGGGATTCGTAATTGGTCTATCAAAGTGAGCTATATGTTTATCCGTAACGAAAGACAAAATGAACCTTTTAAATATAATTAATACTAATTAAAGTTATTTTTAATAAAAAGTTAAAAATAAAACAGCTTCTCTATATTCATTAAATAAAAAAAAAAAAATCTCCGTCTATTCAGTGATAAACAGTTACATAATTTAACACTATTGTGGATTAAAATAATTTTTATTAAACAAAAATAATAATTTAAAAGACCACAAAAACTATCAATACTGAAATAATCAAAAAGTTACAAGAAGTATCAACTTGTAACGACATTGTAACTGATATATTTTAGACAAAATGGAAGTATCCTAGTTAGGTACGTATTTTTATTAACAACAAGTACATCAAACTATATTGCAATGATGACAACAATGCACTATATCATGTGACATAAAACCTTTAAGCCCTGTTTACACGGTAACATTGTTTGATCAAAGCTTGGAACAAAGTGACATGTGACGAAAAATGTTATCGTGTAAACGCTCTTTGATCAAACAATGTTTCCAAAATATGAGATATGTTCGAAGTCTTGGAACAAAGTAGGGCAGCGCTCCACCGTTTAGAAATCGAACTATTTCCCAAAACACAAGTCGGCCATTATTCGATAGTGATTAGCCTCTTCAGTTTGTTAGTAATATGCATTTGTTAGACCTAATAAATGGTAGTTTTTGACAAGGGGACAACTTTTTAAAGTTATTTGGAACAGTGTTTCATTATTAAACTTATCCGTATGATGTTATTGATGTTTCATGCAAATCAATAAGTCACAACAGGAATATTCGAAAAATCATTGTAATAACAAGGTAAGTTAAGATTTACTCTACTTTTTTGTCATATATTTTTATCTCACTTTAAGAATCAGTAGGGAATGTAGAAGTTTTATGTGTATAAAGACTTTTCTTTAACAATTTTCTAACAACAATTTACCTATACTACTCCTAGAGCTTACAAAAAAAAACAATTCAGTAGTGTTTTCTTCTATGTTTTAATTACAATTTGGATGTAGTTCAATACTATTTGAGGTTTACTATTCAATTTTGAGTTTCTTTCCTCAAAGTAAGTGAAAGATAGTTGATTTGAAAAACCTAAATTTTCTGTCATATTCACAACATAACCTAGTGGATTAGCTGATGTAAGTTTTTAGTTCATACAGCTTCTTTTCATATACAATATTTAATTCAAGCTTTATTTTAATTACTTGACAACCAGACTTTATGTAAGTTTAACTTTATAAACTTTATATTTTGTTTTTAGTGATTCAATAGAATTGGAGGAGCATTTCAGAAGAGGATTTTGGGGCAAAACAGAAATAATTGTATTTTATCAAGCTTATTTGGCTAAAGAAATTTATTACTATTTTAATATGTAAAAAATACATATATATATTTATGTCATTTGTTGTTGTTTTTTTTTACTTAATAATCTCAGTGACATTTATAGCCACGAAAATTATCAATTATTGTGCAGTTCCTTTCATTAAAAATTCATTTCATATAAAGCTATGAAATATTTCTTTTCTGAACCAGATTTGTATTTATTTTTTAAAATCAAATCTAAATTTTTTCTGAATATTAAATTAATTTAAATTAAATTTATTTATTTTTTTTAATTGATTTTATGTGGAAGAGATAAAAAGCAAAATTCATATTTTGAAAAAAGAAGTATATTTATTTATAGAGGATCTATGTTTCAACGCCCTTTCTGGGTCATTCTATTCACAAGGCTAAATAGAAATCCAAACAAATTAGGCATTGTAGTGATACATAAAAATAATAATGATAATGATAATGACCAGAGAAAAAAAAAACTTAGTGATGATATTTTGGAAAAAGATGTTTCGGTGTCCATTGGTGTGTTAGGTCTCTAATTTTTTATTGAATACTTTTGTATTGAATATTGTACATTTACCAATTCTTAAATGATCTCATTACTTTTGAAATCTTTATATACCCTTATTAGGTAATTAAAATGGTTATTGACCACTAATTACATTGCCAGTATAATTTTCTGCTTATAACCACCTTATCTTGTTTTTATAGTTCATGTTATTATTTCTATTCAATAATATATATCTATTGTATTCTATATGCCATATATTTAACAATATATTCTGTTGTAACAATATATTCTAATAATATATTATTAACTTCATGCCAAAATATAATACTCATCCATTTTATAAATTTAATTTAATTCTTTTTTTAAGTACACTCACACTATCTCAGATATTTTATTTACCGTTTGCTGTTATTCCTACAATATTTGACCTTGTTTCAATTTCTTTATTAGCTGTGATGAAGATGTGCAATGTGAGAAAAGGTTTTAATGTATTCAAAAATAACTTCATTTATTTATTTCAAGTTATATCTGACCGAAACCATCATTTTGCTATGCATGATTCATTGAGGTCAACCATGGAGATATGTATTGCAATTATAAAATAGAAACTGTTTTATAAACTTTAGCTAATAATAGGCTCATCCTAATTTAAAATTTTATGAAATTTTTTCAGGTTTTGGTACCTTCAGATGCCTATAGGCTGGCAACCAGAGGTGATATATGCCTAGGAGTGGTCTCATTTTAAAGCTGTTGAATGGGGCTTTAATATGGTAGGCCACAAGATAGGGGTAACAATTTCAAAAATTTGAAAATTAAAATTAAATTTTGAAATTTAAATTTCTCATAAAGTGGCAATTTCAAAAAATTATCATTTGTTGTTCACTTCACTGTTTGGTAATCTGTATGTTCGGTAAGGTTCTGTGATGGGTTTTATTATACATATCATACGTGCAAAAGGTATCCACAGTGTACCAGGTGGAGTGGGATATATAAATGATGGCGACGGACCTGAAGGTTGGAGGAATGTAACTTGCATTTTACTGGAGCTTCAACCACTAAGTGCCACCATAGTTACATACCCACCAATATCTGCTTTATGTTCTTTACAACTGGAAATACACTTGAAACAACTGCAGAAGAAAATAATTTCACATTTACTTTGGTTCCACAGTTGAGAGGTATGAAGGCATGAAATTTCTGGGTGCCTGATATATTTACCACTGTATTGTAGCGGTTGGCCAGCTGATCTTCAGCTTTATTCTATTCTTCAATGTTAAGAAACATAACATTCAAGCAGTTGCTTTGCATCCGTAATTTGGTCCTTGTAGGCTTTCTCTGGCTGCTAGTCTGAAGTGGTCAAGAAACGGGTTGTGTTCTGAAGGTACAATATCATAGGTACCGCCAAATGAACTTCCTACAAGCAACTCAGATGCTACACGGGCTATAAATGTGTAATATACCTTGTGAAAAAAGGGTATTTCCCTCTACTTGTATTTTATTAATTTAATAGTGTCCTACACACTGCATAGCAAAGTAGGTAATTAAAAATTTTTTTTTTACTAATTTGGTACATTATTTCCAAAACATGTGTATTTCTGAAGCCCTGTATCTCCTGATCCCATTGAGATCCCATCATATAACTTTGCTATTTGGACTAAGTCATTGCAAACTATTTTTGATAATATTTTGAAATATTTAAAATAGCCACTTTTTGAGAAATGTAAATTTCAAAATTTAATTTAAATTTTCAATTTTTTGAAATTGTAATTCCTATCTTATGGCATACCATACTAAAGCCTCATTAAACAGCTTTAAAATGAGACCACTCCTATGTATATACCACCACTGGTTGCCAGACTATAGGCATCTAAAGGTGCCAAAACCTGAAATTTTTTCATAAAATTTTAAATCTTTATAAATTAATAACTTCAAAAATAATTGTGCTACATAACTGAAATTTGGTATTTTTTCATAAGTCTATGATATATTGCTGCATACCAAAAATCATGAAATTCTGAGACACCAAGTCTGAATCAGTGTGTTGATTTGTCATGGAATGACCCTTCATACTATATTATGTAATTATAAATAGTTGTATTGCCACATAATTATGACACTATAGTTTAATGTATATATAATAATACTAGCCACCACAATACATTAAGTACATATAATGTAATAATTATGAGGGACTGCGACTATATATAATTACACAATATAGTATTAAGTTAAATATTTATAGAAAAAATTATTCATTCATATAATTAACTAAACCGCGAATCCATCAAGATTAATTAACTGAAGAAAAACTTAATTAACGTAATTAAATTTAAGAAAACTTAAATTACACATAATGTAATAATCATGAGGAACTGCGACTATATATAATTACATAATATTTATATATTTATAGAAAAAAATTATTCTGTTTCTATATAATTATCTAAACCGCGATTCCATCAAGATTAATTAAATTGAAGAAAATAAAATATCTAATTTACTTAAAAATATATGTGTTTACTATCATTGAACATCCTATGCTAATCTGTCATTACTATTCAAACACTCCATTTGATCAAATTTTTCGAACATATTCGAACTTTTGGATCAAAGTATATCAGCGCCTCCTGGCGATCAGGAAACATACTATTCTCCCAAAAATTGTGTTGAAGACGCCATTATTCCTAAATCGAATGAGGTTAGTTTCTTTACATTTGCCTGAGTTTTAAAATGACCCCTTGGACGAACGACCAAGTAATAAAATTAATTGAGCTCATAAAGGACAGACCTGCGTTATACGATGTGAAAGTCGGTAATTGAAAGCTGATTTCTGTGGAGTTGCGTTGCGTAAAGGATAAGGCGGCATTAAATGAGGAGTGAGGGAGAACGCATCATCCCCGATAAAATGATAAGGAATTATTTTTTGTCGCCCTGGAAGCGGTGAACCGCGTGGCAAATTTAATTTACCTTTATTTAGAGCCTTAAATAGGGAGGATCTCCTTAAAACACCGCCATCACTAATGCGACCATTAACTCCAACGTCACAATACATAATTTTATAGCTACTATCAACCATTGCTAATAAAACAATGGAATGAAATCCTTTGTAATTATAATAATGGGATCCTGCACTCCTCGGGGGGCGGAATGCTACGTGCTTGCCATCTATCGCCCCTGTAAATTGAAAAACATTACAATAACCACCTACTTTTTTAAGTATAAGTGCAAAACAATAACACAATTTGAACCTAGGCACATAGGATAATTCCACTTGGTTTCAAAGTTTTTTGCAATCTGTTTCCATTCTTCCTCTGTTTGTGGCAACTAGAAAAATAAAAAATTGCTTACAAGTCACTAAATTTGTTAATACATTGTAAATTGATTTAGAAAAAAATGATTTCAAACTTTATTTTGTTCTCAATGAAAAGTTACCTTCACGTAACCCCGCTCACTTAAATTTTTATATATAATCTCACAAACTTCTGAAATTATTTTAGATATCGTGGTATAATGTATTCTCATAGAATACATGAGGGATCTATAGGACTCACCCGTCGCCAAAAAACGAAGTGTGAGGCTGAGCCTGGAAAGCACGCAACATAACAATATAATAATAACGATATTAGGTACCTAAAATAAATATATTTTATATATAGATAAACCACCTGTCTCTGGGACAAATAGATTCGCGCATGTTAGTATCATTTTTTATAAGGTCATTTCCCACACATGCTAACATTTGGTCAAATGTTTCGGTATTCATTCTCAAATAGTTAGTGAATGAAATTTCATCTTGTCCTCTTAGCTCATGCTGCAGCATGTGTAGTACTCCATCCCCTCCTTCTCGGCGGGAAATCCACTTTTTGATTCACATTGATCTTTTTTTTTTTCTCTCCCTAACCTCATTCAACAAAATAACACCTGCTGCAAGAGCCATAGATCTGGCCGCCCTGATTAATGCAGCTTCTCGGTTCATTATCTCTATATGCATGTAAAACAAAGTCGTGTTAGTTCATATTTAATTGGAGCTGGACAGACGGTGGAATAACTAAACCATTTTGACCTTCGTCGTCCGTCTCTGAGGAAAAAAGTTATTTGAGTAAAAATTACGGATAAGGAGTAATGAAATCTTAATTACTTTCTATTATCGAAAGTATTCAACATTTTTTTTACTTTGAGTACTTGGCTAATCAAGTAAAGCATTTGATAAATGTATTTCTTCTATATTCCAGAAAATTTTTATGTTTTGATTAAATATCTGTCATTATTTATTTAATTTTTAAGATTGTTATTCGTATTACGAGTTTAGTGGGTATAGTTTTATAGGGTTTATAAAAATTCTAATTTGGAACGTCATTTTTAATATTGCCTAAAGTTTCAAATTAGATGTTAGATAATACAAGCGGTCCATAACATGTTACAAATTGTCGAAACGTTGAGGGGAATATATGAACGATGTAAACATTGTAAGGGAGAAAAACATCATATTATTTTTTGGACCGCCACAATCTCTAGTATTATTTAGGATGCTTAACCAATTAAAATTATTTCTTCGGTCAATACAGGTCTAATAATGTTCGTGCTCTATTTAATGTAAGTAGATTAGAGGTAATAAGAAACTGTTATTTTATTTCGTGGGTGTAATTTATTGAAATGCGGTCTACTTGATAAGGAGCTTTGAATGATTCTTTTTTTTTCTCTAATTTCAGATGTTTATTTACACGCAGACTTACTTTTCTGAAAAAATATTGATTGCAGGTTTATTAATTTATATAGACAGTATAGTATCCTGATAACAGTTTGGTAATGTTTTGACATGAAATTTATAATATATTATAAAAAATGATGGTTCCTTACCTAATACTTCTCTGGAAACATCATTTCAATGAAATCGATAAATGTTAAATTACTGTAAATGCCCCAAAATCGGTATTAAACATCATTAATAATAAAGTAAATGAACTCAGAAAACATAAACATTTACTTTATTATGGAAGAACTTCAATCCTGTAATTTTCTGCTGTATTTGATTTCCCAAATATTCAAAGTAAAAAAAGGATGAATACTTTTATTCATGAAAAGTAATCAGGATTTGACTACTCCTTATCACTACTTTTTACTCAAAATCTAATTCATCTCTAGTCTCTGCCCAGAATAGCGAAACAAGTTTAAACAATTTTTTTTGTAATTTATTATTATTTTAAAATATAAATTAATAATTTATATTTTAAAAAAATATATAAATTAATAATTTATATTTTAAAAAGTGTTACTTTGCAATCGAATCAAATAACAAAGGCAGATTTTGTTAATTTGGAAAAAGTGTAAAGTTAGCCTGGGAGGTGTTTGAAATTTCTTCGACAGGCAAATGCCCGTTTCGCCCTAGTGTGTCATGTTGAGCGGATGGATCCCAGCAGAATCCCGAAAAAGCTGCTCTACGGGAAGCCAGGAGGTGGACGAAGGCGAGGGAGGCCTCGACTACGATGGATTGATGATGTTGAGGCAGACCTGAAGGCTTTAGGAGTACATCGCTGGAGAAGATTTGCAGCAGACAGAGCCGAATGGAGCAAGCTGTTAAAGGAGGCCAAGGTCCTACATGGACTGTAGCGCCGATATGTGAGTGTGAGTGAGTGAGTGTCATGCCAATATAGTATATAATTAGTCTGTTTTTGTCTATTATTTAGACCTAGAATTGAAATGTTTTTCAATTACATGTGACGAAAAAAAAATACATATATATATATATATATATATATATATATATATATATATATATAGAGAGAGAGAGAGAGAGAGAGAATAATTCGGCTTAGATACATTATTAATAACTTAATAACCGCTGGATAGATCTGATTAATACTTGATTGATTCTATTTATCTCTGGCCCTAGCAATTATAAGGATTGCGCCTGATTACTTAACTATTTTGAAAAGAAAAGATGTTTGTTGATAATCACTTCAAAAAGGCTTTGCCGATTTGGATGATTTTTGTTTTATAATGTTTCTAATGATCCGAATTATTTTTATATATAAAGAATTCGTGTTAAACAATACGCACACATATTCTGTTAAATGTAAAGGAATCATAATACCTTTTTTTTTCTCGAGAAGATAGTTAAAACTACAATGTTTTGATTCTTTAGCAGTACGAAGTTTGCAGGTTGGTCACCTAGTAAACAATGAATGGCGAAATGTAAAACAAAACTCTTATCAGCCTAGACAAGGGAAAATCTTTCACATATGTAACCAACAAGTTTTATTGGTTGATTTTCGAACAAAAGTAAATCCAACGGGAAGAGTGATCAAACTGATAACTACAGACCACGACTAGCTTGTTGTAACAAACGTAACGTTAAATATAGATTGTGCTTTTCATTTCAAATCATGATGCTATTACTATTTTCAAGAAACAAAATAATAATAATAATAAAAGAACACGATTAATATTATTTATAATTCCATTTCCAAACATCTTCATTGTAATTTTCGTTTTTTCAGGCAAGCCGATATGGGTTGCTTCTGCAACCTTTACAGCTCTCATACAAATGGGAATAAATGTTTTAATGGGAATTGAGGGTGTAGAACAGCTTTTTATTAACAATCTAAGCCGTAAGATTTTTATAACTTCAATAATCGTTGCGCATCAAAAAAGCCATATCAAAGTAAGATAAACCTTATAAAGTATATAAATCACTAACGACATTCTAAATAATAATAATTTCTTATTAAGGGTATAATAGTAAATAACGCCGTTTCATTAATTTTTCCACCCTTCCCAAACTCATAGGCAGAACGGGTATTTGCAGCAGTTGGATGTAAGTGAGATGTTGCGCACGATTGCATAACACTAATGCGGTGGCGGTCCCAGGGGGTGGATATGGGGGATCAATCCCCCCCCCGAAATTTCGACGAAAAAAAATTAGTGGGATGAATTAAAAAAATTAATTACGCATCTAACTTTTACGAGTTTTCTAGGGAAGTTTAGTTTAATTTTGACTAGAATTGTTTATACAGAATTATATATATGAACTTAATGTATAAGCATAAGCAAATAAAGTGTGCTATTTTTACGCTGTTTTTTTTTTTTCATACCGACCAATCCCCCCCCGAAATTTTTTTCTGGAACCGCGCCTGCACTAATGCAATTAGAATAAAGAAACAATAAATATCCAGCACATGCTTGTTTTTCCGATCACTTACTCACTAAAGAAGTGCCTTCTGTCTTCCGGGGTCTTCCTTGCTATGGTCCTCCTCTCCGCGTTCTTAGGTTGCGAAGCCAATCTTCCTTAATTACATTAAATACATGGGGAAATGCTCCTCATGGAAGAAATAAATTACCGCCTATCTTATCATTCTCTTCCATGATCCATCAAAAGCAGTGCAGGCCGTGACATGGTAGCTACAAAGTTTTTTCAATAATCTATCGGATAGAGGAAGAGGAGGAATCGTGGTGGACCGCCAATGCCATGGCCTGCCCAATTAGTTGTAGAAGAAGGCTAATTATTTGTCACTTAGTGACTTTATCAAATTGAAAAACAGTTTTTTATTAATTCAAGGTTACCAACAATAAGCCATTAGTATAAATATAAAAATAAAACATGACACGCACTAAGGTTCATTTGTAGATCTTTTATTATCGAGAGTAATATATGAAAAAAAATGTTAACAAGATTAATTATAAAATATTAAATCAAGTCAAGTTAAATAATATGATATCGATTCCGAAGTTTTTATAGTTACACTAGTTGGACATCTGGCGGTTAATAATTGAACTACATTTCGATCCAACCTTTGTTCCAAAAATGTTACCGTGTAAACGGGGTTATACATTACATTGTAATTGACCCTGGCGGCAATATAACGAACTACATTTGTTCAAACGTTGGATCCAAGCTTTGATCAAGCAATGTTACCGTGTAAACAGGGCTTTACTATTTACATTTTATATAAATCGATATTTACTTTCGATTCCAATACAACAGTAACAAAAACATTTATCGAGCCAGACCATATGATCAGTAACCATGTGATTTGATCTTCACAGAACTTTTTTCAATTATATTTTTTTTGTTTTTGTTTCACGTAACAATAACATAATTCAATAGATAATGTCTGTTTGGATACAGTAATTAATAGAAAAAATGATTAAACATCGATAATTAATAATGTTGTAATACTCTACATAGAATTTATTTATTCCACAGCAGAGTGGTGCTGTATTAATTGCTATGTACTGGGTGAAGACTATATTTAACAAACAAAATCTTTAAAATCGGTATTAGTTTCCTTTTTTACATGTAAACAGAACTAAACATAAATTAAACCCAGAAGATACCATACCCTAAGTAATTCACTACGGTTTGACAGCGCTGTCAACAGAAATATTACATTTGGCATACCTTATGGGGATCATGATTAAAATAACCGACCTTTAGGTTAGAAGAAATTGATACACCACGACAAGAAGAAGCAAAGAAAGAGATCACAGAAAATTTAAGAAAATATTTATGAGGCCATGAATTCCACTGAAGAGACAAGCAAAGAAGTAAGTTCTGAAGTAACCAAAATTACAATATACAGCAAAAATACTATTACATACTATTACAATATACATATACATACAAAAATACAATTACATACGATCTAAGACCCAGGAAGGATAAAATGGACTGAAAAAAAGTAAAGGGAGAAGACAATGAAGATGAAATTCAATAAGAGACAAATTATGGAAGAAATGAGTTGCGGTGGGAGATAATGTTCTAAAGGTTGACGGAAAAGGCCGAAATGAAAGAATTAATCGATACACAATCAGAAGGTCTTAATAACCAATCTCTCGAAGAAAAGCCTGAAATAAGACACTTAATATCAGAAGGAAAAACTGAAATGAGACAGTTATTATGAAAGAAACTCAAAAAAACAATCTGAAAAATCATAAGAGAAAGTAAAAAAAATATGGACTTGGTCGTAGAAAAAATCGTAAGAAGATTGGAAGCAGTACAGTCTAACACTAGTTAAATAGTACTAATAAATACCTTATGCGCAAAGACAGGCCCCGAAAAAATTTAAATTTTAGAGGGGTCAATTATCTGGCTTAACGCAGCACTTTGGTTCAAGAGTTTTAACTATGGTAATATGAACCAAAGTTAATTCAAATACTGGGATATGAAAAATATCGGGACTAAAATATACGAAGGACTGCGAATGCCGAAGCGGATATGTTATCCTTTTTAAAGGACAGTAATATTTATGTGTTTAATATTCTTCTTTGTGCCCTTAGCCTTTGTGTATTCCCTTTGAGTGTACTCATTCAGAGCCGTTGGCCCTGCAACTTTGGTGCCCTAATGTTTAGGACAAAGAGCTCCCCCGCGGGGTCTTGTAATTAATAACCCCACGCATTATATTTTACAGCCGTTATTAGGATCAGAGTAATAATTTAAAAGTAAAGGTCACTTGGATATTTATCTTTGCCAGAAGTTATTTTGTACTTTAAAGGTACTTTCATGAAGGGTTATTGGTTCCTATCTTATTAAGCAATAACTTCCTTGATTGACAGAAGAGTATTCTTCCGAATAATGAGGTCTCATGATCATCATAGTTTTTTAAAGATATTTATTAAATTATTTTTCTTTTTTTGACAACTTGAAAACCATCTTTCTAGTATTTAAATATTTTTTTAAGAAGTGAAAAGATTGGCCTTGGCCGGAATTTGAACCCGGATATCCGTATCACTGGTGCGGCGCTCTTCCAACTTGGGGCACCAGGTCCATATCCCGGTAAATCCAATCCTTTCTTATCACTAGCCCCCTTAACCACAGATCTTGCATTTTTTTTCTACTATTTTACTTTATGTTATATCCATTAATTCGTTGTTTTTAGCTTATAATTTCATTATCCTAAAGCAAGACAAATGGTGCCTTAATTAATTATGATTTATGTTATTCATAGGGAACTATAAATAACCTACTAGAATAAAATGAAAATTTTCATATTATTTTAAGATAAGTATCTTTTACTTTCACTTACCTATATATGAAATATATAGTAAGTGGAAGTATTGCGATCGTGAAAAATTTCGACTTCCGGTTTTCAAAGGAAATACACGTTTTGGGGTCCCCTGAGTCGAAATAACCAAGTCCCGCGAAATGGTCTGTGTGTGTGTGTGTGTGTGTGTGTGTGTGTGTGTGTGTGTGTGTGTGTGTGTGTGTGTGTGTGTGTGTGTGTGTGTGTGTGTGTGTGTGTGTGTCTGTGTCTGTGTGTGTATGTGTGAACAGACTAGCTCAAAAACTATAAACCGTGCGATCCTGAAATTGGGTATTTAGTGTAGGTATATGCCCGAGATGTGACTAAAAATTTCATCAAAATTACTTAAAGGGAGGGGGTACTTTACTTAATAACTTTTTAGGTTTTTTTTTGATTTTCTCAAAAACGGCTGTAACGATATTGATTAAACTGAGTATTTGATGTATTAATATGCCCGAGATATGACTGTAAAAATTCCATCAAAATTACTTAAAGGGAGGGGGTACTTTACTTAATAACTTTTTAGGTTTTTTTCGATTTTCTCAAAAACGGCTTTAACGATTTTGATCAAACTGGGTACTTGATGTATTTATATGCCCGAGATATGACTGTTAAAATTTCATCAAAATTGATTAACCGGAGGGGGGACTTTACTTAGTAAATTTTGTATCATTTTCACGTGTTTTTTTATTTACTCTAAATCGGCTTTAACGATTTTGATCAAACTGGGTATTTGATGTATTTATATGCCCGAGATATGACTGTTAAAATTTCATCAAAATTGATTAACCGGAGGGGGGAATTTACTTAATAATTTTGTAACATTTTTACGTGTTTTTTTTTATTTACTCTAAATCGGCTTTAACGATTTTGATCAAACTGGGTATTTGATATATTTATATGCCCGAGATATGACTGTTAAAATTTCATCAAAATTGATTAACCGGAGGGGGGACTTTACTTAATAAATTTTGTGTCATTTTCACGTGTTTTTTTTTATTTACTCAAAAACGTATTTAACGATTTTGTATTTAACAAATATGTGATAGCCATAATCATATGTGATAGAATAATCAATATATATTATAAAGCAAAGTGTACAATGTGCGTGCCGATAAGGCTCAAAAACGACTCCACGTGGGATTAAGGAAGTTATGTCAGCGTTTTGCTATATAACCCCTAACGGAGAAGAAGGTTTCTGTTTTTCTCTTAAGGGTGTAAAATTTAAGAGAAAATGATTGGAACTTTAAGCCTCTCGCACCATTTAATTGGCCTACCTGAGATTGAGATACGAGTTTATGAATGAAAAATTTAGTTCGAGCTCCAGGCTACCAGGAAGCGCTAGGGTGCGTTTCACTCGATGTTTATTGTTCATTCATTCCGTTCAATTTGTAAAGGTTAGGTAGGTATGTATTTTTTCAGCTGTTCTTTTTAAATTACTAAAAAATCCAGCGAAAATAATTAGTTTCACCTTTTCTTTCAAAATAAAATAATGATTTTACATATCTGCAATCAATTAGAAAACCGACTGGATACCTTACAAAATTAATTTTCTCATAAGAAGGTTAATTGATTAACACATTATATTTAATCAATATATAATATATACCTACTTAAGTAAATTTAATGCAATATGAGTGAACATTTTTGAGTAGTACAGTGAGCGAATAAAAACAGTCATAAAACAAAAAAGGAGAGCTGAATTGACTGATTATAAATCGAAAATAAAATGTTTGAAGTTTTCTTATTGTATGTAATTATGAAAAATGGTTTTATTACTATGTATGATGAGCATTCCAGTAGACAAAATGACTAACTCCAATTACAGCATTTTTTCAATAAGATTTTATCACTCCTCATAGTTCAGGATAAAAAGAAATATGATGAAAAAATTGTGCCCTCATGATATTTTAGTTTTCCCTTTGTAACAGTAGGTGCAGTGTCCGGCCAAATTACGGGGGGGGAGGGATATCTTAAGGGAGATTGAACTGGAAGAAAGGTCTTAAAAAAAAAGTTTCTATGAATCTTCGGTAGTTTCTAAACTTCTGGATCTAATAGGACCATTACAGTAGTCCGCGCTTAAGTTGTAATTGAAATATAGTTTTTTAACTAATAGATTTTTCAACTATAATCTAATAACTTATCTGCTGACTGCTTGGAATGGGCTTATAGAATTCAGAATCACAGAAACCATCAAAAACGAAGCATGACTCGCCAAAGTTGCAGCAAAATTAATTGTTCATTCACCATTTTCAACCCCCTTTAAAGTATACAGGGTTCCTTATCTGGGCGGACTCTACAGATCTACAGAATCTTAATATTGATACCATGTTAAAAGTTTCAAGAAAGTGCTAATTTTGTTCTATATTTCCTTTAATTTTAAAGTTTTTCTGTTAGTAAAACTACCACACAACTACCGGAGCGAAGCCGGGCACCCTAGCTAGTTACTTAGTTACTTAGTCGCAAGCGAAGTTTTTATCATAACTAGTGAATCTAAAATAAAATTGAAGCTCCACAACTGTAATTTATAAAATTTCGCTTAATCATATTTATTACTGATATCTGTACAAATATAGAATAAATTGTTATCAGTGAAAGTATTTAATCTTGAAAGCTACATTAAAAAAAAAATTATGAAGAAATGTCGTTTTATTATCCCCACTTTACACTCCCCGCCTTGAGGAATAAAATGTGGTTTATTATTATTTTAGCTGTGAAGGATACGTAACTTGAAGGAGACTTGAGAAAAATGATGATGAGATCGATGATTATTTTTAAATCATGAATGTCCTTGTTTCTTTTCATAGAATAGCTTCACATTTCGGGATGATTAATTAAAAATATTTTAACTTCTATTTAACATGAAATGGTGTTAGAATACAGACATTTCCTCAAAAATGGTCAAACGGAGCGGGCACTTTATCTCATAATTTTTTTCCAATTTTTACCTTTTTTTCGATGATATCAAAAACGGCTTTAACGATTTTTATCAAATTCGTCATGTTTATTGAAAATTATGTGTTCTTTAATATCAGGTAAGCTTTATCATTATTAAAATGTTCTGAGGGGGCTTTTTTTTGGGGGGGGGGGCCTTTTTTGTTTGTTTGTTTCCTATAAAGTACCTTTGTTTTTATTTATATGGAGAAATCAACTGTCTCTCGTCACGCCTAAAAATAAGAAATGGCTAAATATGAGATATGATAATTATAAAGAAAAAATAAAGAGGAGAAAAAAATAAAAATATTCAGTCAACTCATAAAACTCGTTGAGCCCACACATGCGGAGTACGCCTTTAATGACAGACCATTGTTCATAATTAAAGCCGTTCTGTTCGAGAAGTGGCAATTAACAAAACGCATTAATTTCTAATCTAAGTAAGTTGGTAAGTGAAAGTTGTGTGTTGCGTGCACGCACCAGATTTTTTTATTCTTTTATAACAATGTCCAATATAATTGAAGAAATAAAGAAAATGAGTTTTAAAGTTATTTCTTTCTGCTTCACATATTTAGGAGTTTTATATGATTTAGTACTTTGATTATTACAAATAAATGAAACCAGCTATGTTTAAAGGTGAAAAATCTTCAAAAACGTCACTTCATAAATTCATCCTCTTCAAGTATCCACTAAGAGTTTCAATTGCCAAATTATTTTAAAAAAATAATGAACACCTATTGAAGAAAAGGAACAAAGTATCTAAGGAAGATATTACCTCTCAAGACGTTGATTCAAGACAAATACTTGACCAAAGGTAACACAATTTACACACGACGAATAAAAAAGCGAGGTGGAATCTTTGTCTGACCCTTTTTAAAATTGTAAAGGACCAGGTCTGGATGGAATGCATGAGAAGAATTCCTTCCTAGGACGACTCCGGAATATTGGAACCAGCTTCCCTTACTGGAATAATGGTTTAAACATTCAGGCGGTCAAGCGAAAGTAGATGGTTCAACTGAATTCCGGAACAGGACCATAAATAGTGATCGGGTAAATGAAATAATAAGATATAAAAAAAAGGCAATGGATAATTTTTAACGAATAAGAAAATTTTCAGAGGAACGTGTACAATAACTCGTTACAAACAGGTGAAAAAAAAATTACATTATAAAGTCAAAATCCAACAATCAGGATTTAATTACATTGACAGAAGGCAAATTATTAATAGTGAAAAAGTGAAGTGATGACTAATTATATATTAAAAAAAAGAAAATCAAACAAAAGGTGAAATAATGCCTTTAATAATATTGTAAGTATACTAGAAGAATTGACTTAGTAATATAAAATTGTATACTTTCTTACTTTATATATTTATTTTTATTCTAATTTTACCAACTTTAAAAATAATTTGATATTTCAGGATTATGGGAATTTTCAAAGATAACATCAATAGCTTTTAGGATAACGTATTTATTATTAAAATGTAATTTTGTAGATGAATGAAAATATCACATTAAGAAAAGAAAAAGGAATGAACTTCATATTTAAAATTACATATTATATATACGGTAGCTGTCGTGAATGAGAAATCTTACTGCTTGTCCATATTGAATAAATCTTATCTCAATATTTAATAAATAATTAAACGAACCTTTGCTTAGATTTGATTCTGATTTGACGATTTTGCCATGATATTGTAAGACTAGCGTGGGTTTAGTTAATTTTTATTAAGGAAAAAATCCAATTCACAACGCCAATCAAACGATAAGAGCTCAAATTATTAACAACGTTACGAAAAGTAACTATTAGTGACAATACAATGACACAAAATATGCTTCGATATTCAGAGTAAGACAAGACTCTAGTCCATTGCTTCTTATATTCAGTCTAAAAGCGAATATTGTAGAATATTATACGAATGACGTATAATATTCTCGAAGCATATAGGACACGTACTAAAACATATAAGTAACTATTCCAACTAAAAGTCTAGTACGCTTTTCAATGATACAGAACAGATCATAAGAATATGAAAACATGACTGTTTTAGAACATCTTCTAGGAGATGTACGAGAATATTCCATACCATTCTAGAATGTCCGATGTCGTACTAGGGGCTTAGTCTTGCTCTGTAAATCGAAGGATACGATTACTTTTTGTCACTGTCAGTAGTAGTTACTTTCTGCAACGTTTGTTTCTTTTAAAATTATTTAAACCCTCATTATTGTTAAAATATGAAAAGAATAACTTTACTAATATTAGGTTCATATAATTTTATTCTTCTTCTTCTTTCTCTATCTCCTTAGTGCTGTTAAGCGTGGAATAGCCTCGGCCCACTTCCTGTAAGTGTCCCTGTCCTGGGCCTTCCTTTTCATCTCTTCTAGGGTCGATCCCCGCTCTCGACCGAGTCTGTCCATATAACTATTATATGAAATTCTTGGGCGTCCAACCGGTCGCTGCCCCCTTGGTCTGGCCTCCATTAGCCACCTTGCTCTACGCTCGTCCCCCATCCTGCAGACATGCCCAAACCACTTGAGCTGGCGTTCCTCTATGACATCTCTTACATGTCGAACTCCAAGAGTATCTCTGATTGTCCTGTTCCTCACGCAGTCTCGTCTTGTCTTCCCAGCAACTCTTCTGAGATACCTCATTTCTGCTGACATCACTCGTGAGGCATTCTTGTTCAAGAGTACCAAGCTCTCAGCACCATATAGCAGGACCGGGAGGAATACAGATTTGGATACAGGATTTGGAGGAATACAGGCGGAGCTTCGCCTCTTTGCTCACCTCTTTCTTGCCAACCAGTGTTCTGGAGATTTGGAAGAAGACCTGGTTAGCTTTACGCACTCGATGCATAACTTCCTGGTCTAACTTCCCACCTCGACTGAAGAGAGTTCCCAGATATTCATAAATATCAACTTACTCCAGTTCGTGTCCTTCACACACAATCCTGAGCTCCACCTCCTCTCGTCCTACCTGCATAACCTTGCTTTTACCAGGATTTATGGCGAATCCTCTTCTCTTAAGCTCCTCAGACCACTCCTCCACTCCAACTTGGAGAGAATTCACATTGTCTGCTATTACCACAATGTCGTCTGCATAAACGAAGCATTGGGTCTGGACAGGCAGGATATTCCAATACCCAACGATTGCTCTGGGTGTTCTTCGCTTGCAATATAATTTTATTCAATAAAAAAAATAAATAAATAATAATTGTAACGAAATGAAATCATTAACAAATGTAAATATTAATACAAAAGTTATTTAGACTTATAGAATAATAGATATAAAGAATAACATGCGCATAATAGTTTTTACTTACATATGGTATTGCTATATACTAATTTCCATTGCCTGAGTTATCTTAATATCTAAACCGCTTTACAAATCAGGACTAAAAGACATGGATTAAGGTCATCATTATTACAACAGGTTTGTGTGAGCTGCTTCCAGCATGCTGACGGACCGCTAATACTCGGAAAATTGGAGAGCGAAGAGATTTTTTACTAACTTAGTTTAGTTTGTTAGGACTATTTAAAAGGCTTTGGATAAGATATTTCTTTGCTTAACAAACCAGACTAGTTGAAACATTCCAGGGATGGTGGAATGTTGAGTCCACGTGTCATTATCAAATCATCTTACAACAAAGGATATTTTTTTTTTTTTTTTTTTGGGAAACAAAGGATATTTGCTCCTGGTTAAATGTTTTTTTGACAGGTTCAGATTAATGCCTTATATAATTGATTTTAATAGAAGTTATAGTAATGAATGTCTACCTGTGTTTCAGAGGAAACAAAGACAAAAAAATCATTATTCTAACAGACAGCTAACACGCGCTATCAATTATTTTGTTTAGTGTAATTAACTATATTTATATAATTATTTCCATACAGAACCTGATCTTAGGAATTTCGGAAATTAGAAATGTCTTTGATAAATTAAAGGCGATTAGTGAGGGAGAGCTAAGGAAACTTTCTGAAAGTTTGATGAAATAACACGGCTTAATCCGAATGATACGAAAAGTCTCGGTTCTAATTAATGCCTTAATGAGGGATAATTAAATAACACTGAATGTAAAGGATGCTGACTTCTACGATTTCACAATATTTTTTATGTAATTCATTAATTAAACATTTGATAAATATAATTAAATTTATATTTCAAACATAACATAGCATCTACCAATTAGTTGTCTTAATTTACTTATTAATATTAATAATCACCTTCAGCTGATAATTACCCACCAGCCCCTCCTCAATTGGTTCAATTACTTACTGGTCTGAACTCCCTCTTGCAACCCCTTTTCACTCTTCTCCAACAGCTCGCATAGGTGACCCAAGCCATGTATCCTCACTAGAAGACAAAAAAGGCGCTGGATGAGGGATCTGCTCTCTTAGACAGCCAAGGTAATTGACTCAAGCCAAGAAGGGGGTGCTGTTGGGTGCTTTCCTTCCTCATGCCTGACATGTCATTATTTCATTTTACCGCCATCTCATTCGCTGATTGTCCGCACTTTGCAGACAGGTGCGAAATAAGAATTAAAGAAAAAAAAAAAAAAAGAAAGAAAATAATTCAAATAATTTTTATATGGATATTTTTCTATGTTTTTATGAGTTCAATTTTAATGATCAAAGAGCGCAAATACATGTGGCAGACCCAGTTTTGGTGGGTAGAGATATTTTAACTATTATTTAAAAGCTTTATCTTAGAATTATAAAATCTTTTAAAAACCAGGTTTTTGCATTTTTTTAATGCATTTCAACTATAAAATATATTGATAAATTGTTTAAAAAAAATATTTGAAACCGAAAATATCTATAGTAAGTACCTACTTAGTTATTTATTTGAAGAGTACAAACCCAAAATTTAAAATTTCGAGAAGTTCCTCTTTTCTACACATTTATTTCAAGAATCGAATTACATTTTTTTATTAAGGTTATTAAAATTAATAATTTTTCAGGCCTAATTAAAAGATTTTTTTTTTAAATTATCGAAAGGATATGTATAAGGTCGATAAACATATGTATAAGGGGGGTCACCTGTGGTTTTGTGGTTAGCATGGCAACCTACAATACTAAAGGTCGCGGGTTCGATTCCAGCGGTGGTCCTAGGATTTTGTTAATGGGAGTAAAAAATCCTTAGCTATGCCGTCCCTCGGATGGGACGTCAAATGGAGGTCCCGAGCCTGTAAGATGTCAGGTACTCGTTAAAGATCCCTATCCTAATCATACCTGGATAGGCAAAATTTAGGACTCCCACCGTAGCATCGTCCGATTAGCCTTAGTGGCATAAAGTGAGGTTAAACATTCAAACAAACAAACATATGTATAAGGTATAAGTATGTATAAGTAAGGTATGTATAAGATATGAATAAGGTATAATGTGTAATATAAGGTATGTATGTATGTAGGTATAATGTATAATATAAGGTATGTATAATATAAGGTAATAATATTATAATATAAGGTATAATGTATGTATATAAGATATGTATAAAGATACGCATAAGGTCGATAAACATATCTCGCGGGGCGTGTCATGTCAAACGAACCAACCCATGGTTTAGCAATTTATTTGGAGTACTTGAAGTAAAAAATAAAATACTTTCCTATATTTAGGTTACTTTTTTTTTTAAATTATTTAAGGATCGTTTCTGTAACGATTACAAGAAATTTTTCAATGTTCAAAGTTTTCATTATGATGAAATCATGGTTTGATAAAAATTAGGATAATATTTCTTCCAACCGTTAAAACCTGTCGGTTCCGAAGTAACGGTTACGAAGGCAGGAGTAAATAACCGAGTCCAATAACAGTTACAAATTGGAAGTAGGCATATTACTCAAGGAGATGGATTAGACCCACACCAAGACCTAACGGCTGCTTTATCATTCATCTGATAAATTATCCAGGACAAGTTTTATTGCAGCCAACTTCTACCCAAATTAGTAATCGTCTCTCTCTCTTTTTAAATTTTAAATAGTCATTAAATTATTCAAAAAAAAAAAATTGTAACTATTCAGTAATGATTTGACGGTTTGATGATAACGTAGGAGTAAATATTTTTTTTTTTTAAATCGTGTTAAATTTAAAGTATCGAATCTTTATTTTCTTTTTAATTTTTTTAAATGAAGAGACCACAATTCTTTTATTATTCATTTTTTCTAAATTATATTTATGTGCTTACATTAAATACGCCTATATCAATTATTATTAAGAATATAATCACCAATATTAGAATAAAAAAATAAATTTTCATTCATATACGATTATAAATTAAAGTTATCATAAGAGAATAATTAAAAACAAATTATGGAAATTAGACGAATTAGTGTTCCATTCATACTTCTTAGTTGAATTTAATTATTATTTTGTATATATACATGCATTTAAAAATTAACTATGAAAATCATAAATATGGAAAGATAAAGTATTTTAGCTAATTCGTTCTAGAGCTTCCCTCTGTGCTGAGAGATAAGAGATTACCTACACACATATTTTTAGTTTATCTTGACTCGTTATTTAGTTTTATAAACTTTTTTTTTTTGTTACATATGCATATATTTATTTTATGTAATACCGGGTTTTCAGTAATAAAGTATGAAATATGAATTGATATTTACTATGCTTAATAAGGCTATCATAAGCTTTATATCAACCTATGTTCATAGGTTGAAAATATATTTTTATAAAAACTGTTTTAAAAAAAGCTATATTTTTTTTTTCTATGGTAGAATGTTGTTATCCATTAAATCGAAAAAGTCAAGTAGCCTCTTATTTATTATAACCTTTCAATAACGTCATATATATTTAAAAAAAAACAAAAAAACAAAAGGCTTCAATTATGACAGTTTCCTGAATTAGCTGAAGGAGTTGTATTTAATTGCAAGATCGTCAAATTGTTAAATCAATCCGAACGAAATTATTGAAATTTTTAACAAGAACGAAATAAATCAAAAGGGGATTTTTAAATTTAAACATTCTTTTTCAAAAAGCAGAAATATGTTGTTCTCTGAAGAGATCTGTTGCATAAAAAGAAGTTATAATCCGAGGCTTAATACCGATTCAGATTACATTTTATTTTACTTTTAAACTTTAAAATCACGCTCCTGAAAAATCATGTTGTTTTTAGGTATGACGTTGTTGAATGAAGTGAGCAATATGTGTAACTTTTACTAAAAAAGTAATACTTTCTCGATATCCTAGTCTCATTCGTTAATCATAATTTTTTAGAATATGGAAAAATTTCACAAGTATTTTGTTATAAAAAGGATTTTAATTAAAAAAAAAAAAAAAAATTGAAAATCGTTATTCTAGAATTCTAGCTAGCTATATAGCTGCTTCTATTTTAATTTTTTAAATATTTAATTGGGTTATATTTTCCTACGTTCTTTTTTTAAATCTAGATTCATTTTGTTCTTCGATTGTAACTAGTCAGAAATTGTTTGACTAAATTAAATTTTTTTAAATTATACAAAATAATTGAAAATTTTAAATTTTTAGTATAAACAAATTTTATGTACTACAGAGGTTTTGTGTAAATTGAAAGCCAGAGCATTTCATCAAAATTCATGGGACTTCCAACGAGACAATAAATGAAATCAGAATACCTAGCTAAATTGGAAACTGAAGACGAAATGAGGGAAACGAGTGATAGACAATCTTCTCTGAACCAGCTAGTGCCATCTCTACAAACTATCGGAAGGAAAATTCGGTCGAGTCCGGGGGCAGATAAACGTTCTGTCATGTTTGAGTGACATTATCTTTGGGAGGGAAAACTTCTATATTGAAATATGAAACCTAATTCGAATCACTGCGTATTGCGATACAAGAAACCAAAGGGAAAAAATGTATATATCTTACAAGCTTTCTTTTAAACTATAGTATCTGTGGTTTTTCATATTACATATAATATCAGTGTAATGCCAAAGTAATCAAAGCCCCAAACTTCATATTTTGAGAAAACTTAAGTTAAAGTTGAGTTTTGTGAAATAGGATTATGTTTACTTCTATCGCTTTTAAAGTACAATATATTTCACTTTGTATTTTATATTGTAACACTTATGTGTTAGCACAAACACGTACTTTAACAGTTTGTTCCTACAACAAGTATAAAAGTATAAAGTATATAAAAAATAACAATAGCTAAGTTAATAAAAAAAATCAACAACGTATTAATTGGTTTGTCGCTTATTTTCCTGTGGCTTTATACCGACCATATACGTATAAATACAAATTAATACATTCAACGCCGGCTCCATATTCTCTGATTGCCAACTAGGTCCTAGGGACGCGTTCACAGGAGGTAGTCGCCAAAGAGTTTGTTAACCCTCAATACACCAGTAAAAAGCGCTGTTGCCTTTCATTTTCGTTGTTATGTTTCATATTACTGCTATAAAAATAAATTAAGAATTTGTTGGAATGATCTAGTAATTTATAATTAAACAATTCTGAATGAATTTGAAGTAAAAAAAAGTGAAGAGTAATTCCTTTGAAAGTGAAACTAATTGTGGGTGTGGAAATTTTCAGTTAACAAATCATCATCAAATTACTGTAAACATCATTGTTTTTTCTTTATAAATTTTATTTTTAAAATGCATTAGGTGTAACAAAACAGCAAATAATATTAACTAATGAGATTACTTACAAGATTTTAATTAATTACACAATTGTATTCCTATACCTAATTATTTTAATACTAACTATAATTAACACTATTTACAAGTGGTTTGTGACATGAAATTCAAATAAATTAGTATATACAAAACTAAAAAAAAATATTCAGTTTGTTGTTACCCAAGCACAGTTTCAGCATCGACAAATCTCGTTCTTGTTCCTAAAAATTTGTATATACAGTTTTTTGTTCTTTTGATAATCCACTGTAACTGCATAATGTAATATAATAATAAAATATAATGTAAGTAGTGAGAATAATTTTAAAATTAGACAAAAATTGAGTGAAAGCTTTAAAAATCCACAACTTTGGCTATAAAGCAGCTAGGAGGAAACCAAAAACGCTGAAATGACCGTCATGAACCAGTGCAAGGGGGCTGACTAACTAAATTCAAAATCTTTCCTATCCGGCCATTGCTTTTAAGTGGATAGGATAGAAGATACCTGAGTACGTCCCTAAGACGTAGTTGGCCACCTGGGCTCGCCGAGTGGTACGTCCCTGGGAAGTACCTGGCGTTGAATGTGTTAAGTCTTAATAAATACTACCCAGACTGCTAAATAAAGTACTATTATTATTTCCAAACATAACAAAATATGGTTCGATAATTCATAAAAAAGTACAGTTAACAAATTTTCTCTGAATATGATCTTTCTAAATTATTATTTATCAGGTTATCCCCCACAAACCTTTGAAACATCAGCTACCCAATTAATAGAGGCTGTGTCGCTTTATAGCTAAAATATTCAGAGTGTTTAATTTTCGGAACCGAAGATAAACAACTGTTAGACCAAAATTGTTATTTACTTTAGTTATTTAACTAAAAACCCCAATTGGATAAATTTCAAATAGCCTTAAATTTAATAAAAATGGTGAAATCAACATCGCTTTATCATCTTTATTAATGGTTAATATACAATTTTTCACACCTTGAGACAAAAAAATCCAAAGCTGAGGATATTAATTCATATACCTTTATACATTCATAAGTATGTTTACCCATTAAAACAAAATAAATATAATTAATTAATAATGAAATTTATGAATAATTGTAATCAATAAAAAAAATGATAATTATTATAAATAATGATGGGCTCTTTACAAATAAGAGCATATTAATTCATTATGTTTAATAGCAGAACTTTAAAAAGCAGGACACGAATTGAAAAGCTGGCCGTTGCACACAGGGAGGGGTATTTGACCCGAAAAGCTGGCCAAAACTATTTCCGTCCATTTTATTAATTCAAAAGTCCTCAAAATGGCTTCTATAATTGTAATAGACATTAAAAATTCTTTTTAGCAGTTAAAAAAATACTCTAAGGAGAAAATTTTCATAAAATAAATTTTTACATAACTCCACCGACTGTGAAATAGGCATCCATGGGTTTACAATTTATGTTCATATTATTTTCTCTTTATGCATTGCACCCATAAAATATGCTTGTAACTGATTAAAGATTTATTATCATTTATCTATTACTATTATTTTAAAAAAATGAAAATAGTGTTAAATAGGTGGATATAAAAAGTTATGGTGATAAAGAAACAAAATGTGTTTTCCTAATTCATTAAGAATTGTTTAATACCTCTTCGAAACACAACTTATATCCCAGGAAGAAACGCACCAACCTTTCTTAAAAATGCATATGAAATATAATTATTCATTATTCACTTTCCTCGTCTCTTAATGAACTTTCGGAATCGCCACTATCGGTTAAGTTGGTTGGGGAAGAGAACATTTCTAAAGTTTCCTTACAAAACCTGATACCTTTTTTCTTAAACTTCTCATACCTGTGCTAACTGGGGATCTGATGTCAATATTAATCTATTAATTACATCCAGTTTGCACTCTGTCCGGGAAAATTTTCAGGTCTTATGCTCTCTATAAATCCGGAAATGGTTATTTCGGGTGTCTGCTGCTTCCTCAGATAAAAGACCAATATGAAACAGAGGACTTTTTATCACTTCAAAACCATCCCTTATTATTGTGTGAATAGATGGTGTCATAGCATACCATTGATTGAGTTTCTCCGTATCCGTTGTAAATTTTAAAGTAACAAATGATTATTGAGAGCCTCCACCAGATCTTGAGCTTTTGATTGATATTCTCTCACTTAGCCATTTCTTGTTGCTGTTTCAAAAACATTTCTTTTCCTTGAAGAAGCATTCTATCTCACTTGGAAATCATGCCTCAAAATGGATAATTTTGTTTTAGCTCTTTCACATGCTCTAGGTTATTACAATATTTCCCAAAGACACAAAAACTTCCTACTTTTCTTTAAAAGCTAATGTTTTGACTTTAAAAATATGTTAAATGATTCCATTCAGGTTACAGTTATTCTTCCTGAAGATCCTAAAATACAAATAAATGAAAATATAACAAAATTGAATTTTTTTTATTATTTAATGAAATTGACATTTTAGTAATAAAAAATTATAAGTCTCCGAATCGCAGCTATTCGCAAAAAATTTTTCAAGAAATATAATCAACGATAATTACACATTATCATAAAAAATATTTCGTTGCCCAGAAATGCCCAGAAATATAACTTTTTAACCTTCAAATTTAATTTTTAGCTCTAAAATATACCTACCAAAAAACAAAACGATATTGATACTAGTATTGCATACAAAAAAATTATAACTATCTGGATAACAAGTACAAACCTGGCCTCGAACTATCCATCATATGATAATGCCGATACTTCAGTAAGAACAAAGAAAATTAATATATTTTGTAGACCAATATTTATGAGCACAGACGATTTAAAGGATAGGGTCAGATTTGAATTAGAATAGCCGCCGGATTAAGGGCCTGGAAGAGATAAAAATCATCTTACATGATCCAACAGGTCCTCTACTTGAACTTCCAGTCATTATTTACCAGAAATTTCAAGTTTCAAAAAATGGGTTTTGGCCAACTTTTAGAGCCAAACACCCCTGTGTGCGTTGCCAGGATGCTACCCAATAGCATATTCTCAAAAGTACTCGGAATCACATTCAACACATTCAATCCGTAAAAATATTCGAAAAGGAATTTAGTGTCAGTTGAAGCTAGATTAATATTTTCCTAAAGTATAAAATGGCGACTATGGTTGAAATAGAAAATCATTTTATTCCGGGAAAAATTTCCCATCAGAATAATTACAATGTTACAATATTAACTATATGGTTCATATATATGTTAGAGAACCTGTTAATTACGACATCAGGGAATAATGAGATGTTCGGTTAATGGTGAGAGATCATTTTCGTACCGTAACATTAATTAGGCCTTTAGACTATAAGGGCAGGGAGGTTTAGTGTTGGGAAAATTATATTCCAGGACTTTAATTATAGATTTCTTCAAACAGAATATTTTTTCCACTCACTACAGGTTAGTTATATAAGAAGGAAATACATCATGTGACGTGAAACCAAACTAATGTTTATTTATGTCACATGGTACGAGTTCTAAAATTGTGTGGAACGGTGAGTCACGTTTTGGAATGCTCTAGGAACTTCTGGGTGAGTTCATATTTAATCATAAATAAGAAGCAATCAACAAGTTTCTTAGTCTTGTCTTGAATCGACTAAAAGAAGAATTGAAGCATAAGGTTACTGTTGCGTCACTTGGAATTTTTGTTTAAGAACTATACGTCAATACATTTCGTGTTACAATATAAATTGAAATAAATAATTACTAAAGATAACTTAATGTATTCTGTACTTTTACTGCTGAGAAATTGTTATGTTTTGAACAACTCTATTATAAAAAAAAAAGAGTTTAATACATATATATTTTGTACACTGTTTTCTTCCATATTTGAATTATAATTGTTTATGATTAATGTTTTTAATTTATTTTATGAATAATGGAGGCTGTTTGCTTACACCTATGTCTCTGAGGACAGGATAGGTTATATTGTTTATGAACAATCAACTTAAGATGAATTTTTTGTAGAAATTCTATGAGTTCATTTCCCTTTGAAAATTTACTTCCCAATATGCAGTGAAGTTTTCTTTCGAATTTTCAATTTTGAAAGTGGTCGAATTAAAGCGGGCAGTCCTCCAAAATGTGTACAATGGTTAGCCCTACATAGCATATTGTACGTTTTGGTGGAGGTTTCTTCTGTATAAGCCGAAGTAATATATATTTGCATATACATTAAACCTTCTTAAAAAAGTCGAAAGTCGACATAAATCTCTGTATACTATGAAAAGAGGATCCTTTCCAGAACACAAGGAATGGTATTTGGAAGGGCTAGAAGTTGTAGGATGTGAAAAATGTTGAAAGGTTTGTGGCACTATCTTCAGGCTTTGTGGTTCATTGAGGGGTTAAGATAAATTGTCTGGCGTAATGTTTTCCAGTTCCAGGTAGGATAGGTCAAGAGTTGTAAAGGGGTCATCGCCACTCCAGCACCTCTTCTGTTTTCCAGCGAGGAGACAGCTTACAGGTTTGGGATTTTATTTATTTATTTATCGCAGGGCCTTATATTCCGAACCTCGAGTGCGTTCACCTCTAAAGGAATAAATATTTTGAGGAAAGAAAAAAGAAAAAAAAAAGTATGTAAAAGAAACAGAAAAGTGCGCATTGAATGACTTATTTATTATGGCAATACCATTAAAAAATCGCTATTATCATTTTCATTTCATGATATCGATTTTTTTTTCATGCGCCCACTTCATGCACAATTGTAAGGCCTGGTTCACTATCATTGGGTAGTTTATCAAAAAATTTTGTTTTAGGCTTCAACGGATTAATAACATTCAATTGATCTTCATTGTTTGACACTGATATGGCTCCTTCGTAGATACCCCTGGTGAAGCCTGCATCATGATGGGTGAAAGCTTGGCGATTGTTAAAAAATTTTATATACAAATGAAAGTCAATTTTGCTACTGTCATTATAACAGTGTGTTTTATTGATTTATTTCTTTACAACTATAGATACCAATAAGTTTTAAAAAAAATGTAATTGCATAATTTTAAATAAGAAATATTAGTAAACAACAATTGCTATTTATGATTCTCATACTAAACTACAATGATTTACTATACAATACAATACAATACAATACAATAAGGCTTAACGGACCCGAAGGCCCGACGCCGACACCACCAATCGGTCCCTACATACCTCCATCCAACTACCACCGTCCAATCCTAAATTCACAAGATCAGCTTTCACCGAATCTTCCCACCTTCGCCTAGGCCTACCCCTCGGTCGTTTTCCAGTCGGCAAAGCGTTTATCAATCTTTTAGGAATTCGTTCACTACTAAGACTCGCCATTTTGCATGCCCACTTTAACCGACGCGCAGCTATAGACTCGATTACATTAACCGGGTAAAGCTCACGCAATTCCGCATTGTGTAGCCGTCTAAATTCTCCTGTTGACTCATCTTTCTTCGGCCCGAATATTCTACGCAGTACTTTATTTTCAAACACCATAAGGCGTTTCTCATCCCTTACTGTAAGCGGCCATGTTTCACAACCGTAAAGAACAGTCGGAAGAATTATAGTTTTGTAAATCCTAATTTTTAAATTTCGGGATAAAAGGCGTGACCCAAGTAATTTTGCAACCGAGAAATAACAAGCATTTCCCGCCTTTAATCTAGCCTTAATTTCCTCTTCGATTTCGTTTTTTCTAGTTACAGTAGATCCTAAATATCTAAATTTCTCAACGGATTCGAATATTTCCTCTTCCACTTCAATATCGCCAAAATTGTCACCGTTTCTACAACTAACCATATATTTTGTTTTTTCCGTATTTATTTCTAGCCCTACTTCTTTTCCGGCTTCCATCAATGCTTTTGTATTTAGTTCTATCGTTTCCACGTCGTCGCCAAGCAAAACCAAATCATCAGCGTAACCGAGCACGGATATATTTCCCCCCAGATTCAAACCCTTTCCGGTATTTATCACCTCCCTAATGACATATTCTAGAGCTAAATTAAATAAAACAGGGGATAGCGAATCCCCCTGTTTCAAACCAGAGTGAACCTCGAACTTCTCAGAAAAATAACGACCGATTCTTATTTTATTGAACGTTTCGGTCATACACATTTTTACTAAGTTTACTAACTTCTTCGGTATTCCTAGTTCAGTCAGGATGTTATACAGTTTATTGCGGTCTATTGAATCATAAGCCTTTTTAAAGTCGACATACAGTTGATGAACAATACCATTGTATTCTAATTTTTTCTCTAATATTTGACGGAGGGAGAATATTTGGTCTACGGTAGATCGGTTCCGTCTGAAACCACATTGATAATCTCCGATAATTTCCTCGGCGTATTCGGTTATTCGGCTAGTCAGTATTGACGTAAATACTTTATAGCAGACCGGAAGTAGTGAGATCCCACGGTAGTTATTAGTGTCTGTCCGCGACCCCTTCTTGTGAATCGGTATAAGTATAGACTCTTTCCATTCTTCGGGTACTTTCTCATACTCCCAGATCTTTTTAATCAAAAGATGTATTTTTGAAATCCCAGCTTCCCCACATGATTTGATTAGTTCGCTAGGAATATTATCCGTCCCCGCTGCTTTATAGGATTTTAATTTTCCGATAGCTATTTCGACTTCCCCTATACTCGGTTCTTCTAATAACGGTTCAGCACTTTGAAATTCCAAAAGTGGTGATAGACGGGTATTTTCTGGATTCAAAATACTATCAAAGTGCTCTTTAAACTTCTTTACTATGTCTACCGGATCCGCTATGATGTTATTATTATTATCCCTAATACCAGTCGTAACTGGTCCTAGACGTTTACGTGATAAATTTATGCCTTTATACATATCTCTAACGTTATTTTGGATTCCATTATTTTCTATTTCTATTATTTTGTTTTTGAGATATTCTCTTTTTTTATTTTTAAGCAATTTAGTCGTTTCGTTCTTCATGCCTCGAAAGTAGGCATGATTGTCTTCGCTAGGATTATTTAAAACTTTGAGTTTAGCGGCTTTTCTTTTCTCACACGAGTTTAAACATTCTTCATCGAACCATGGTTTATTCTTATTATTTTCCCTTTTGCCCAGACACAAATTACTGACCTCTTTAATATTATCCCTAATCCCTTCCCACAATTGATCAATGTCTTCGCCATTCTCTGTCGATGGTTCTAATACATCAAATCTATTCTTGAGTTCAATTTCAAATTGTTTTCTAATCGCCGGAATTTTAAGTTTTTCCAGATTAAAATATTCGGTACGAGATCCGGTTTCTAACCTTTTTTTTATTGAAAGTCTTTGCCGAACTTTAGCGACTACTAGTTCGTGATCCGACCCGCATTCCGCCCCTCGGTACGACCTAACATTAATAACACTATTTTGCCACCTATGCTGCACCAAAACGTGATCGATTTGATTTCTTGTTTGTGAATCCGGTGATGTCCAGGTATATTTGTGAATATCTTTATGTTTAAAAGTTGTACTTTTGATTATTAAATTTTTAGAAGTAGCAAAGTTAATCAATCGGATTCCGTTATCATTACTAATTTCGTGTAAACTTTCTTTTCCAATAGTCGGATAATATATTTCTTCCCTGCCCACCTTTGCGTTAGCGTCTCCTAAAACTATCTTCATGTAATTTCGCGGTAATTTATCGAAGACCCACTCTAGTTTATCGTAAAATTCCGACTTAACTTCGTCATCGCTGTCTTCGGTCGGAGAATGTATGTTTATTAACGCGATTTTAAACCACCGCCCCTGAAATACAGCTACTGATATCCTGTCCCCGAAAAATTGAACGTCCCTCAAAGCGGATATCAACCTATTCCTAATCAGAAACCCAGTGCCTAAACAATAATTTTCGCCCCCGCCGTACCAAATTGTGTACTTACCTTCTCTTAAAGAGCCCTCCCCCGGCCAGCGTACCTCTTGCAGCGCCACGATATCTATACCGTACCTCTCAACCTCATTCGAAACCGATTTTAACCCACCCGCTGTATTCAAACTTCTGACGTTCCACGTCCCTAATACTAAATCTCTTAATTTCAACTTTCGCCATGATTCCCCTAAAGCAGTCCCCACCCGGAGACCCGAACGGGGGACTAGTTTACCTCCGGATAATGAGCGTTTTACCTTAGGAGAATCCATGACTGTTTGTGGTGTTTGGGTGAACTAAAAAATGTGAGTAGGGCGTTCAAACCTACGTCACACCCTCCAGCAAGCCTGGGGGGCCGCTCTCATTGTTGGTCAGCGAGTCCTACGGACTTAGCCGGGAGGAACTTCCTAGGAATTTCCACCGACCATCCCCACATCCGCCACCCGTGGGACGCTCCCCATACGCGGTAATGAGACCCGCGCGAGGACAATGATTTACTATAAACATTTTTTCATATAAATTACCAGCACATTGCAGATGGTTGACCAACGTTACTTGATACATAAATATTTGAAATAAAAAAGGAAAAAGGAAATAAAATAAATTTAATAGTTAAAAAATTCATATTAATTAGTACTACTTTGTAAGCCCTCAAATTTTGTCTCGAAGGTTATTTCATGAGACGGGATTGAAATAGGAAGCGACGGAAAAGTAAAGATGCACGCAAGATCGACTTAGAAATATCCAAAAATAGGGGATTTCAAATTAATTTACAAAGTGATTTCTGAAGGAAATTCAATTATTTTTTAAATTTTATTTCTTGATATTTTCAAGCAATACAAATAACTTATAAAGAAAAAAAGTAATAATCCGCCTCTTGTTCAGCTGCCCATTGATCCATTGAATATATTATATATAAAACAGGAATATATTTTAACTTCGCACGGGCCTTTTCAACTTTGATAGGATTTGATGGAGCGGAGAGAATTCCCTCCCATGAGCGATCAAAGCTTATGAAAAGATAAAAATGCCGTATTTCATAAATTATACCACGGATAAGGGAATTCTCTAACGGAATTTAAGCAGAAAAGGGAAGAAATATCTGAGATATGGAATATGAATTGGAAACTGGGTGGTGAAAGAAGGTCGAAGGTGGGGGAACACATCATTATAATAAAGGAAGGATTCTAAGGGAAGGTTGGGTTTCAGTCCAACTTTATCATTCCGTATTACAATTGGATACAATTTCTTTAAAGCTACATCAGAAGTTTTTTTATTTATTTAATATTACTAAAAATCATACCTGAATAATTATAACAATAACGGTTATTTACACATAAAACGTAATAAAAAATATGCAGTAACACTATATATCCAATCACCAACAACACATGTACAAAATGAACATTCAGTTGAGGTTTTAAGTACAACTTAAGAAAGTGTTTGTCAGGTAATGGCACAACTGAACATTGATCGTGCATACCCGAATACATAAATTTTATTCACGAACAACTTCATATTCACTAAATTATTATATTAGGACGAGCAGACCCCCAGAATATGAGATCAGATATCAGTTGGGTAAGTTCTACCTGGAACAGGTTTTCAAAATGTTTTTTGCTAAAACAAATAGATTTGATTCTTTCCCCACACGTGATAAGGCGACACATAATTGCCTATGGGAAAAACAAGGATTTTACTAGTCCAAGCCGGAAAAAATATATGTATTTGGCTACTGGGAGCTTACCCCCCCTAAATATCGAAAGAAAGTGAAGTGCTGTGTCAATAAATCACATTACACCGCCGTCTGTTGGAAATTTATAGAACTTACAAATAATAACACTCAATGTAGAATAATAAGCATTTAATTTGCAATAAAAAAGATATTGAGACCAATAATCGAGATAAAAACTATCGTATCATTTAAAATGGACAAAACTGCACAGAATGGGACAAATTTTATAAAGATCGGTTGAGTAGGTTCTTATTTTACCTCCGACAAACATCAGGACACGAGATTTTTATATATATAAAGATGATCGGAAAATTTGATTCCTTTTAATTTTAATTTTTCAAGGAGACGTGTTCACCTATCCTTAATTTTTTTTTTCAGTATATCTATATGAGATTTTCTTTTTTATTTCAGTTTTTAATTAACGTAAAAGATTCTGAATAATTTTTTATAATTTGAAAGTTTTAAAAGTATTGTAACACTAATGTGGGTTTAAATAAAATTTAATATTTTTATTTATGAAAAATTATAACTCACAAACAATAAAAACTAAAATTATTAACAACGTTAATAAGAACTAACTAACAGTGACACAACTAAGCACCTAGTCCATTCCCTCTTATATTTAGTCCGGATTTGAACATTCCAGAAAGGTCCAGAACATTCCCATCACATTATGTTCATGTGATTACGTTAAAATACAGTTATGTAACCGTTCCAACAAAAGTCTGGAACTCTTAGCTGTAATAGAAATAATCTTCTGTTTTTGTTTCACGTTACACAATGAAAAGATGATACTTCAAAATCCGACAGTTCTGTGTTATTTATTAGTAAGGAAAATCGGAGCAATAAAGATTAAAATTTAAAAGATTTCATTGAAATAACGAAATCCTGTAGGGTGCTTTCCCTCCTCATGCCTGACATATCATTTTTTCATTTTTACCGCCATCTCATTCGCTGATTGTCCGCACTCTGCAGACAGGTGCGAATTAATAATTAAAAAAAAAAAAAAAAGTAGAGTCTGTGAAAAAAAATAATGATGATTAAAATTTACATAACATTAGAAAACTTTTCAAATATTTAGAAAATTATGTCTTCGACAAAGTGAGTTTCACTTGCAGTCGGTGTTTGTTATTTCAGATATTTATTTTTCATTTACGAATTTATACAGAATTATAGTACAAAAAAAAAAATCCAGACTAACCTGGTATAAGTCTTGCTGAAACATTATACTACACTGTCGACGAATTAAAAAGTTTACATTTTTAGATCTCTAAGCAATGGCAGGAAATTTTATTTATTTCATAGCAAGAGTAATACTTTCACAAATATTCTGGTTTTCATTTAAAATGCCCAAACTCTATCTTTCCCAAACCGCCATATAATTTTCCACCTACAATTTTATTCCTAATATATAATATATATTTGGTAGCCTCAAGTTTCATTATTGAGAAGTGAGTGAAACGAGTGAAAGAATTGAGTACTTAGCCTCAATATAAGTGGACTGAAATGATGAAGAGAAGCAATATAGAGCAAGTTGGCTGAAGATAGCGAATACAAGCCCATCGGACCGCATAAGAACCCAGATATCGAGTAAAGAGCTTTTTCCCTTCAAAGATTCCGAAAGACAAAAAAAAAAAAAATATAGACTCTAACTATTGGAAATATTGTTTCATTATTAATTCATGTGATTTTTAACAGATAAAGAAAAATATATCTTATGTTTGGAATAAGAGTTTGAAATTATTTGAACGTGATATCTAAGTACTATGATATCAAAAAATAAATCCTTCCGTATTTAGAAAAAAATAAGTTTTTCATGAATCATATTTTTCAACAAGCTTTGATATTTTAGAGAATAAAGTATGAAACATTGTAAGAACGTGAAACAGAAAACATATGATCGAAAAGAATTCAGACTTTTTGTTGGAACAGTTACAAACTGTTCGTGACTGTTTCAGAATCTTCTACGTTTGACTGTTCTTGTTCTAGACTGTTATAATTCAGACTAAATATAAGGAGCGATGGATTGGATTACTTTACTGGACGGTTACTTTGTGTTACTGTTTCGTGACAAGTCGATACTTTTTGTAGCTTTGTTAGTAATTAGAGTTTTTATTGTTTGTGTGACATTTTTATTTATTATTTTTCGTTAATAAAAATTATTTAAACTAACCATAATGGTTCAATAAGTTATTATGTGATGTTTTCAAATGTAAAATTTAGTTTATAGTTCATTACAGATATTAGTTTATGTCACGAGAAAACATAATTTATTTTTTTAAAAAACATATACCCAAATAAAAAGACATTATTTTCACAAAATAAAAGTCTTTCGGGCTCCTAGGACATGACCCAAGCCATATTTTATCAGAAGTAATAATTATAAATATTACATCAATATTTTTTTATAACATTTAAATATTTGATATTTTGATTTGTACCCAGCATGCATTATCACTTTATGTAACTGGAAAAACTGATATTACAATAAAACCAAATTTTTTTAGGCTTGGGAATGGTTCCAGGAGCCCAAAAAATGTTTTTTTTTTGTGATCAAAGGCCTACAATTTAGTATAAAAAACTTAAATATTCCAAAAAAGCTAAACAGTACCCAACCATGTTCTACTAGATTATGTATTGGAATTTCGAGGAGCTAATTAAGATCTGATCTGATAGAGACAGGTAAATCAGCTTCACTTAACAAGAAGTTAAACCGCCTTCAAATTATGTGAATTACTCCATGTTGATCATATCGTTCATTTTGCCTCCTAAAAATAAAAACGAGGGCTACGACCCACTTACATATTTTTAGCTTTTAGGCTTCTTCATTGATTTGCAGTGAAATGTGAACTGAAAGATTTATGTGTGAAGAAGTTGAAAGATTGATTCATGTGTGTTAAAATAATTTTATGCGAAGAAAATAATCAACAAGGTAACAAAGCGTATCAACTTAAACGAAACTGTAACAAAAAAGTATCCCTATGATCTGAGCTTCAGAATAAGAATAACTCTCCAGTCCCTCGCTCCTTATATTTAGTCTGAATCAAGACATTCAGGAACGTTCGAGACAAGCGTAGAAGGTTCTCAAACAGTCACTAACATCTACTAGAACAGTTTGTTCCAACTGTTCCAACGACAAGTCTAGAACTACTTCCAATCATATATTTTTTCTTTTGTTTTTTTTTGTTTCACGTTATAATGTGAAATTCGTATGGTTAGCATTCGTACCCTTCGTCTATTTTAATCTTAGTATTTTAAGAGTGAAATCAAAGACTCATAATGTCATGAATGCGTGAATAAAAAGCGATTCTAGTTACCCCTCTGTTGCAGAATTTTAACAAATTGAAACCTGGCTGAGAGTCATCAAAATGATGTTCTCCTAGAAATGAGAAGACAAACTCATTTTTTAAATCAAGAGTTAAAAACCTTAACATTGACACTACAATCACTCAATTGCTTTAAGAGAGATGAAAAAAAAAAATAATAATAAGGGATTATTCATATTCAAATGATGCATTATCAAATAGCATTATTTTGTTTAGAATTTTTTCTACACATCAATTTCTGACGGTACGAAACAGTAAAACATAACAGTAAGTTTACTAGGAATTTATGTAGTCTGAGTAGTCTTGCGCCACGATGATATAGGCTGGTGGACGTTGGAAAGCTCTTTTATAAACTGGTTCGTAACTTTTTTTATCAAGTCCCCGCTCATTTATTAGTCAGAGAGCAGAGTGGACTTCCTCTACTGGAACTTGAACTCCTTTGACAAACTTCTAAGGGCCTTAGAGAAGTTGAATCTCTAGGTCTCCAAGTAGCGACCCTATCAGCTACGCTGACATATATCTACTATTTATATTTAATAAGACAAGTTATTATAAAATAAAAATATTGTAACAATTATGTGCGTTTAAATAATTATAATTCGAAGAGAATAATAATTTGCAATGCCATACAAACAATAAAACCTGAAATAATCAACAAGGTTTCAAAAAGTATCAACTTGTAAAGATACAGTAACACAAAAATAATTATATGATTCGAGCTTCAGAACAAGACTAACTCTTCAGTCTATCGTTCCTTATATTTAGTCTGAATTAGAACAGTTCTGAAGGTTCCAGAAATGCGTAGAAGGTACTCGAACAGTCACGAACAGCTACTAGAACAGTTTGTTCCAACACAACAACAACCTAGAACTCTTATAATCATATTTTTACTTCTTCTTTTTTTTTTAATTATCTTGTTACTTTCGGATGTCGAAGAACTATGGCGTTTTATAATTTTTATTTTTTCATCAAGTTGAGTTTATATGTGTGCGTTAACATGGCCATGATTTTAAATAGAAGACCCTGGTGCCATGCGTTGTCAACTGCTTGTACAACGTCTAAATACATGCGGTGTAGTCAGAAACTCAGTGTAATTGAAACTTCGTCAAGTGATAATTATTATGGTTCGTAATTAGAGATAACATTTTTTTAGAGATAAAAATCTCTAAAAGTCTCCCAAATCATCAGGCTACTTAGTGTAGCTTACGCTCTATTTGGTTTTGATATCGCCAGGTGAACTAATAACACGTTAGCAGTGTATTCTGAATGACAATCTCATGGCTGCTACGATTCTTCTAGACGATGTTGAACTTAACTTGACTACACCGACTAAGTTATGTCAGTTACTAGCAACCCCTTCTATAATTCAATACTATCATTTACTACTTCAAGTTAGTTTAGTATTAAATTATACTTTAGCTGATTAAATCTCCGATTTGATGCCCTGGCAAATTTAATACTAACAGTTCGTACTTTTCGTTAAGAAGTCGTAATTGAATGTTACAGAGGCTATTCTCCTATTCTAAGTATCCATGTATAAATAAATCCTCAATACTTTCACTTCTTAGTTGTTTTAGATTCTATAATTATGAAAGAAGTATTTTAAATCCTAATTATTTATTTTAAGATGAATTCAATTCCATAATAGTCTATATAAAATCATGTTAGGTAAAATATATTTTCCGCTCTTCAGCTTTTTTTGATAGAACGTCCAGACAAGAGGGTTTGGAGTTGGGGAACTTAACTCATTCCCTCACCTGCCCGTTACCAGATCATTTAGGCCATGTTACCCGCCTTAATATAGGGCCTATCAATCCCCTAAGAGGTCGGGGGAGGGTAACTAGGGGACCGACCGGCCCTTTTGGGATTTCCCCACTTACATCACGTCCCTCCCGCGGGGCCTGGGTCTCGGGAGGGAGCAGTGTGAACACATTAACTTCCTTGATAAAGTAGAATATAAAGAAAGTCTCAAACTCTTTCCCTCCTCTCTCTTTCTCTTTCTCTCTCTCTCTCTCTCTCTCTCTCTCTCTTTCTCTCTCTCTCTCTCTCTCTCTCTCTCTCTCTCTCTCTCTCTCTCTCTCTCTCCCCCTCTCTCTCTCTCTCTCTCTCTCTCTCTCTCTCTATATATATATATATATATATATATATATATATATATATATATACATATATGCGTATGTTACATACATTAGTGATACTTTAATAATTGTAAAGGGGAGTCCGAACCGCGTCGTATCAAGCGCTGTACGCTCCCGTTGCTCCATCAAGATCAATTCCGAGTCAATCCTATCTGTCTCCCTCCCATCACTGATCCCCTTCCCCCGATCTCGCCTATTCAGGAATGACTCGGCTTCGATGCTCTCTCGGTGGCCCTGTGGAAGTGTACCGCGCCTTTAACGAGGGCGACCCGGGTTCGAATCTAGGCCGATCTTCTCTCTTCAAAAATAAAATACATAAAGGATTTCTTTAAATGGAGGAATCTCTTCTATATTTCTTTTTTTTTTATATTATATGTAATCATCCCAACATTTCGGGCTGTTGGCCCATCCACTGGGGTTATCTTTTTTATTAATAATATGTTCTATTGCCAATGGTACATTCAAATTTTTATATATGTACATACAATTGTCAAGTCCCTATTTTAACATTAATTTGGCACTAGATCGATCTCATTGTCACATGGTTTAGATAGAGAAAACAACTAAAGTTCTAAACCATGTGACAATGAGATTGATCTAGAGCCAAATAAATGTTAAAATAGGTACATGACAATTTTATGTACATATATAACAATTTGAATGATGACAATTGGCAGTAGAACAAATCATCAATTTTTTTTTTTTTTTTATTTACTACCTTTTCCATGCCAGTACCACAATTATTTGTATGTTAAAATTTTTTTTAGAAGGGAAAATCACGGCTAAGTTCGATCTTTTCTTTTCTTAAAAAAATATATATACGCATTTAAAAATTGTAAGAATAATTTTCAATGGGTCAAAACAAGAAAAATAATTGATAAATATTTTGAAAAAAAAAATGGACGATGGTAGATAAACCTAATTAATCTGACGAATAGTACCGAATAGTAACCCATTTGTACTACGAATCACTGTTTTTTTTTTTTTTTTTTTTTTTTTTTTTTTTTTTTTTTTTTTTTAAATTCCAGAACTTAGCTAAAAATCGAACTTGTTGGCAGCTGAAAGTTACAAGTAGTTTGTGAATCACCTGTAAATATATTTATTCGATTAGTAAAGTTCTGGAATTACGGGCCTGCAAATTCTGATTTTCCGTCATTGAAAACTCTAACTTTTTTTTTTTTTGGTATGGTAAATTTCAATCAAGTCAGCTCAAGCTGATCCCTGCATTTCTTAAGGCCTTGGTAACTTCTACGAAATAAGGTTAGGCTGGTAAATTTCGAAAATTCGATGACTGATAAATTTAAAATAAAAATAAAACTGGTTTGAAAGGGGAATGAGACGGCTGGGGGAGGTGGATGTAGAGAGAGAGCTGATTGCTAATTGAAGGGGATTGTAAGAAAGCGGAGAGGTCCCTAATGCAATAACTTGCCTCGCCGGTGACCTCATCTACCGGCTCTCTTCACATCACCTTACTTCGGCTATCAGGTTCGGTCATACCGTTGCCATACAAAGAAGCATAATGTACAAGAAATATAATAATAATAATGCTTTATTATTATAAAAAAGAAAATACAAAATTTTATCAAAAGCATTTACGGCTTGGGACATACCCGTCAGCCGGTACAAGAAATATATATGTTCACTATATTCACACACAAAACTAGAGACATTGTTGTTAACAGACGTGGCTAAGATCTACTGATATAGATACGATTGCGAAACATATTTAAATTACGATCAGTTACAGTAGGTTCTTTTAACCTTATTAACACCGGGGACCCATCACTAGGTTATAGCTTCGTTATCTGGATAATTTTGATTACATAAAAAAAGTATTAAAAATTCTGAAAATTTAAAATTAAATATAATAACAAAACATTCCATCAATTCCATTTTTTCAGGTATTCCTATATTTTCATAGGAATCCTTTGACCAAAAAAATTATTTACATAGCATTTTAAACTCCTTCTACTAAATCGGAATATCATTGCATAAAAGGATGATCGAATTACTCAGCAGAATACATTTAACATGAAATCGCATTTTGCTAATATTTTACCTCTTATGAGCATTAAGCACAGCATAATTGCCAATAATTGAATCGTTTACTTTTGAAAGGTCCATTTTATTTAAGATATTGAGATTTTAACGACATTTTTTTTTTTTTTTTTGGCGACTGCAGAACTTTCTGTTGTTTTAATGGCACATCTTCACCTTTTTTTTTTTTGTCTTCCCCTACTCACCTTTTAGGCTATGTGGGGTTTTTCCAGGCCAGGGGAGAGGGTATAGGAGAAAAATATCCAATCAGATTAATAATATAATAAATCACTGCCAACTTTAAATTATAAAGGCTAAAGCGAATATAAAAAAAAGATATTTATACCCTTATAGAATCCAACTCATTGTAGCCTATTTATGGCCCCTTCAAATGTTCATGACACCATACCGCATGACTGGACTACAAAGATGGCTTAGCAGATTTCACATGAAGGGGCTAAAGCTGGTGGACAAAATTTTGCTGGAATACAATTAAATATACGTAAATATGTTCAGGATTCCCTAATAAGGCCATGTTAGAATTTTCTCTCGGATTCGGATCGGATATCGGATTCTTCATCTTTTAGCTGATCTAAAACTGTTGTTTAAAACATTACATCTAAATTTTTCAGATTACCTATACTTTTTTGATAACTACGACTATTTGAATTTACAAACTCATTGAAGAACATCAACGGTATAAAAATAATTAAAGACGTGAAGTAGCGAAAATAGTGAAACAGAGAAACAAATAACTTTGTATAATTATTAAAAAAAAAAAAAAAAAAATGAAAAAAATCAACTGTTGAGAGGTGGAACTGTTTTAGTCCTCTCCTGTAAAAGTAGGAAAAGTGGACATGTGCCATTTCAAAGGTTATTTCACTCAGATGATAAACAAAAACAATAATAAACACCTACCAGTAGAGCGTTTTATTTGATTTTTATCGAACGAGCTCAGAAAATAAATTGCTACCTAAATTATAAATTTATATATTTGTTTGCATAATGGTATATATATATATATTTTTAAGTTTAAAGTATAAAAGTAGAAACCGTATCCAAGCGTTTTTAAAATGTTAATCAATATCAGCATACGGAAAACGGCAATATCGCCGGCTTCATGTTAATTGTAAAGCAGGCTATATATGTGGTGTGTCACCGCAGTCGCAGCCCCGAGGATGGGGAGACAAGAGTTGATAATTATTGATACTGGCAAGTTGATTAGAGGCCCCTGATGAGGTATAGCGGGGGCTATCTATATTGCTAAGGGGAGGGGGGGTCTTCCTTGTTAACTTGAGTAGTTACTCGTATAATTAACAAGGAGCAATATAGTAGCCCAGTCCCAAAGTGATAGATTTGTGAGAAAAAAAATCTGGTGAAAAAAAAATCAACACACACACAAATTTCACTTACAAATTTACTTAGTGTTTTGTTAAATGCCATTTCTCAAAGTCACATATTTTTCCAGTTTCATTTACTTATTTTTATTGGTATTTGCTATTTAACGTAAACTAAATTTCTTTATTATTAAGTAAAAGTTTTTACTTGCGGATGATTCGACAATGCAAGCATAATACTCCTGTAATCCGCATGCGTGAGCTCAACGTATTTTATGAGGTGACGGAAAATTTTCTTTTTTTCTTCTGTATATGTTCACTTGATTTTTTTCATATTTGATAATTAGCAATTTCTTATTTTTAGGCGAAAGAAGAGACAGATAATTTATCCATATAAACAAAAGGTACTTTATAGGAAAACAAAAAAGGCCACTTCTCCATTTATGCCCCTCAGAACATTTTAGAAATGATAAAGCTAACCTGATATTGAAGAATACTTGATTCTCATTAAACATGACGAGCTGGATCAATATCGTTAAAGCTATTTTTGAGAAAATCGAAAAAAATGTAAACATGGGAAAAAAGGTTATAAAATGAAGTGCCCCCTCTGGTTGATCAATTTTGATGAAAGTTTTGCAGTCATATCTCGGGCATTTACATACATTAAACACCCAGTTTCATCAAAATCGTTAGAGCCGTTTTTGAGAAAATCGAAAAAAATGTAAAAGGTTTTTAATTACAGTACTCCCTCCGTTTGACCAATTTTGATGAAATTTTTGCTGTCACATCACGGACTTATACATACCCATTTTTAGGTTCATACGGTTTATAGTTTTTGAGCTAGTATGTTCACATACACACACACACACAAACACACAAACACACACACACACACACACACACACACACACACACACACACACACACACACACACACACACACCCACAAACACACACACACACACACACACACCACACACACACACAATCTAACTATTCTTGATACGCACTAAACTTGATTATAATGTGAGTCATGGCCAATAAAGTAATAATAGATTAATTAATGTAACCATCATTAGGGAGGAGGGATGGAGTGGCAGTGGTTGAGGTAAAGAGAGTTGGTGAGGGGGGTTGGTGATGGCCGAGGGTAAACACAGTCCTGTACTAACAGAAACAGAGTTTCATTTAGGTCCTGCTATGTTTTAGCACCAACACAAAACCCACTGGCCGATCTCTGTAGGTTTGGATAAGATAGCCTTCATCTTAGAAGTGAAACAAATGAAGTCAATAAACACAAATTTTGTTTTATTTAAAAATTTAAGTTGTTTGACCCCCTAAGTCATATTTTGATTAGAAATCGGGTATATTTATTATGGAAAACACATTAAGAACTCTAAATGTTTTTTCCTATGAAGCAAACCCAACTAAGTCATGTCTTGACTTTTTCCTGTTAATAATCAACAATAGAAGCGACAATATTTGATCTTGTTTAGAACTTTCTGAATCTTGTGTGTTTTTTCTTAAGTTCTGAAATTGAATTTGTCAGTGCATAGCTCCGACTGCTTGAGATATTAGAGCAATGGCTAGGCCAGACATAATTATGAGATGCAGTTGCAATTGCAGCCGGAGCTTCAAGGTAAGTTGAAAGATGAGATAGTTAATTGGAAGATAAAAAGCCAAAACAAATAAAAATAGTTAAGCTAATTTGCAAATTTATGTTCATGAGTGGGAAAACGTGTTTAAAACAAAAAGGGAAAAAAAAACATACAAAAAACTTAGCTAGCTAGAAGGTTCGTTATCATTATTTCTGAATGTGAGAGGTATGTTTTAATATTTTTAGACTCTTTCGATGTACTCAAAAAAGATGTCAAAGCCAATAGTAGACTTTATAAGATAAATTTATATTCATTTCATTATTATTATTGATCACCATTATATAATTATTTGATCAAGATGTGTCCAGTTCTTAGATGCTGAGTGTGCCCATGAACGTTCCGAAAATATAAAATCACCAGGACATAGAGACTAGTAGTTAGATGATTTACCACTGAGCCGCAACAAACGCAACTGACTTCAGGCCAAATCACTGATAAATCTGAGATGGTTAAATAAAAAGAATAGGATAAATCGAGAATTCTTGAGTTTCAAAAAATAAATAAATTATCCATACAGAAATATACAACAATATCCAATTGAAATATCTTTTCAATATATTTAATTAATATCTCCATCAACAAAAAACAAAATAAACATTAACATAAGTCGGCTTCACCATTTGATTAAAAATTTTTCTTAATAACTATTATAAATCAAAAATAGAAACAAATGAATAGAATATTATACCGGAAGAAACCAAAACACATTTTTCCCTTTCTAAATCAGTGGAACGTTTAATATTGGAACAGTGGAACGTTTAATATTGGAACAATTGAACGCTCTAGAACCGTAGGAACCGATTTAATATAGTAGCGCATATTTGTAACGTCCTAGGTGATTTTGGATAGTTCCAGAACGTTTCATTGCAAGCTATATATAAGTAAGCGATCGGATAGAGTCAAGCTGAACCTCGACCAGCGAACTATACAGTTACTTTCTAATCACCGTTAGTAATACAAGTATTATTTTAGCCTTGATCGACCATATTTAAGCGATACTTTTCTTTATATTGTTTTGACGTTTAGTTGTGTACTAAAGATGAACATGCATATATACCTCCATTAGAAATCCGCTAAAGAAATACCACCCCAAGGAATAGTGTGATGATTACTGCATTCGTATGAGGATTTGCATAACCCTCTGAATGGAAAGGCAGTCAGATCAGCAGTTATGCATACTTAACCTCAGCTGCTGTCAACAGCATTAAATATACAGCATAGCTCCCGTGAGTGGTTGGCGTTTTCTCCAAAACCACCGCCAATTAATATTTACTCCACCCGAAAAGGGGCCTCCTTATAATGAAATATTTACAATGGATAATATCAATATGGTACTTCGCGGGCAATCAAGTTAAGTAATCTGAAATTAGAAACAATTATTTATAGTATAATATACGGAAATAAGTATAATTTTTTGACTTTGTTGGTTTATAAAAAGTTTGCTTTACATTGCGTTATGGTTTAATATGTAAGTGTAGGTAGAAGAGGAATTGTGGTAAAATTTTCATCGCCAATTTTGGTATTTATAAGGATTTAAATCTTTAGCTACCGCTGGTGGTACTATCTTCCATCGACCGTCCAAAAAATTCTTTTTAATGGAGCAGACATGATTGAGCATGCAGTTCTTTTTATCGGTTCCCTCTCAGAAGAGGGTCATAGAGAGTAAGAACTAAAATTATAGTACAGAGAACATCATTCCAGGAAGATATCTCGAGTCACAACAAATGTAGATGTTTTCCTCCAATTATTTGTAACAAGCGACCCTTACATTACGGATTTAAGACCAGTATACAAGTATAAAAAGAAAAAAGAGCTAACCGAGGAAGCATATAATTTACTTAAACACGATTAAATATTATATCCTATTTGTATTATTGTACATAAAAATGTTAAATAAAAAAAATTATCTATACAATTTTTTATTTTCCACCTCAAATTTTAACTTGATATGATGCTCTGATTTCGTTAATATTGATTTCATTAGATTCAGCATATCAAAAAACATATACGACTGTTCCAAACACGAATTTTTGACTTTTTTACCTCAAATTTGGGCTTGAACCATTGAAGTGAAAAGTTTGAAAAAAAAATTGCTCTGTAACTATTTTATAAATATTAGGTATGAAAACTTGTCTAAACTGTCTAAACTGAGCAAAACAAATCAGCATGAGGTTACGACAACAACGGTGTTCAATAAACTTTATAATGTGTCCTGCTCCGTGGTCATCTAACTATATGAACAACATAGATGCAAATGAAAGTCTTACAGCCTGGGAAATGGTTATCGGCCGAAAACTTAAAAGAGACGAAGACCCCAGAAATAAAATTGAGGTAAGGGACGTTATTGCTACTAGTAATAGCTTTGACGTCTTATCGAAAATCGAAGTAGATGAATCGCAGTCAAGCACAAAACAACCAGTTCCCGAAAGACCCCCACCAATTCACCTCAATGATGTGGAAGATTACACAGCATTAGTGCAATTCCTTCAAAGAGAAACTGGTCAAAAAAAAAAAGCTTTAAATTAAAATCTACTACCAGAGGTGTTAGCGTTTACGTCGAAAATGTGGATACCCATCGCCATCTAGTAGCTAGGTTAAGAGATAAAGGTGCGGGATTCCATACCTTCCAACTGTCTGAAGATCGAATTCCTCGAGTAGTCATAAAAAACTTGCACCACGCCACTCCCATCGAAACAATTAAAAGCGAATTAAAAAACCTAGGTTACGATGCCATTAATATTGCCAATATTATATCCCGTTTTAAAAGACCTTTGCCCATGTTCTTTGCAGAAATCTCAAAAGAGACATTTAATGATAAAATTTTTGATGTATAATTTTTATATCATACAGTTATAAAAATTGAAGAACCTCGGAAAAAGAAAATCATTTCGCAGTGTCTACGTTGTCAGCAATACGGGCACACCAAAACTTACTGTAATCACGCTCCGAAATGCGTAAGGTGCGGTGGAGGCCATTATAGTTCTGACTGCACGAAGCCGCGAAAAACAGCAGCAAAGTGTGCCAATTGTGAAGGGTCACATCCAGCTAGTTATAGAGGATGCTCAACTTTAAAAAAAATTAAAGTAGCCATAAATCAAAGAAGACATCCGCATAATCAACGGAAAGTGGAAATTAATTCTCCTCCGGATATAAAAGAGTTTCCACCCCTTTTACAAAACAAGAAACCTAATCTGCTCCCCCGAAAGAAGAATCAAAACACCATCAGCCTCAAAAACCAGTCCCTAAAAGAATACCAGCTCCTAGAAGAGATTCTTCAAAAACGAGTAAGGACTGTATACAGCCTGTACCACCCACTGTAACTGATTCACCAGCTGATCTCTCTAAGTTAGTTAGTGGGTTGAATAGCCTTATTCAGCCCCTGTTTAGTATCCTGCAACAACTGTCACAGGTTATCCAAACATTATGCCCTGGCATGCCAACATGCCCGATAACACCTAAAGAAGACTAAAAGGGAGCTGGTTAACTCCCTGCCTAAGTGCAAATCACGACAGGAAGAGATGTCGCTGGATGTCACCCTTCCCCAAGCCTATCAAGCCATGTTTTTCTACGTGTTTAGTTATCAGATTCGCTGATTGTCTTTTTCTTTTAAGACAGGTGCGAATGTAAAAATGAAGTTAAATAAAATAAAAAAATTTGGGCTTGATCTGATGGTTCCATTGCACTGATTTTGATTTCATTAGATTCGGCACCTCAAAAAATCAATACACGGCTGGTTCCATGCCGCTAACAAAGTAATTATAATAGATATTAGGGTTTTTCACATTTTCAGCTTTTTTTGCGAGGGCACGTGCCGTTGCCTAGACTATTATAAGGAGAAAGAAAAATTAAATTTGTTATGCGGTTACTGTAGCCCCAAAACGCCGTTTTATCCCGCGAGAATCTCAGATCTTATAGTACTACGAGTATTTTATACGGCCCACAGGATTGCGTGCGGGAAAGAGCGAGCACAATCCTACACTCCAAATGCCACATTTACTCATACACTCTTTCCCTCGCTCTTTCTCGTTTGGGGCTCTTTCCGTGCAGAAAGCGTGCATGTGTAAAGGCACCTAATAATGAGTTACTACAAATAATCATTCACTGAATCCTCGATTGCAGAAAACACCATGTTAACCAATAACAGCCGATACCTTTGATAGTTTAAGCATTGCTTTATGGATGGTAGATATCGGATACTGGATTGGGGGGAGGAGAGGCGAGATAGAAGAGGTGGAGGTAAGCTATTCCTTTCATCTCCAGGATAAGCTCAACTCTTTGAAGTGGGATTGCCTTCTACCCGTCGGGAATTGTTTTCAAATACAGAGACAGAGCCAAGATTTTTTTTTTTTTTTTATAGCTATCGCCTTTCAACGGGAACACCTTTTTCACTTTAATAGGCTTCAAAGGATAGAAGCGATGTAAAATATTACTTAATATAAATATGGTTATGATCATATATTAAAAAATAAAATTATCAACAGGATTGCGCTCCTTCAAGTACGCAGCTTACCCTGATGAGAATTTTTTTCTCAGCAAAAGCCAGCAACAACTCCGCCTGTGAGGCAGTGGTACCTAGTGCCCCGACCCACGGCCTGCCCCAAGCCAGGATCAAGGAGGAGGGATCGAGGAGTAAACACCTCGTTAAAAAATATGGTGCGTGCGCGCAACACACAACTTTCACTTACCAAATTACTTAGATTAGAAATTGACGTGTTTTGCTAATTATCATTTCCCAAAGTCACACATTTTTCTACATTCATATCTTATTTTTGTTAATCGTTAAAGCCGTTTTTGAGTAAATAAAAAAAACACGTGAAAATGTTACAAAATTTATTAAGTAAAGTACCCCCTCCGGTTAATCAATTTTAATGAAATTTTAACAGTCATATCTCGGGCATATACATACATCAAATACCCAGTTTGATCAAAATCGTTAAAACCGTTTTTGAGTAAATAAAAAAACCCATGAAAATGATACAAAATTTAACAAGTAAAGTCCCCCCTCCCGTAGATCAATTTTGATGAAATTTTTACAGTCATATCTCGGGCATATAAATACATCAAATACCAAGTTTGATCAAAATCGTTAAAACCGTTTTTGAGTAAATAAAAAAACATGTGAAAATGGTACAAAATTTATTAAGTAAAGTCCCCCCTCCCGTAGATCAATTTTGATGAAATTTTTACAGTCACATCTCGGGCATATAAATACATCAAATACCAAGTTTGATCAAAATCGTTAAAACCGTTTTTGAGTAAATAAAAAAAACATGTGAAAATGGTACAAAATTTATTAAGTAAAGTCCCCCCTCCCGTAGATCAATTTTGATGAAATTTTTACAGTCACATCTCGGGCATATAAATACATCAAATACCAAGTTTGATCAAAATCGTTAAAACCGTTTTTGAGTAAATAAAAAAAAACCGTACAAATGATACAAAATTTATTAAGTAAAGTCCCCCCTACGGTTAATCAATTTTGATGAAATTTTTACAGTCATATTTCGGGCATAAAAATCGATCAAATACTCAGTTTAATCAAAATCGTTAGAGCCGTTTTTGAGTAAATAAAAAAAACATGTGAAAATGGTACAAAATTTATTAAGTAAAGTCCCCCCTCCGGTTAATCAATTTCGATGAAATTTTTACAGTCATATTTCGGGCATATAAATCGATCAAATACTCAGTTTAATTAAAATCGTTAGAGCCGTTTTTGAGAAAATCGAAAAAAACGTAAAAAGTTATTAAATAAAGTACCCCCTCCCTTTGAGCAATTTTGATGAAATTTTTGCTGTCACATCGCGGGCATATACCTACACTAAATACCCAATTTCAGGTTCCCAAGGTTTATAGTTTTTGAGCTAGTCTGTTCACATACACACACACACACACACACACACACACACACACACACACACACACACACACACACAGACCATTTCGCGGGACTTGGTTATTTCGACTCAGGGGGTCCCAAAACGTGTATTTCCGTTTAAAACCGGAAGTCGAAAATTTTCACGATCGCAATACTTCCACTTACTATATATTTCATATATAGGTAAGTGAAAGTAAAAACCTGGGTCCAGCTGGCTCCGGCTGGTAGTACCCTGCAAGGGCTCCTGTCTAAGGGTTACTAGGCCAGGGAGTCCGAGCCCTGTGAGGAGGCAGCCCCTCCATCGGACTATAGGCAGATAGGCTGATAACTTATCTGCCCGAATCTCCAACTATTCAAGAAACCGAAGGAAATGATAGCCGGACTGATTTATCGGTGAAGACATTTGGCACGAAACGGACAACTCGTATTGTTTTTTGGGATGTGAGGACACTACGTGAAAGTGGAAAGCTAAAGCAGGTCGTCAAAGAAATGAAGAACTACAGATTGGACATTTTAGGAATAAGCGAAACAAGACGGAATGGTTTCGGAGAAGAATATTGTGACAACGTTACAATGCTGTACTCAGGTGTTGATGAAGATGCCCCTGAAAGAAGAGATGGTGTAGGATTGCTGATATCTCAGGCATCTAGAAGGAGTCTGATGGAGTGGAAGCCAATATCGGAAAGGTTATTAATGGCTCGATTCCGCACGAAGGTACGAAATGTTACATTATTTCTGTGCTCTGCACCAACTGAACCTTCTGCTGTAGACGTGAAAGAGGAATTTTACGCTCTCCTAAATGAAGAATTACAGAAGGCTAAAAAGCGTGATCTCTTAGTAGTTATGGGAGACCTAAACGCGAAAGTTGGGAGCGACAACGAGGGAATTGAGCACATTATGGGTCGCCACGGATTGGGGACAGTAAATGACAATGGAGAGCGATTCATTGACCTCTGTGCCCAACACGACCTGATAATTGGAGGAACGATTTTCCCACACCGGACATGTCATAAATAAACATGGGTCTCACCTGATCATGCAACGCGAAACCAAATTGATCACATTGCCATTTCAAGAAAGTTCCGCAGTTCATTGTGTGATGTAAGAAACAAACGCGGTGCTGATATCGGAAGTGATCACCACTTGGTCGTAGCGAACATTCAAATGAAGTTGTCAACATTCATATGTCGCAGCAACAAGGAAGTTTAATCGGCAGGATAAGCGCTTCGATATAGGCTCATTGAAAAGCGAATTGAAACAAAAAGAACTTCAAGTCGCTCTAAGAAATCGCTTTGAATCTCTCACTATGCTGGATGAAGAAACTGCCGAAGACAAATGGATGAAAGTAAAGGACATCTTTACCGAAGAAAGTGAGAAGGTCCTTGGATTTCGAAAAAAGGATAAGAAGGAGTGGATGTCCGACGAAACATGGCACCTGGTAGAAATGAGAAAAGAAGCCAAGAAGAAATGCAACCAGTGCTGCTCCCAAACGGACATGGTCCAAAGACATGACGAATATTCTCGGCTTAATAAACTGGTCAAACGCAGTGCTCGCAGAGATAAAAGAAAATGGGCAGAAGATCTTGCAAATCAGGCCCAAGAGGCTGCAGAGAGAGGTGACCTGAAGGAGTTATACCATTTAACTAAAATTCTTTCAGGGAAAAACCGAGTATCCAGCAAACCAGTGAGAAGTAAGGACGGAAGAATGCTGACAATGCAGGAAGAGCAACTGGCTAGATGGGAGGAATACTCCTCAGAGCTGTTTCAAAATGGAAACCAAGCTTCAGCTGCAGAAAGTCCAAACAGGATCATGATCAGTAATCAATCGACCTGCTCAACCTACAGGGATGATCCAGATTTTGTTCCGCTGACCGGCAAACCAACCATAGGTGATATCTCCGCAGCTATTTCTCGACTCAAGAATGGGAAATCCTCAGGACTTGACAATATTGCACCAGAACTTCTGAAGGCAGACGTGTAGACTTCGGCAGAACTTCTGTCCGGACTGTTTTCCAAGGTGTGGGATACAGAAGATGTCCCCCAAGATTGGAAACGAGGACTAATTGTTAAGTTGCCTAAGAAAGGAGATAGAACTCTGTGCAATAACTGGAGAGGAATTACGCTCTTGTCAGTACCTTGCAAGGTATTCTGTAGGGTCATATTAGACAGAATCACAGAGAGTGTGGAGAGGAAGCTTCGCGAAGAACAGGCCGGGTTCAGAAGGAACAGAGGTTGTATCGACCTCATAAATACCCTCCGAATTATAATCGAGCAAAGCACGGAGTGGAGGAGTCCTCTCTACATAACATTTGTTGACTTCGAAAAGGCGTTTGATTCGGTTAACCAGGAATTTATTTGGGAAACTTTAAGAATGTATGGAGTGCCAAATAAAATAGTAACCATAATCAAGAGCCTATATAATGGATACAACTGTAGTGCTCTTCATAATGGTCGGGTGTCGAAGGAGTTCAGAGTGGACAAGGGTGTGAGGCAGGGATGCATACTTTCGCCCACCCTTTTTATCCTAGTATTGGACCGCATCATGCGCACAACTCTGGGAGGAAGAAAAAGGGGAATACAGTGGGGTTTAAACAGAAGATTGGAAGACCTCGATTTTGCCGACGACGTCTGTCTCCTTGCACACCGCTACACAGACACGAAGGCCAAGTTAGAGAACCTGGAAGCAGTAGGAAAGCAGGCAGGGCTCAAAATAAACGGCGAGAAAACCAAAGAAATGAGACTTAATGCGCTGTCCCAAGAGGTCCTTCAAGTTGGTGGTCTCATTGTAGAACAGGTTGAATCATACACGTACCTTGGGAGCATTGTTGAAAAAGAAGGTGGCGTGGAAGAAGAAGTGAAAATTCGATTAAGGAAAGCAAATGCAGCCTTCGTTCAACTGTACGCCGTTTGGAAAAGTAAAAACATTACTAGGTCCACAAAGATGAAAATCTTCAAATCAAATGTAAAGGCTGTTTTACTCTACGGCTGTGAAACATGGAAAAACACTGTGAAAATCAAGAAGCAGCTCCAAGTTTTCATCAATCGATGCATAAGACGTATCCTTGGAGTTAGTTGGCAGGATAGGGTTGGAAACAAGGTACTGTGGAGCATTGCCGGACAGCAGCCTATAGAGGAAGAAATAAGAAAAAGGAAATGGAGGTGGATCGGCCACACGCTCCGAAAAGAAGATGGGGCCATAGAGAAGACGGCGCTGGGTTGGAATCCCCAAGGTTCAAGAAACGAGGGCGACCGAGGCTGACCTGGCGAAGGAATGTGGAAGAGGAATGCAGAGCGGCTGGCAAATCTTGGCGGGAGGTCAAGGCGCTCAGCCGGGATCGGGATGGATGGCGAAAATTTACTTCGGCCCTATGCCCCCGCAGTGGTGGCAACAGGAAATAAGTCAAGTAAGTCAAAAGCCAGCAACACCCCCATCCTTGCTTAATTCGATTCCCGAATTTCTCACGAGAGGAAATCTTTTATCCATCCCCATTTTAGCGTTTACCTCGTGCTGGGTCAGCCACGTTTGTTATAAAACTGTTCTTTTTTACTGTAATATTAGTAAAAACTCTTTTGCAATGCGTCGTTGGGATGAACATGTTTTTGTTATAACTCAGGAGGAACAATTTTGACAGAGAAACTTTTTTTTTAGGGAAAACCTTTTAACCATACCGAATAAACGAATGAGTAAAGTGCAAATGTACTTATTTAGTTTATGTTTCAATTCGAGTTTAGAATAAAATGGATAAAAAAGTTTGAGTCTTTGTCATTTTGAAATGCCGGGCCCATACCAGCCTTCTGTCGAAGATCCCTGAGTGTAATGAAAAAGTAAAATAGCAGGCAGGTAAATTTCCTAAGTGCAAATGTTATTCGTTTCGATTTATCATTATTAAAAGTAGTTTCTATTGTAAGAATCACTTGTGTAATTTGTGAAAGTGCTGCAGTAAACGTTATCGAAGTCTATCATCATTTTGTTTTGTCATCATTGGGTCCTTATGATAATTGCTGTATGATCAGTATAAGCCGAAGCTGTTGCCGATCTTACTGAAATTTATGTTTCGTTAATGTAGTTTTATATATAATAACATTTTAAAGTCAAAGAGAAATTTAAAAAATAAAAAAACTCAAGTTGGATTCAGAATATGGTAATAAAAATGCCATTCTCTTAATTGTTAAAGAACTGAACTTAATGACATGAATAAGTTTAAATAAGCATTAAATAGCTTGTTAAAATAGGATGATCTAGTAAAAAATTAATAATTCTACAAATATTAGATATGAGGAGAAAAAGATATTTATGGTGAATGGACTGTTTGAATAAATTGGTCGAATTAGTTACGATTCCCAAAATATAAATCTTAGAATCTCTAAATTGCGTTTTTTTGTCGTGTTGTAATGTGTGGTGAGTTAATGAGCATTTTTTTTCATTTTTAGGTATAAATCAGAAATATGCACATTTTCATCTCATGATGCCTAAATTGGTCAAATGTTAACAGGTTAGTTAATTTTTTTATGTTAAAGCTTACATATCAAAGATCGGAGGCATTATATGTTGTTATTTCCAAGTTATAATCGTATATTACTGTACAAATTTTATCCCACAGAAATTACTAGCTATTTATAAAACAACGACAGGAAATCCTAAGAGAGATATTTATATTTGTACACAAGCAATGGTTTTCCTTTGTGAGGTAGTAAAACCGCAATGGTTAAGGGCACCGTGTGGGTATCCTTTTGGATAACCCTCAAATGCCTGGAGGGTCTCAAAGCAAAGGGGATTTGGGTACTTCCTTCTGTGCTCTAAAGAGGGAGACTGGTTTTCCCACATAGACACATTTTCCATTTCTTTCCCATTTTCTTGCAACAAACATATCGATATTATCTCGAAAAAGGTATCATTATTATATTCCTCGATTTTTTTTTTTTTAATGTTATTGTAGTATTTAGCTTATAACAGAGGGGTAAAATTTACATTAAAAAAAATTATAAATACATATATATACATATGTTAATAAGGGAAATAATAGTTTTCATTTTACTTAATACTGCTATTTATTTAATGGTTAGGTTAAAGCAGAATAATTTAATACACAATTATGTTTTCATATTAAAAACCAAAGAATACTTCATTGCCTACAAATTTTGGTGGGCTTGGTTTGTAGAAAAAAGGGAATCTTGAATAGAAAATTATTCATTCTCCATCACGAATCAAATTATAGTTAATCTCTTATTTTGGATGATTATTCAAATGTTTAATAAATCCAAAACGTTTCCTTGAAGATCATTTCCATTTATAGTAATAATTATATAATAAATTAGTCATGGAAAGGAGAAAGGTTAATTGTATACCTTAGTGTCTGAGGTCCTACAATGTTCCGAATGAAACAAGCTCCCAAAAAATGACTTATCTTTCTAATAGCAATAGATAGTGCAGCATATTATATACCAGAGCAAATATATTAGTAAGGTGACAAGAGGAGGGACTTAAAAAAAAAAACAGAAAAGTTCCTCGACAACACCATGCATTATTGAGTAAACTAAACTATTGTGAGCCATGATGAACTATAGTAAAATATATACTTTTTGATTAAAAATTTTTTGAACTAATGTTATAGGAAAAATCGACAAATTTTAATAAAATACTCAAAATATATTCAGATCTAATAGTACAATAGGTACTCGTGAGTGCACCTATTGTGAAGCTAAATCTCGAAATTAACTCTTATTGCAAATGGTGGATAAAATTCAGATACAATGCTCAGGGAAAATTCATAAAATTACATAGATTTAATCTAAATTGTTAATTCACGATTTTTAAAAAATATTTTTAGATATTTAGGTTTAGTGTTACGCTAACACATTTATACAAAGAGTTTTATATATTTTGTCAAATGTGCTTAGTGAATTGATTTTTCAGAATGCCAGTGCCACCGGGAGATTTCCTTCATGGACGGTCCAATTCCTTGGAATGAAAAACCTAAGGTCCTCGTTAGCTTGTTGACTCTAGTTAGCCATAAACCATGGACCTACACCAATTTGTAACTTTCCTTGAACCTGCGAGAGATGAAATCATTGGAAGGAATTACACAGTGGCTGCAATGAAATAGGTTATGGATCTACAGACGGACTGCCGCAGCACCATGTCGAATCGTATTTAAAGTTTAAGTAAAAAGAAAAAAACAACAACAAAAAATAAGCTAAACCTATATTATCACTAAAATAAATGCACAATAACTCACATTGATGTTCCTGCCAGGTTCGTCTTCCACCAGCTGCCGTGCTATGTCCTTGCAGGACCTTCTTGACAATGGAGGAATCTTGGAATCGTCCTCCCAGTACCTGGAGGCTGAATGGGCGTAGGCTGCGGCGGGTGTGGCGTGCGTCACCCGAGTGTTCGTAACCACCCCCGTAGCTTTACCTGTAAAAAATAATGAATTATATATTTAAGGTATTAAAGATTCTAGAACGATTCATCAGAATGAAACTTGAAAAATAAATAAATTAAGCTTCGAATAGTGAGCTTGTGAGTCCAAGAGGTTGAGATTAGAAGCTAGATTTTCGATTTAAGGGGAATCACACTCCCTGATCATTAGGGCAAAGCAAGAAGCAGTGCAATTGCAACTTGATGTAAGTACACTTTGATGATGATTCAGATTCAATTAAGTTCCCCTTGGAAAACGCCTGGAGCTTGATTATTTTCTTTTATGTTATCTATTTTACAAAATGTGATACCTATATATATATATATATATATATATATATATAAACATAGATATTTGAAGGAACAAAAACAACTCATATTATTATCAACCCTTGGGACGAAAATGGTTAATACTGTTTTATAATTTGTTTATATAATAACTAGTTTATATAATAATTTAGAAATATATATTGCTTTTTAATGGAAGGGTAGTAACAATACCATAACCGATCCTTTGAGCTCACCTTAGCAATGTGAGTTCCATAACCGGACTTACTCGGATTTACGAAGTCACAAAGCGGTATAGATCCACAGATTAAGGCAGTTGGGTGTTAGCAACCGCACAAAAGGCCTTTTTTCTTCCAGAAAGCGGATCGCCCACGGATTAATCTGTTTAAATTAATCTGTCTCAGTGAGTACCGGGAATACTGGTTAAGACTCGAAGTTACATAGATTTAGGTCAGGAATATATTAAGAAACACACAATGACACGCGCGCACACATCCGCACGCAGCTACAAACATAAAAAAACCGTGCGCGCGTCCGCGCCTACACGGAACTATGGGAGATTTTCAAGCTAATGGCAAGTTGCAGATATTAGGTGTAGTTATCAACAAAGTTCTAAAATATAAAATATTAAAAACAAAAAAAAAATTGTAGCGATACGTGAGATATAGACGGATAAGAAAACACTTATTTTTTACAATTAACCAATATCTTTAGTGCAAAATCAGAAGCATTGATATACAAATATGGAACACATTTGCTGACATGGCGATTACATCTTACATTTTTTACTCAAACATTTTGATCATTATAAATAATAATTAAATCCTAATTTTAACTAAATTTGTGAATAAAAAAAAATCATGGCGAGAATTCCAAGTGGTAAAATATTTAGGAGTTAAAATATACCACGATTAATACAAGCAAAACATTTACGCACCTGAGTAGGTTGGTTGAGCGTTTTTAGCTTACAACTGATTCCAACCTTAAAGAACCTCCTTTCTTTTAATCAGACAGGGTTACAACCTTCTGCTGTATATGAAAGAATCGCAATATCCTGCACATTACAAACAGAATATCCTTTTTTTTTCCATGATAATTAAATTTTTTTTTTAGATTTTAGATCGTTTTAATTGTTCAATACTGAACAACACAACTCTTAAAACCAGGGTTTGAAATCGATAATTGTGTTTTCTAAAAATCATATTTGATTTTTAATTTGAAAATCATGCTTGTTTTAAACATAAAAATTTAAACCAATCCTAGGTGTATATTGATTTGATAAAATACTACTCCACACTACCTATATTGATAAAAAAATTAGGGTCTGGTATATTAAGGAATTTATTAAAACTGTTCATTGAGGAATATAACGTTCTGTTACTATTGATCTTGAAATTAAATTATTTTCAGCTTCATCAAAGAAGTTTTATTTGTAATTTCTAATGCATTTTGAAATTAAATATGTTCTGTTGCTGAGATTAAATAAAATATTCTTAGTAAGTATATCATAAAGAATATTTAAAAAAAAAAAAAAACATATTTCTGATTGAAAAAGATATTACTAAAAAATAAGTATAATTTTTAAAAGTAAAATTGTTGCATAAAAATAATGTTCAGGATATGAGTTTTAACTTACGATAAAGAAAAAAGACTGCTCTTGATAAAACCCATCAATTTAATTTTAAAAATTAAATAAAATTCCAAATAAAAGTTTGGATCAGATTTGATTTTTTTTTTTTTTTTTTTTTTATCATTAAAGCTCGGATTCCCGTGCAATTGCATCTTTTTTTGGTAAGTCAGAATAGAGCCAACATAAGTTACTTATCCGATTCAAGCCGAATGGGATGTTTTAATGATATTTTGTAGTGCACGAAATTGCACTTGTTTTGGGGTTTAATGCATGAAATTGCACGTTTTGAAGTTTTATTGCACGAAATTGCATCTTTTGATATTTTGAAGAGGAAAAGTATTACAAATTGTAATTTTCTTTAATACACATTAAAACAATAGTGGAAAAATAAATGTGAATATCAAAAAATGTAAAGGGAACTTGGGAGATGTAAACCAACACAAAGTTCCAATTTTCCAGAAATGAGGGTTCAGTGGTTCCTGGATGTTTACATTTTGTTTCTCAATTCCCATCGTTCTGTCAGTATCAAACAAGCTTCTGTCGAATATATTGTTACTAAAAATGCCTATAATGGGAGCAACTGTATCTTTGAAAACTGCAGGATGGATTGAAAAATATAATGAACTCAATAGGGATGGTTGTGTAGTGTTCTGTAAATCTTGTGATAAAAAATTGGATGTGAGAGGAAATCACAAATTGATACCCGCTGTAGCACAAGTAAGTACCTAATTTTTAACCCTAGAACGCTAAGAGGGGTAGTGCGTGTCACAAGAGTGATTTAAAAATAAGCCTACGCACCGAATATTGCACCTAGTGATTCCATAATTTGAGTAGTATCTTTCCTTTTTTAAGATCTTCCTATTTCCACTATATGTAATTGCAGCACATTTGCGAGTATTTTACTCTGTATTTCACATCTTGCTATTACTATTTTAAGTAAATATTTTATGTTCCAATATTGTTACAGGATTTTTTTTTCAAAAATATATCAAGAGTATTATACAAAAGATCTAAAATTTAATATTTATTATTATTACTTTTTTTCAAGAGTTTCTCCGCTACTTATTTTTTTTCCGAGGTAGCTATTTTTGTTCACAAAAATAATTTAATGCCTGATTTTAAAGAAATACATTTTTGTTGCATGTTTTCGCACATTTTGAAGTTTTTATTGCACGTTTTCAACTTTTTACTGCATGGAATTCAAAGCTTTAGTTATCATAGATATAAAACACTGCTTAAAATGGAGATATCGGGGTAGTTTATAAATGAAAACTTGATTTGGGGCAGCCACGGTAATTAAAATATTCATCCTAAGTAGCAATGATATGTCATATTTATTGAATTTATAGACCATTCAATTTGATTACATTTTGTAGGTGAGCTTTAAAATAGGATGATAAATTAGAGAGGCTAACGAAATGATGAGTAGATCGAAAAATAATCATTGTGTGATATTGGGAAGGATGACATGTTAAAGTAATTACCTGGCGCCAAAATATCTTTCACTCATTAAGGGCCATTAACAAATTAGTCCTTAGCGCTTCACTTTTGCCTAATTAACCAGCTTCGTCGCCTTCTCAAGCCTAATTCACCACCCACCCATCCGTTTTTTTAACTAGCTCATCATCATAAAAGTTATTATTATTATAATCATGCAAAGCGCTTAATCGATATGAACCAAAAAAACAAAAATGCTATGTTCCTTTATATCTTCGGGACCATTCAGGCGATAAACTAAAATAATAACATGAACACTAAAAAAAAGTTTAAAAATTAATAAAGAGGCGGAAAAAAGAAGCTTTGATGTATGAATTTGTATAGTTACTAACATTTCAGACTTGCGAAATGAACTGAAGATCTGAGCTCGGAAACAGCTTTGTGGTTGACATGGGAAGGGGCTAAATTCTTCTCTAACTTTAGTGGCCTGTCTGTATGTTGTTCTGCGGTTTGTTCTTCCAAACCACAGCCGCAGTAAGGAATCTCTCATAGTACACACAAACTAATGGCAAGTGAACATATGTTGGAGACATTCGACATACAAGGATATAGTTATTCAATTTAGTAGAAAATTATTCATTGGCTATTTATTCAATGGTCATTGGTAAATACTTTTTTATTTCATGTATATATATATCATATTATATATATATATATATATATATATATTATGATATGAAAAAGGATAAAGCTTCCGATATGTGACCATAATATAAGCGCCCAAAACATCTTTATTAGACCAGTCGACATCCGCTTGCTCCCCTTGGATAAAAAAACCCCCAAATCATGTCCTTTTGGTTAACCACGTTAAATGGCGCCATAATGGCCACGCCCAGAAGTAACATAGGGGAACTAGTACCTAAAAATCTTTTATTTAAACCGCGATATTTTATTTGTAAAAAATAAAATTAAATTAAAGTCTGCTCGGAGGAAAAGGAAGGTATATATAAATGTATGGATTAGATTAATTTATTAATGTAATAAATTTATTTTAAAATTGGAGTAAATTAAATCATTACATTAGATAAGGAAAGCTACGATTTGTTTTGCCATATTATATTATATGCTGCTACGCCGTTAATAAATCAATCTGCTAAGCAGTTATAAAGTTGCATAATTTTACTGCTATATATCCTTGTAATTAAAAAGCCCACAAAATTAAATTTTGTCAGGTCGATCTCTTAACGAAGGACTAAATCCGGGCCAAATTTCAAATTTTTTCTTTCATGCCAAACAGAGATATTAAGTTAAAAATAGAAAAAAATTAAATATTGTAATTTCGAAAATGATAAAGGTTTAAAGTTCAATATCTTCTAAGATCTTTCGAAAGATATTTATTTAAATGTTCAAGGATGAGTATGAGTAGAAGGGGAAATATCTGATTTGAAGCAGAGCATTGAAATAGCTAACTATACGCATTTGATCGACAGTTAAATGACCGCCATTCGCATAAAAATTAGGAAAATAAACTAATTAAAATTTTGTAATTCTAATGTATTTTACTATCTATGGTAAAAATATTAAAAAAAAAAATAAAATGTTGAAGCAACCAATTAATTTATTTTTGGACCATTTGTTATGGATTGACCTCCAAAAAGTAGACAGATCTAAATATTCGGCTCCACGATAAGCTCAGTAAATAAAAAATGGACAGAAAATGGGGTTGTCAAGCGCAAACAGAGCTTTCTTCTCTCTCTCTCTCTCTCTCTAAAAAAATCACTATTATTTAGTGCAACGATAAAACCAATTCTGTTTAAAAGCTATAAGCGCAGTTTATCCATTTAGAAGTCTCTAGATAACAATGAATGTCTCAATGGGAGACTTTGTGGTAGCCTTAAAAGCAAGAGGATAGGATCAACGAAGATGCTTCAGACCTGTATGCAATAAACTGCAAAGAAAAGTTGGAGAAGGAACTAAATAAGATCTATAATTACTGTCCAGCCAAAAGAAACAAAACATATCCGACTGAATATAGTCAGAATTTGAGGGTTTTAAACTTTGGTTTTTTTTAATTTTTTTTCTTTTAACGTTCAATATAGGGTTCGGAAAAAGGTAGGAGAAATAGAAAGAGAAATGGGGCAAATACGACACATGTGGCTAAGAACCCTAGAGACATATGTTTAGGCTGCCATGACAGGCGAGAACTGAAAGTCCCAATGCGGCACCAGGCTAGCGAATGCTCTTGTGCTCATTTCCGACGGGCCGGAATAATCTTGAACCCGAATCTGTCTCCTTTTCTGGAAGGGGGGAAAAATAAGCGAGTCGTCTGGAAGAGAGTGCTGTGGTGGAAAGGGGGGCTTTAATTTGAAGCAACACTCGAGGGACTCCTCTGTACACAGCTCCGCCCCACTTCTAGTCACCTGCTTCGGTCACCTCTCCTTATCCTTGTATTTCTCCTTTATATATTGCTCAGATATAACTTTAAAAGACAATCGATAATAGAGCAACCAAGTGACAAAAACGGTGATGAAACTGTTAATAACATAACGAAGTAGACATATTATCCATCACCTAGATTCATCAATGTCCAGTTAAAAAAAAAAAAAAGACCATAATTACTTCATTAACAGAATAAAGACAATGAAAGATTGCATTTTCATTTTATATTTCATTTTTTCACTTTAGCTCGTTTATTGTCTTTTACAGTATTTTCTTTTTGTACAGAAATTTTTCTACCAATATTTTTTTGTGTTTCTGTCTTCCTGATATCATCTTAATTATTTTCTATATCACCTAAATTCTTACCTACGGTACTACCTTCTTTATTTTACTATGTCATCCATAGGTTTTATATTACCATTGTATTATTTTATGTATTTTATTTACTCTTTAATATTTCTCTTCATAGTCAATTTCCTTATGTTCTACATGCAGGCTAAAATGACCCAAGTGGTTGAAGAGCCCATATTAGTTAGAAATAAATAAATAAACACAATAAAATAGATAATTTATTTACTAAATTTCACCAGCAGCTACAAGTTTTTAAATCTGCCTTTATAAGCTATTATATATAAAACCGAACATTTTACTTCCTCATGAAACAAATAAAGTTATGTGATTATAAAGTTAAAATATTATTAAATTTACACATTTCATATTATTAATATTAATATTGCAACATTAACACTAATGTAGATTTAAATTAATTTCGATTTACGTAAAATTATAATTCACAACGTTAGACAACAATAGCCTGGAATCGAATATTACAGAAAGGCATAGAACATTCCTTGATTACCTATAGTTATGTAGTAGTTTGAACAAAAGTCTGTAACCCTTCATTGTATCAAAAATAATAATATGTTTTTTGTTTTTTTTTGTCACGTCACGCTGTCTATAATCTCTTGTTTATTTTCGGTTTTTGCTGCAATTCTAAGTTTTCCCTAGTTCTAAATCTTTTCTAATCTCCTGTGATCTCCTGGCATTTAGAGGTATTTACGGGTCTTGCCTGTATTCTGACCCAAAAGATGGTAAAAATTTAGATTTAAGTTTAATTGATTTCACCTGCATATTTCAAAATTTTTATTTCAGAACAGGTATGTTCCGAAAATTCCGTAAATCCGCCTAAATATAGCATTCTACATAAATATAATTGCATATGTATTTTTATTTTTACATTTAGAATCACTGCAATTCATAATGTTTACCGAATACCTATCATTAATTAATTCACTTTTTTCATTTAGTTGATGTTATCTCAAAATTTAGGAAAAGTAAAAGAGAAAATAAAGAATATTTCTATATGCATTTTTTTTTTTTCCAGAAGGAATTCTTGTTTATCGCAGCCAAAAGTTGGATATAATATTACTTTGCCTTCTTTAAAAGGGTAACGAGGCTCACATCTGGATTCCTAATTCAATAATCGTATACTCACCCTCATAAAGGAAAGAGCGTAGAGGCACTTAGACACAAGAGTTAAATAAAAGTTGTTATTTAAGCAGAATATGTGGGTGTAAATGTTTTGATTCATGGATTTAGGAGTGTTAGTTCATAATTCATTACTCATTCTTCCTTGTCTCTATAACACATAAAAATTCAATAATACTAATTGAAAAACAGCCGCAAATCGCAAGCTATTGATAGCTACTTTCGAATTTATCGGACATCGGTTATATGCTTGAGTTTACAAGCCACCCTGATAAGCCGCTTAGAGAACTTGGGATCCTGAGACAACATCCAAGTAACACGATCTGGGAGTCAATAACGTAATAAAACAAACAGGGATGTCCTATATATAGGTACATTGAGGGATTTCTTGGAAAAAATATCTGAACCATAAAAACAAGAAGAGTCATTTTAACCCTCGGCTTAAGGATCTGACCACAGATGTTTATGGTAGCTATTTACTAAAAAAAAAAATTAAATGTATTCCTTTCTTCTTCTTGACAATTATATTGGTTTGGCAAGTAATTTGTTTAGGTTCTTCAGGTTGAAACAGTTATTAACATTAAATTAATCTATCTTGTTATCACCATTTAAAAAAATGGGTCGTTTTGTTGACTTTCCGTAGTGAATCACAAACAAAAAGTTGCCAAGTTGACTTCTGTAAGAGAGTGAGGGTCCCAAACATTAAGCCTGTGTAAATGGTTTGCTACGCTCGTGTACGAAAAATATAGGGTCATAGCAATCTCTCGCACAGATTGGGTGGGATTTTGATCAACGATAGCCTTAACATTTTGCTCGTTTCAATTTCATGTGGACGACCAGACCGTGGAGCATCATTGATGTCAAAATATTCTCAATGAAATTTGGCATACCAATTTTTACAGGTGCGTTCAATTAAGTCACCACCCCCATAAGCACTGCAATTTTTTCTATGAGCTTCTGTAACACGCTTACCTTTCTTAAAATAATACAACTAAATGTGGCGATAATGAACGATATTTGCTTTCATATTCACAGTGTAATAACAAACATAATACTAATCTAGTTTATCTATAGTTACACTGTACAATGCATTTATTTTAATTGTATTAAATTTAATTGGAATTGTATTTTAGATGAATATGGCGCAAAGGGGCCGAAAGCTCCTATGTTAGACATGTAAGGTCAGGAAAAATATATGGACTGTTTTTGAGTGTGTTACTTTGATTAATACTAATCTAGTTTCAAAGAGAGTATACAGTTATAGTCGTTGACATATTACAAACAGGAAAAAAAATCTACCTTAGGGTTAAATTCATCAGATATGAACTGAATACTGACATAAAAATAAACTGAGTAACGTAAAAGACTTATTTGCCAACCCAATTTAAATATAAAATTTGATTGTTCATAAGGCCATTAGTTCTCGAGGACCTATGCCACGGTGCTATTTATGATTTTTTTAGAAACTTCCAGAAGTTTCTTTGGTGATAAATTTGTTGTTTATTGCCAATCTTTAATGTTTTATACGAATTATCCATAAATTCTGATGAACAGTGAATTTGAAATACTGAAAAATTTTACTCATTGAGCATGAGAGGGAGGTATTTGTCTCAAGATAAAAAATTAAATAAAATATAAACGAATTTCGCCTAAATCGAATTGCGCCCTTATGCTCACAATCAAATAATGAAAAATGAGAGAACAGTAAATGGTTCAGTACAAGGTCTAAAATTATTTTAAGCCTCGAGAAAAACAAAATATTCAAAAATGTAGTTCGCATTTAGTTTTACCTCCCACTTTCCTTATTTGTATTCATAGAGTTGTCAAATGTCCTGAATTCCTGGCTGTGTATGCTACGATGAAATTGCTTACAGGAATCTCACGAAGTTCTCGCAGGGAGGAAGAAGTCATTTGGGAAATATAACCGGTAATATGGTTGCCTTGCTGTATAAATAAGTGTGTAGTTTTCTACTAGAGAGAAAAATAAAACGACTATGAATAGGATGTTTTTCAAATACACATGTACTACTCCTATACATTTATACTAATTAAAATCCCGTAGGTAAGATGCAGGGAATCATTGTCTTTTTTTTTATAAATCAGCCTAATTATTCACAACCCAATATACCAACAACGAAAGGTCAATTACATCAGCAATAACTGGGATATAGTTTTTCTATTAAAGCATTATCATATCGCAAATGGGAAGGAAGATGGTTGGTTACAAATCAAAATATCCCAATTTTGAATAATGCATACCGTTAGAATAAGACTGACAAAACCTGCGCTAGAGCCTGAATATAAAAAGGGTAATAATAATCTAAAATTAAAAAAAAATAATTTTAAGACACGCCTGCATCTAAAGTAATGGAGGAAATTTCGAACACGCGCTGCAATAATCCATTTCAACGTGATTCTACAATCATATTATTTTTTATCGTCAACATTTTTTATGTTGGATTTTTCAAATTTTAGTATAAAAAAGTTTAATTTATTTTAAAGAAAGTATTTTTTAAATTTAAACTAGGGAGTTTTTTTTTTTTTTATTATTACCCTTTTTATATTATTTAGAATTCATACATTGTTCTTTCTAGTCTTAAAAAAGTAAAACTAACTCTAACTCATGTGAAGTTCGGCATCCATTACTTTGGATGCAGGCTCTAGCGCGCTTCCTCATTGCTCCAGCAGTTATATTCTCTAGCGTGTTTTTCATCAAAAAACTTCTTTTAGACACAAAAGGTGAAGTGAAATTGTATCATGGGTCATACCACTAAAAAGCTAACTAAATTCCGCAGTTTTTGGGAAATTTGATAGCTTCTAGGGTGCTCAAGTGGGGAGTGAGGAATTTTCAAAAATTATTACAAATTTAAGTTTTAATAAATGTTTTGTGTTTAGAGCGTTAAAAGTCCCACCGAAATCAAATTTAAAATAACCAGACCCATCTAATATTTTATAAAATTTAATGCTGATTAAGAAAATATCATCGTTTTTGTTTCTACGCTAAAACAAAGGACAGAAAACTGTCAGTTTTCAGAAAAACGTAAGATTTTAAAAATAAAAACAAAGGAAAATCCATCTCCTCAACAGGTTGAGATAGGAAACTCGTTTTTGCGCGATTCTACCCCGTTTAACATGCAGTATTACCTAATTTTTTTTACACTAAGTCTGGGACACCCAGTATATATTTAAAGGTAATTATATGTTTCCATAGTATCTAAATGAAGTTTTCAACAACTACATAGAGAATTATAAAATCAGACGTTCGTGATCAAAGATTTTGTGAAGACAGATCAAAGAATATTATTGTTATTATCAATATATTATCAAAGACCCTAGTCGCTGTTTGTAGTTACATAGAAAAATTGAGAATGCCGTTAAAACTTCTTATGTGACTATCAAAAATTTTTTTTTAGAAATTTCAAAGAAAAGAAAAGTCATTTCAATTAAACGAATAAGAACTACTAATATTGCTTACCATCTTGCTGTGCCCAGTCGATGAGGGAGTCTATCCTCGATTTGAGAGAAGACGCGCAGTTCCCGAACCTTCCATTTATGTCCAGTCCAACAGTCTCGAAGTTGGCTTTTACACCAGAAAGCAGCGCCGTGGCACACGCTGAGGATTCTCCTATCTGAGCATCCAAGTTGTAGGTCTGAAAGAGAAACAAAATTGAAAATTCCAATAACAATGTAAATCAGGATATGGTAACAATATAAAATATTATTATAAATAATTTACATATTGCAATAGTTTAATTGTTTGTTCTTTGGCTTCCATATATGCATTTTTCAAAATAGTGGATGAATAATTGTTGGAGTACAGATAGACGAGAAACGGTGGTTGAGGAAATTTTGTTAATGCTGATCTCATGGAGTTTTTTTCGGCTAAGCACAATCCATTCTTCTTATAGAGGTGAGAGATAGTCAACTGTTTATCTTTACGATATGTAAAATGATGGTCAGGTCTACCTTGACTCAGAAGCCCTGATGAAGATCCACAAGTTCGATCGAAACGTTGGCATTCGAAAATAATTTTTTTTTTTTCAAACTGCAAATCCTGACCATCATTTCACCATTCTTCTTATATATTTCCTATTTCCTGTAGTTTTATCATAACTTCGATTTCCTACTTTAAGATACCTGAATAGGGTTCGTTTTTGTTACACTCATCCAAAGCCACATACATTGACAACTTATTCATCTATATTTATTAACATAAATACAGTATTTCCACGCGTAATTCGTCTACATCTAAATTAGCAGAACATGCCATTGCCCACAACCATTCCTTCGACTTTGAGAACCCCTCCATATTAGCTACTGTACCTGAACACGATAAACGACTCCTCTCAGAATCCATTTTCATCCATCTAGAAAAAAATAACCACAAATCATATAAAGAGATAATTTCATCCACTTATTCTAACATCTACCGCATCCTCAAATCCTAGTTTTGATTTCATAGGTACCTGCAATTATCTTTGTACCTCTTGTACTATTATTATTTTTTGTATTGTATGCTTCTTTCTGTATATTTTCCAATTTTTTATGCATTGTTACATTATGTATTATCTCATTTTTATGTTCTTATTAAGTCCAGACACCCTTTTTGTATATAGTACCATCTATTTTGTTAGTTTTTAAATATTTTTGTTCACTCAGTTGTCATGTGCCTTCACTTCAAAAGCGTTGGATTTCCCCGACATAAACCTTTGCAAACTAACCCCCTACCACTACCTCTCACCTTATTTTTACCTTTACCCTTAGTATCCACCTGGACTCAGTAGGTAAATATCAGATTCTATTTTATCTTGTTAACCAGCCTCTTATTTTAATATTCATGTATACACCATCTTTTATATTATTATCAGTTCTGTAATGTATCCATTTATTGTCACCCTCTAGCATAGATACTCATATATTTGTTTTCTTTGCCCTGATGAAGATCCACAAGTTGGATCGAAACGTTGGCTTACCATAATAAAATCATTGTCAACTGAAAATCCTGACCATTTAACCTATCGTAATTAAAGAACAGTTACCATCTCTCACCTCAAAGACAACTTATTCCTTTCTACAAAATAGTGCAGTAGGGGTTTCTACAAAATACTTCCTCTATTGATGGACAGTTATTTTCTTCATCATTATCGAAAAGGTTGAGGGACACTACAAAAAAAGATAGTGATTCCTTACTCGTCCTTTAATTGCAGCAATTCACCTTCGCAGTATATATGGCATCCTACCTTTTAACTAGAGCAGGGAGTAAAAGAGGCAACAAAAAATACCATTAAACCCAAGAATTAATGCCACCAGGAAGTTGGTCTTGCACTATAGTGCAGGGGGCTTCATTGCACGTAAATTCTTCCCAGAAAAAGAGTGCATTTAGCAGACCGTTTGGAGTGAGTTGTGTGTAGTGAGTATGTTGAGAGATAGCGCAGAAGTTTTTTTCCCATTTATTTTTAAAAGCTTTTATGCGAAACTTTTACATTTTCTAAATCCAATTGCATTCGTTTTCTTTGTTACTGATAGAAATGCGAGATATTAATTTTATCAAAACATGACTACCAAATTGTATTTATTTAGTTACAATTGCTGTTTGTTAGGGCTTTAAGGAGTAAAACCTTAAGGTTATTCATATATTACTTAAATTCAATATTCGTTTATATAAGGGGAAATAATAAATTATTCACGTTCTTTCAAATTATATTTTTTTATATTTATTTTTTCAGGAAACTGAATACAGATTTTATATAATGCTCTTGATCACTTGAAATGTCTGTTATTCTATATGTTATTCCTTATCTATTTAAATATGAAAAATAAAAAGGACACTGTTAAGAGATACGTTTGTCTATCATCGCGTTACCATAGTGCTGATTATCCTCAGTCTTTTCAAAACTATTAGTAATTACTTATATTGCTTTTAATTTTAGATTTAAGAACAGTTTAAAAATAATTACATAGCATACAATCATTTAAATAAAGCAATAGATATTAGATTTGCTGATTATCTGCTTTGTTGAAAAAAAAATCAATTCTCAATTTTTAAACTAATACTAGCTCCTTCATAGCACAAGTCGAAACTGTAGATACCGACTTAGAGAAAGCTACTATTAACCAACTTATACATACGATTTACTCAGTCATATATAATTAACTTCACGGGTATCAATTAAAGCTTGTAAACGACATAGCTAGGTTGTCGGTCTGGCCTCTGTGCTAGGAGATTAAAAAAGAGCTGGATACGAGACCTCATCCACTGAATCAAGAGTTTAAAGATTTTCGCCTTTTTACTATCGTCCCTGCCTGTAAGTCGCAAATTTTTTTTTTTTTTTTTGGCTTTTATTTTTTTATTTGCACCTTTCTGCATAAAGCTGACAATCAGCGAATATGGTGGCCGGATGAGAAAACAATGACATGTCAGGCATGGGAAAGAAATTTGCTCAGCAGCACCCCCTTCCTGGCTTGATTCTTTTACTAGAGCTGTTTAAGTAAGGAGATCTCTCATCCAACGCCTTTTTAATCTCCTCCTCGTATTTATTGGGATATCAGCTGTTGCCATGTCCATTATTAGGCGATTGTTATGTCCATGTAGGTTAGTGTGAAAACGTTTGTAGAGTGTCGCTGTGTACTGGTCAACTGTTGGCTGGTGGAGATCCGTATGTAGAGTGTGGTTGGTCACGTACCAGGGTGCGTTGGTTATGAGTCGTAAAATTTTTGATTGAAATCTTTGAATTTTATTTCAGTGTGTCTTTTTAGCTGTTCCAAATATCTGTGATGAGTATGTCCATATTGGTTTAAGTAAGTATGTATATGTCTTTAATTTCTGTTTTAGTTTCAGTTTTGAAGTTTTTGAGAAGAGTGGATAAAGTAGTTTCAGTCTCTTTTTAAGCGTCGTATGTTTCACTTTAACATGAGGACCCCATGTCATCCTTCTGTCGAACGTAAGTCCCAGATAGTGTACTTGGTCTGTCTGCGGTATGAGGTTGTTGTCAATATAAACGGGTGGGCAGGTCGCAAATAAAATGAAGATTTTATTAGCACTGCCCCGACTCTTTTCCAAGGGCTAGTTATTTTATAAATTAATAAGTAAATTTGGGGTCACCTGTGGTGAAGTGGATAGCATAGCAGACTACAATACAATAGGTAACGGGTTCGGGTGCCGTGGCGGCCCTAGGATTTTTGAAGGGAGTAAAAAATCCTTGGCTATGCCGCACAGTGGGGCAAAACGGCCAGAAAGTGGAAAAAACTAAATCTCGAGAACGGTTAGTCCTATCGAGATGGAAATTGTTTTATTCGATCAAAGTTCGAAAGTTACACTAGGATTGCAACTAAATTTGAAAATTACCTATATTATTTACGTACATATAATTATAAAAGAAACTCAATAACAGATATTCTGAATAATAAAAAAAAAATAATTGAACATACTTTTAACTAAATTTAGCTTATTTTAGTTTGATTTAAATCAATATTAATTTCAATTTCCTTTAAGGTAGCATTTTTTTTTAAGTAAGCTACTGTCTTGCAACGTTTTGTGAAAAAATATAAAAAGGCAAATTAAATCAGAGGAATATGACCTCTGATACACCCCGGTCCTAGATCTAATAGCTATCTTAAGCCAGGATAAGACTTTATCTATAATCAGGCCTCAAATTAGTTATTTTGTGCGAAAGATTTTAGCTTATTTAATATAGGATGACTATTGTTATAATGTGAAACGTCTATATACGCACATAAAGGCTGTAAAACAACTATCACTCAAATTTTCACAAAAATGACAATAATTACCGAACCGGCAAATAAAGGCTAAAGATATCAGAGGAATATATTCTCTGATACATCCCGGTCCTAGATCAGTCGTTGCTATCTTAAGCCAGGATAAGCCCTAAACTATAATTATGCCTCAAATTAATTATTTTGTGTGGAAGATTTTCGCTTATTTAATTGTTTATATAGGATGACTACTGTTATAAAGTGGTACATCTGTATAAGCACATAAAGGCTGTAAAACAACTATCACTCAAATGTGCTATAAATAGCTCAGAATATTTTTATTTTAAAAAATGACATTTTTACAACCACGACAAAACCTTAAATTTCTGCTTAAAAGAAATTTTTGATAAGACAGGAAATAATCGTTGTTATGTATTAACAATTCAAGAATGAAATACAATAAAAATTAACTCCAGATACGTACGTGGGTTTTTTCCTAGTTTGCCCCACTGTGTGCCGTCCCCCGGATAAGACGTAAAATGGAGATTCCGAGCCTTTAAGATGGCAGGTACTCCTCAGTTAAAGATCCCCCTATCCTAATTATACCTGGATAGGCAACATTAAGGACTCCCAATGTAGCATCGTCAGATTAGCGTTAGTTGCATTAAGAGACGTTAGAAAAACATATCAATTGTTATTTATGTTTCAATGAAAAGTTTCCACTATCGATTAGTTGACTTACATAGATTTCTCAAGAACGTTCAAGAAAGTCAACGACATTAAAATTTATTTATCACATATTTAATTAATAACTGTTTAAATAATGTAAATCTGAATAGAAACTCGAGGGGATAAAGAAGAAAAAAAAAAGGAAGAGAAGATTAAATTAATAAACTCGATTAATAAACAATTATGAAGACAGGCTGATGAAGACGGGAGGGGGGGGGATTACTGAAAGTGGCCGATGGAATAATATTGAATAAAGGGGAGGGGGGGGGCGAAGTCAAGTATCGAGTAGCCGAGGCTCATCGAAGGCAGTTTCGGGAGCGGCCCTTCATCCTTGGCAGCAAGTCCTGTCAGTTAGCCCTTCTAAACTTAATTACTCCTCTTGAATAAGTTCATTTGGGACGTCCTATCTCCGATGATATAAATTTCGGTTTTTTTTTTTTTTTTTTACTTTAGGTACACCAGTACTTTTTCATGTTATTAGTGATTTATCATACTGTTATTTAAATAACATACGTATATTTTAAAAGAAAAAAGTGAAATAAAAAGGTTATATACAAAAACAACAACATTTATTTAAATTGTAAGAATTACCTTGTGGTGACCCACAAGTAATAATTTTTAATTATATTATGATATATTGTATGAGGGCTATATATTATATATCACTGGTGTTTGGTCAAGAGGGGTTAAGTCATCGAATGTGAAGCTTAAACAACGTTTTTCGAAGCTATTGAAAATCATAATAAATTCTTTCTGATTGTATTTCTTTATTCCAGAATAATAAATGAAAATATATTCTTTCAACAGAAACTGTAATAAATTATGAATATCGAATAAATTATAGCCAATTATGAATTTTAAGATGACCAGACAAAAAAAAAAAATTTATGACTTCAGCCCTTTTGCCTAAACATGAATGATATATTATTTAAGTAGATATTAACAGAATGATTATATTTTACGGTAATAATTATTGTAATTAGATGACCTACATCATTGAGTTAATATAAATATGCTAAATAATAACATAGGGTCAAACTTTGTACCCTAAGCCCTCCTTATCGCCCCACTCCAAAGATTTTTGCTCCGCCAATATTCTCTGAGAAAATCTTGATGTAACCAAACGTATCTGCTGCCTTTGCTCTGGCCAACCCCACTTCCTTTATTTCAGGCCTGTATATTTTATAATAATTAGATATATTTCGTTATATGTGTATATTTTTCCAATAATAAACTCACATTTACTTCCACTACGTACACTTACTAACAAAAGTCTCTGCACACCCCCCAGCTTTTTTTTTATTTTACCTTAAGATAGGTTATGAGCCAGATATAGGCCATGAAACTCACACATTTTTTACAGAATTTAATCTATTTTAATTAACAATGATCAAATTTACTAAAATTTATTTAACTTATAATTTATGAGGAAAACTACATAAAATGTCAGAATATTGATGCGCCAAAAGTCCCTGCACACATCATTTTTCTTCAACTTGAAGCTTAATTATTGATCCCAAATCAACTTTAATAGGTAGTCGTTCCTACCTTATTTCTTATCACCTCTCATAATCTATTTGGCATGGTGTGAACTAGTTTTTTGTAGTTTCTGGAGTAATTTTACCCCACAGTTCTTTTAGTACTCTTTTTAAGTGGTCTTTGTTCTTTATTTTAATTTTTACTTTCTGACGGCATAGTTGATCCTACAGATGTTGTATTGGATTAAGATTAGTAGATTGGGGAGGTGTTTTAAGTTGCTGTGGAGCATTGTAGAGCAACTATTCTTGAACTTTCCGCGCTGTAGTTATCTTGTTGAAAAATGAATTCTTCCTGGAGATCAAACTTCATTAAACTTTCCGGTAAATTACTCTTCAAAATCTTTATATAAACGTGTTGGTCCATTATTCCGTTGATAAATTTCAAATTACCAACTCCAGCAGCACACATACACCACCAAACCAAAACACTCCCTCCACCATGTTTCACAGTACCAACTATGTTTTTTTTCCAGGAGCTCTTTTTTTGGTTTTCTCGGAAGTTTCTCCCTTCCATCTGATCCATGAATGTTAAATTTACTCTCGTCAGTCAATAAAACACGTTCCCAGAACTAAAGGGGCTTGTTTACATGTTCCTTTGCGAACTGCAGTTTCAATTGCCAGTTTATTTACTAATGAATGGCTTACACCTAGGCTTACGCACATTATAGCCATCTTTCTTTAGGGTTCTTCTAATAGTTTGTGGAGATACCCCAATCTTGTAATTTCCTTACACAATACCTGCTAAATTTAGAGCACTTGGGTGGGGTTCTTCGGCCACATTCTTTATGATAGCCCTCTTGGAGTACGGGGGGCGGCCACAGCGGTATCTACTTTCCATTGTACCCAGTTCTTCATACCGTTTTAGGACATACCTTACCGTATTATAGCCCCTGTTGACGATTTGTTTTTATTTACCGGTATGAGTTTCCTCAAATTTACAATTTGGTCGGGAATCGGTGTTTGGAACCTCTATTTTTTATCACACTCTTAACTGTTTGGTCCCAAATTAACACTGACAAGTTAGGATTAGCCGGAGGATGAATGGGATAATGTGCAAACTGTATACATATCAGTATCTTGGCTAATTCCACTGCGTGCAGAGACTTTTGGCGCATCAATATTCTGACATTTTATGTAATTTTCCTCATAAATTATAAGTTAAATAAATTTTATTAAATTTGATTATTTTTAGTTAAAATAGATTAAATTATGTAAAAAATGTGTGAGTTTCATTGCCTATATCTGGCTCATAACCTATCTTAAGGTAAAATAAAAGAAAAGCTGGAGGGTGTGCAGAGACTTTTGTTAGTAAGTGTATATTCTGTGTTTTCGCTTATGTTTCATTTATTTGATATAATTAAGATCCACGGCCTTTTTTACCAATTCTATGATTATAATTAAACAAGGAACATAGCAAACTACCTAAAATTGTAATATAGAACCAGATTTCATTTTGGGGGCCATTAAGACTTAATTGATTTTAAAATTGCAACAAAAAGGTCTTTCTTTTCGTAACTCCTCCTCCACTCGAATAGGAGTCAAGATGGTTCCTCTTTGTACCACATTCAATTTTGTATGTCCTCTTCAGCCTGGCCCAGAGCGACTCTATCCTTTGGGTATGAGCTCATATTACCTTCTTCAAATAGCAAATTGTACGAGGTTCTACAACCATTTATAAAGATCATATGACTTGGTAACTAAAATTACTAATAACATGAAAAAATAACTGGTGTACCTAAAGTAAAAAAGACCCGAAATATCTTGATACTCCTCAATACTTTATACTTTTTACCTTATATTAGGAATTTGTATTGAGCCTTGGGTAGAGCATTGCAAGTATATACTACCACTAGCGAAGGCACAGAAGATTTTCTTTCATAAGAGGTCTGGCAAAATTTATATTCTTTAAACAAAGTTCATCATTTGTTTTACATTTTAGACATCACGGAACAACGAATCTGCCTTACGTCTGTCACTGTTTGCCAATTATTAGTCAAATCCATGAGGTATATTACATCCTAACGTCAATCCGATCAATTTATGCTAAAACGTCAATCCGGTTTATGTTAATGTACCTAGGGATTGTGCAGATAGGTACATAAATGAACCAACATATCAATTTCATCAAATTGCATCTCCTACTTTCCTTTAAACATAAGCAAGGAGTTACAATTATAATAATAACTGTAATAATTATAATACGATAGTGTAAACATGATAGTTTTCCTGATATACATATTTCAAAAAAAACGTAAAGATCCTCATCCTCCGACAAAATAAGATAAAAAGGCACCGTTTCCATATATATCTTAGTGGCAGACATCTTTTAGACTTTTTCCTTGATATTTAAGAAAAATAAACTGTAGAATAAACTCAAAAAAAAAATTTTGTAGACAAATTAATCGTTGTTTTAAGTTAAGTTGCAAATCCAATCAATCATCTCATGTTATAAATAATACTCTACCGCTCTCTTACTATTCTTACAATTTCATATAGGTTTACCAATAATTGCTTTCATAATTCATATTAAATTATGTTACTAGACCGGGTTTGCTATCAACAATTTAAAAAATCACAAATTTTATTTGAGATCCTGTGTGATGTAGTGCTTAGCATGGCAACCTACAATACTAAAGGTCGCGGGTTCACGTCCCGAGGTTGCCCTAGGATTTTTTAATGGGAGTAAAAAATCCTTGTCTATGCCGTCCCTCGGATAGGACGTAAAATGGAGGTCCTGAGCGTGTACGATGTCAGGTACTCGTTAAAGATCACTATTCTAATTACACCTGGACAGGTAATATTTAGGTCTCAAGAGGTTTACAAAAGACATAAAATAAAAACTGCTCCAATTCATGGGACTGGGTTATATTAATTAAAAATGAGATTTTTTTAAGTGCTTAGGTGTCAACCGGTAAGTCGCTAAAGATGTATTTCACTGCTGAAAATACCCTTTTAAAAGTCTCTTGTGAAGCAGGCGGTGAAGTTTGGATAATTGAAGCGACTTCAAAAAGACGAGGCCATACGTACAATTTCTACTTCGTGTAGAATACCGCTAAATAATACCAATATGTAAACATAATTATAAGTAAAATCAAATACGTTAACGCACCGAAAATTTAAAATTAAGTTGTGGATGTATGTTTATATCCTTGAGGAAACAGTGTTAAAATAAGACATAAAATACTTAACATATTAGGCTCAAACATATAAACAACAAAATTTGTGAGAAACAAAAGATGTAACGGAATTGAATAAAAACGCCTAAATATTACATTAAATTATTAACTTAATAAATAATAAATTATTACTTTAAATTATCTTAAACAAATATATATATACACTCCTAAACAAAATCATAGGCCACCCCATTCATTTTAAAATTTCATAAGAAATCTTCAACTTTTTATCTTTTTCATTGTATGTAAGAATCATAATAGAAGTTTGACAAATAAATATAGGCTAATAATCCAATAATTAAAAATATTTACATGAAAACAAGAAAATAAACGAAAATTGATTGCGACAAAATTATAGGCCACTTTTAAAATTATGAGTATTTTTATCATTATTAATATTTATTTAGCCCCCTTATTTTTCTAAAACGTTAATCATTCTATTTTGAAGGGATTTAAAGAGGTTTGTATATCTATGCCTAAATTAAACTACTAAGTTTGAATGCTGAGCTCTGAGTTCGTACAGAGAAGTAAATTATTCCTGCAGCGAATACTGCCCTACTCAATTGTACCAAACAGTTTTCGATGCAGTTGAGATCAAAAGAACAAGCTTTCCGAGGCAAAAGTGAAATATTATTCTATTCAAAATATTTTTTTACCAACCAAGCCGTGTGGGCTGGAGCGTTGTCTTGTCGGGAAACGGACCTTTCTTTGATGAACTCGTTTATATGCTCCATTACTGGCTCTCTTATGTTTCCCAATATTTTTTAGCATTAGTTTCTAAAGTAAAAATTTTATCTGACTTCGCCACGATAATTATTACTGACCCAAATCATGACGCCATCATCACCCTTTTGCCAGCGACTTAAAATGCTTTGATTTCTTGGTGGTCATGAAAATAGTATTTGAGGTCATCTATAAACAATCTAAATTTACCGGTTTTTGGTAGTGAATATAACTTTTCTAGCAACCAATATGATCCTGCATAAACTTTTTTATACTCGACTTAGCGTTGTTGTGAAACTGATGTTTTTTTTCTGAATCCTCTGCCGTTTCAAGTGTTCTGCACTCAGAAGGATTTTTTGCACGTTTCGGATGTTAGTGATCACTGCAGCTAACTAAGTGATGTGTCTTGAAGCTCCTGCAGAGTTGGATGCTTCGCAAAATATTCTCCTTTTTTCTAACATAGGGTAACCCCTTAGACTGTCAGGGTATTTCTTTGTGTCATCTTTACCTCCCATATTTAATTAATTTGTAATCACGTGCCTGCACAGGTATTGAGCTCTAATAATTATTGAAATTGTTCAATTTTTCCGCGTAAGGATTTAATTTCACCTATTTCACAGCACATTATCTCTAGGAATTTCAATTGTTTTAAATTTATTTCTAAACACTTCAGTAATTAAAAAACAAAAAATTAATTCAATATCACGAATTGTTTGACTGGGGATTTAATAAAACACTGAGTGGCCTATGTTTTTGTCGCACATGAAAAAGCCTTATAAGAAGATAAAGGATTAAAATGATAACTTAGGGGGAATTTATACATTGATATAATAATCTACTTGCCAAAGACGTAAAATAAGTATAATTACATTCTTTTCAATTATGTACTAGTTGTTGTAACTGAAAACTTGTGGGGTGGCCTATCATTTTGTCGCGTAGTGTATGTATAAATTAACAATGTGGGGGAAAAACACCTTGCTACAATCAATAAACCTTTTGATCTAGAAGTCTAACTGTTCGCAAGTTCAAAGCCGACACTTGACCGCTTAACAGGCTTCTGGGAACAAATGTATTTACATTTCCGTGTCGATACAGGATAGCAAATTGTGTCATACTATTTATTTCATATCTTTTATATCGAATGATTTTCAAGAAATTATTTCCTTCCCGATTTCATAAGATATAATATAGAATGTTGAAAATAACATGAGGGGTTTTTTAAAAATATTCTGCTGTTAATGAGCTTTAATTTAATCAATCGCCATATTTCCAAGATTTTGGAATGTTTAGGTATTATAAAATACAAAAAATGGTTATTTATTTAATACATAATAAATTCTCTGTTATAAAAACAATTTTTTATTTTAATTTTATAATATTCGTTTCTTTACTTCAGATCGTTTAAAATACTAAAACATTATTTCAATTTTTAAAAGAATGGCCAGGAAGTTTTGACAGCCTTAATCGAAATGAACCTGGAGACCGGTGGTCGAAATGAAGAATGACGTCTTCGTTAATTAAGATTGATATAAAATTAAAAATCTGGAGAGGGCTAAAATTTAAATTATTCAGTTTAATATAGAAATCGAAGGGCGAGCCACTGGATTTTTTTATGGAATAGATTCAGACATAAATAAATATATTATTAACCAGAATAAAAAAAATTATAAAATGTTGAACTGTCGTTTTTAAAGATATTTTTGTTTAGACCAACCTGCCGTTACATGTAACTATCATTAATTTTCAAACCATGACTTTTTAAATTCATTCCGTCACTTGCAGGGTGAAACGTTACTATTACTGGCTACGAGTTTCAATAAAAAATAAATTCAACTACTCAAAAACTATAATTTATTATTATCTTATATATATATATCTACTGCCTAACAAAGAGAAAACTAAAAATAATAATAATTGGAATTAAAAAAAATGTATTACTCAAGCTAATTAATTTAAATTAGAACCGTTGAAGATTAAGTCCTATTAATATACAACTAGTATACAAATAAGACTTATCACAAGTTTCTCAGATCTGTCTGACAGGACATATGTCCCAAGGAAGGCCATAGTATATGAATAATGCATCTGTTTATAATATAAGGCCATGTATAATGCATCTGACGAAGCAATAAGGTTCACTGTTTATATGGATGTTTAAGGGTCAAGAAAGTTTCAGAAATATCTGTGAAGTCTTCTTTCAATCACACCTTTTGTCTTCCTTTGATCGCTTAAAAACATTTCTTTTTGCTACTGTACCCCAATGTCTCCATCCATCCGTCTGCTGCAAACTGCTAGTTTTAACTGTTTGGAATTCCTTAGTACTCATGACAGTTTTCTTGTAAGATTTAAGGCCCATTAGTGTTGAGAGAATGTAATAACAATTGTCTTTCATTTGTATTCATTAGTTATATTTAGACTGTATTAAATTTGGTTTGGAGATTTATGCATTCCTTTATTTTAATTACCTTTTAATTACCTATGGCTTAATCAATTTTCATTTAATTTCATTTTGATTTTAATTGTTTCCTTCTTTGTTTGCCTGTCATGCCCTCTAATAAATATTTCAGCATTGTTTAATGATTCATCACTGGATTCTTATTGTTATCTGTTAATCATTATCCATTAATACTTTTTTTTCTTTTCTTCTACGATTATCTCACCCTTAACAACTGATAAATACTTCCTCTTACTTATAAAAGTGTGGAAAACGTTTATTAAACTGTCCCTATAAGTAATGGACAAAATTATTTAATGCTAAAACGTTTCTTCATGAGATTTCTTTGGATACAGAAAATTTACGCATAAATTTGAGCAGCATCGACTCTCAAGTTTCATACAATCGAAGGTCTCAAACCATTTTGATTGGTAAATGATTTGGAAACACCAATCATGGTAACGAAATCATTTACATTGATGAGATATCACTAATTTAGTAACTAGGCTAAGCTGTTCCGGTTGATAGGGAGGGAACAAAAGCCTTACCCCGAGATAAGCCTTGTAATGCGGAAGGATCGGCCTAACAGACCACAAAGAGATCCGTCTTCGCAGCTACCTTCCCATCCTTACTACGTTATTAGCCAAGACAGGGTCAAGTAATGCAATAGTTGCGACGTTTTGAAACAAAGCTAACCTTCTGCGTTATTCAGCACTCACCTACTTTATTTTCTACTTTGATTCCTCTTTTTGGTAAAAGAGTTATACATAACTTTTGACCCGGCGAATTTTCTACAGCTACATACCTATACCTAATATAAGAAAAAAAATATACATACCTATATATAAGAAAAAAAATGGACACCTTAAATGACACGACTTTTGTTTACGTATTAAGATGTTGGGAATGTATTAAAAAAAAATAGAAAAATATCGGTGTAATAGTCCAAAAATAGTCATATTAGTCACATATTTAATAATCGGGGTAACCGTGCCTCAACGTGTGATAAAAAATATATATATTGAAAAAATTAACACAAAAAAAAAAAAAAGCTTGAGCGGAATCACTGCTCTAGGGGTAGAAGCTAATTGTAGGTGATGGAAATTATATAAGACTATAAATAGGACAAAAAAAAAAAAAAAAAAAAGCTGCGACTTGGTTAATAATGGTCTAATTCTTTATCTAAATATAATAGTTTTAATAAATTTTAAAAAAAAGTTGAACAGTTTTTGAAATATCAGCGACAAAAGCTTCATAAATGATGGAAAATATTCCTTCTATTGGCAAGTCAAGCACCTTCCGGGCACCTTTCACAATAATTCTTCCAGTATGAACCTAATTAGAACTTTCAAGTTCAATTTAAAAGATGAAGTAGCCAAATCGAACCACCCGTTCTTATTTGATTCGATGACAAACGAATTTTTATTTTGAAAAATATTTTTTGAATTTTTTTTTTAACGTTTTTATACTTGTTCTGGAATCCGGGGCAAAGGTGTTTTTACTAAGAGAAAGTTATACAAATAGGTCCCCTCTTATAGAGTTATAAATAAATGGAGTACCTAAGATGACCTTTTTTTTAATTTTTATTTCATTGTAACACTTACAAACCATCATATTTCTATAATTATTAATATATAATACTTTTATTTAGTTAAACCTGTGGTGCAGTGGTTAGTATGGCAACCTACAATACTAAAGGTCGTAGGTTCGCGTCCCGAGGTGGCCCTAGGATTTTTTAAAGGGAATAAAAAATCTTTGGCTTTTACCTAGGATAGGACGTAAAATGGAGGTCCCGAGACAAATCCTAATTATACCGGAAAAGGCAAAACACTTATGTAGGTTAAACAATTTTTATTAAACAGCGGTAATAATTTACAATGCCACTCAAACAATGAAATACAATTAATTAAACAGAGTACAAAGATTATCACTTTGCAAAACAAAAATAATCAAAGGACTTGAGCTTCAGAGCATGACTAACTCTCCAGTCCATCCCCCATTATGTTCCAACTGATACTTCATTCCAACAACAAGACTAGAACTATTCTAAACCATATGTTTTGTGTTTTGTTTCATGTTACAATACATAGTTATCATTTTCTTTCAAAAATGTTTGAGCTTATAAACATATCAAATAATTAATTATCTTTGAATTATTTATAGCTCCCAGAAGGTCATTAATTGAAAGGTAGAAACAGAAAAAGACCTATTAGCAAAACACAAGTAATAATTACGCTATTATTTGAAAAATTCAAAAACGAAGTCAAAAAAGTTTCAAAAAAATACAAGCTTATATATATATATATATATATATATATATATATATAAATATTACACAGAAAACGACTCTTAGGAATGAATGGAAATTTTTTTGGGAACATTTTATTTATGAGAATGCTGCGTGGATTAGCAACGAAGCAGAATTGCGTGAGCATTTAATTTTATTGAAGTTCTCTTTTTTCCGTTTTTACATAATTTTTATCCACAAATAGAATAAGATAGACAAAATTTAAAAAAAATGACTTTAAATATTGTTGGGAAAAATATTTCGACGTACGAATAAACTTACAAGTTTAAGCATACACTGTGAGATGAGTGAAGCAACAACACGAGCGTTTTGAACACTAGGGGGTAATTACAGATGATGGCTGGGTCCGATGCGGTAGCTACAGTAGAGGCCACACTGATTGTTATTACCCCCGTTTCCCGTGGTGGAAATGTTCCGGAAGGATGTAATGCAAACCATCGCCCCGCTCCGGGGATAGAAACTGAGCTCGCCACCGTTCGGAGTTTGCAGATATTACTGGAGAAATCCATAGCCAGCAGGACCAACTATGTAAGTGCTTGGCCCAACTTAACCGAACACCGGATCCTCATTCAGAAGTTTAGTAGGCCGAGGGAGTATCATCCAATGTTGCTCGAATCAATGGATAGGAATTTCGAACAAGATTATATGGCCTATAGACATCGTCCAGTAGAAATTCATTTAGGAACCTCAAATAGTTGGAGTGCTAGAAAATTAATTTTTAGTTCTCTTCGACGCAAGGTTGGACGAAAGCACAACTTAGGGGACGAAATTCAGTAAATCAGATACGATATGAGATACAAAATATGAGATACAATTACCTACTTAACAAGTGGATATTGATCATTATACCTTAGTTCATGCTTAATCGTATGAAAGTTGAGCTATGTTCGTGTGCCGAATCTTTCATGATAATTTGAGTTTTTAAAATAAAGAAACAAAAAAATATTGGCCTCAAAATCTTATATTTCAAAACTTTTACTGTGTTATAATTTGTTTTTCAAACGAGTTTAATTAAACTAGTTTTAATTTTATTTGACAAAACTTAAGCGTTTTAGTAAATTTAATAAAAATAATAATTTTTATTACACACACGCACACTCACACAAACACACACACACAAACAGAGTACCATTGTTGCACAAAGATATTCACAGTGTTGAATAAAAATCATCAATACCTTTTAACATTATATTATATTTAAGACAAAAGATGGTTTTTAGGATTCTTCCATTAAATAAAATTTCTGGTCCACTTATTTCCATCCTTGGTCGGTTCATAGTCTTCTGCACGTTCTTCATGTCCCGAATTTATGGGAAGAGGTTTTTGCCTTGTATTCTGAAGGAAGGCAGGCTTTCTTCCGTTTAAACATAAAAATAGTCCAACGAAAAACTGTAATATCAAGCAACGATTACAACCTGATGTTCGCTTATTTCTGCGAAACACATACGCGTTGGATTGCATTGCATTTTAGCCTATTTTACGCAATAATAGGAAGGAAGGACAAAACCATTTGTATTCTGATTGTTTTCTGATCCGGTTTGATATTGAGATATTTTTGCATCGACAAGCATTATTAAATGCTTCTTCATTTAACAAATATCTGAAATTTTGTCTTCTTCTGATAAACCTTGTGCGAAGAAAAGAGCATTTACTTGATCGGCTACCTGCTTAAAGCCTACAATTCTTATAATTATATCGCAAATCATCAACTGAATTTTCATAAAAATATTCTGAGCTTTTTGTTTTTCCAAAACATTCCATTAATTTTTTTTTTGGTTGTCCGACTCCTAAAATTTCGTTTTCCTAATCCATAATAGTTCTTTTTTTACCCACTCAAAATTACCATTATTCAACTATACTTTTTAAATAACGATGTTTAGTTCTAAGACACGCATTCCCATACTGATTAAGTCTATTAAAACGTTTATACTTAATGAATTGGTATCTCCGATTTAGTCGAATTTCTTTTAAACCCTCTCGTCAAATCGAATAGAATTGTTTATGCAAAAAACTTACATTTTATGGACACAATAAGCATTCTGCATCATTATATTAATGGGTTTGTGCTAGGACCTTTTTCCTCACTTAGAGGGGAAGAGTGCTGTAATTTGTAGGATTTTCTTTAATGAAGGAGCTCTTCCGTGTTTAACGTTTTTTATTATTTTTTTCCCGACGTTTCGAGCTTGTGGCTCATCCTCTGGGGTTATCTACATTACATACATTACATTAATCTACTACACTTAAATATAATATCCATGTATGTTTTTACTATTTTTACTTTCACTTACCTATATATGAAATATATAGTAAGTGGAAGTATTGCGATCGTGAAAAATTTCGACTTCCGGTTTTCCACGGAAATACACGTTTTGGGGTCCCCTGAGTCCAATTAACCAAGTCCCGCGAAATGGTCTGTGTGTGTGTGTGTGTGTCTGTGTGTGTGTGTGTGTGTGAACAGACTAGCTCAAAAACTATAAACCGTGCGAACCTGAAATTGGGTATTTAGTGTATGTATATGCCCGCGATGTGACAGCAAATATTTCATCAAAATTGCTCAAAGGGAGGGGGTACTTTATTTAATAACTTTTTAAGTATTTTTCGATTTTCTCAAAAACGGCTCTAACGATTTTGATTAAACTGAGTATTTGATCTATTTATATGCCCGAGATACGACTGTAAAAATTTCATCAAAATTTATCAACCGGAGGGGGTACTTTACTTAATAAATTGTGTCCCACTTTTATGTGTTTTTTTTCATTCATGCAAAAACGGCTTTAATAATTTCAATCAAACTTGGTATTTAGTATATATATGTGCCCGCGATGTGACAGTAAAAATTTCATCAAAATTGATCAATTGGAGGAGGCACTTTACTGAATAAATGTTGTCTCATTTTCACGTGTTTTTTTTATTTACTCAAAAACGGTTTTCACGATTTTGGTCAAACTGAGTATTTGATGTATTAATATGCCCGAGATATGACTGTAAAAATTTCATCAACATTGATCAAATGGAGAGGGTACTTTACATAATAAATTTTGTATCATTTGACGTGTTTTAAATTACTCATAAAAGGAAAAAATAAGAAATGAATGTGGAAAGATTTGTGACTTTGTGAAGTGGTAATTAACAAGACACGTCAATTTCTAATCTAAATAAGTTGGTAAGTGAAAGTTGTGTGTTGCGCGCACGCACCAGATTTTTTTATATTGATATTAAATTACCTTATCTTTAGTTGCTACATTTCCATACAAGCCATTTGTCAACTCCTTTTTTTAACAGTATAAAAATACTTTTGTCTAATGCATTTTATGGCCTATTAAATTGTCTTTGATTTCATTGTCACATTATAGTTATTGGCTGTGTGTGGACTTTGGTACTTGCATTGATTAAATTAAAGAAAATCCTACTAATGGGTTTCCGTTTTTGGTTACAGTTAAGATTTGTTATGTATGATTTTGTCGTAAACTATCTGCATTCAAGAGGATATTATTTTTTTTAAGAAAATAAAATATTTCAAAATCATCATCATTATTTTATCCCCGATTTTAGCGATCCGTGCCCCGTGCAAAGCACATAAGGAAAATTCTACAACTTTTTATTTAATTACGTTAAACGAATAAATCTTTTTTCATTTATGAGCAAAGAGTTTCCTTTTGGAGGAGATTAAAAAACATAATATACACAGGAAATCTCTTGGCATTTAAAATATTTTCTTATCTGAATCCTTTCATTACTTCATTTTAATTAAAGCAGTTTATTTGGGCCAGAGCCATCCTAAAGAGATGTGTAGAAAAGTGTACTGATATTAACTGAGCTTTTCGCTTAAATGAAAGTCATTTTCAGGCATTAGGAAACTTTATTATACATATTTTTTTAGTAATTTTATTATGGGAGAAATGATTGGCCACGCCCAGAAATCGAACCCGGGTTTCTGCATCTCCGTCGCAACGCTCCTAACCTCCATTGCAGAGACTGAGTTACCTAGTGTGAAGGTATCCAGGTGTCAGTTATCTTATTGCTATGGTTCTTTAACATCCAGGAGTAAGCTTGAGATTTCTTACTGAACGGATCTTTGGAATGTTGCTAAAAGCCAGAAGTGTTAGTTCAGATTTTTGGGTATGGATTATTTATATTTCCAAATTTTCTTGAAATTCTTGAATGAATCTGATACTACTTCATCATTCGGACAATTAAATAGTTTTCTATGGCTGAACAAGAGTCCGAAGCTATTCTTATCCAGCTGCATGTCCTTATGTAGTACTCCTTAAATTGAGTTAGATCGGGGAAAACTACCATGTTCAACATTTTTTATTATATCCATAAATGGAATGATTTAAATCAGAATCTTTAACATTTTTGATAATAGTTTCATTGTTCAGTTTTTTTTTTTTGTTTTTTTTTGGACTTCAATTATTGATTCGCACCTGTCAGTAGTCGCTGACAATCAGCGAATGAGATGGTGGCAATAGGAAATGATGACATGTGAGGCATGAGGAGGGAAAGCACCTAGCGGCACCCCCTTCCTGGCTTGATTAAATTACCTTGGCTGTCAAAGAGAGCCGATCTCTCATCCAGCGCCTTTTTAGTCTCCTCATATCCATCTCAGCCATATTACTGATTAAACTGTTAGGATGTCCTGTCAAGTTAATAAAAAATCGTTTGTAAAGTGTCGTTATGTGCTGGTCGACTGTAGGTAGATGGAGGTCTATATGTAAAGTTTTGTTAGTCACGTACCAGGGCGCCTTTGTAATCAGTCGTAGCAATTTAGATTGAAACGTTTGGAGTTTTTGTAAGTCAGTATTTTTAGCTATGCTAATATGAATCTGTGAGGAGTATGTCAATATGGGTTTCAGTAAGTAGGTATTTAGTTTCTGTTTTAGTTTTAGTCTTGAACATTTAGAAAATAGTGGATAGAGAAGTTGAAGTCTTTTGGTAAGCGTTCTTTTTAACATTTTATCATCATATCATCATATCATTAATATCATCCTTCTGTCGGAAGGGAGTCCCAGATAGTGTACTGTGTCCGTCTGAGGAATTTGGTTATTGTCAATATACACGGGTGGACAGGTATGTTTTTTAAGTTTAAATGTGATGTGATTTGATTTGTCGTGATTTAGTTTAATTTTCTATAGTTGGAACCAATCGTGTAGTATGTATAAATGATGTTGTAAAGTTAATGATGCCTGATGTTTAGTGATAATTGCTGTATCATCAGCATAGGTTGCAGTCAATGTTTCCGTAATAATGGGTATGTCATGGGTAAGTGTAGATGATATAGAGTAAAGGGGCTAGTATTGAACCTTGGGGTACTCCCGCCAATATCGGATGTATTGAGGAAATTTCTGAAACCTACCGGACGGAGAAAAATCTGTCGGAGAGAAATGATTGAAGGATAAGGTAATATTCATAGTTAAGTTTGATTAAATGATTATAATAACTTTTTTTTCTATAAGTTTATATTATTGATCGTGCGACCAAGTAAAAAGGAGAAGTGATGAAAGGTGGGGAGAAGAGATTAATGAGGAGACAGGATAAGAAATCGAACTCCCGGATGATTAGTGAGGGGAAGCGGTTGACGTGTGATTCATCCGTAGAACAGAAAGGGCTGCTATTAGCTAGTGGCCTTGTTGAGTAGTTCTCTGTAATCAACAGAAGCCGAGCCTATTCCAGGTCCTGGAGCTCCAGTGTCAAAGTTCTACGCCACCCTACCCCTTTACTCCAGTAACTAACGTATTCTATAGGCAAGGCGTTCCAGTCATGGGTGAAACTAGTTCTCATATTGAGAAATCCACCAAATGCTGGTACGAATTAGCTTATGCCAAAGTGTCTAATTGCAGGTAATACACAATGCAAAAGAGTATAGTTCTATTCCAAAAATCTATTCTAATAAATTTACCTCATAGAAATTTTTTATATTATATTTTTTTCTTGTTTCATTAGGAAGAGGAAAGGGGATTCAGGCTCTTAAAAGCCATTTATTAAACTATTCATGAATTCATATAGGAAAATTCATTTATTGAATTTATGACACTATTCCGAACTCGTAATACGGATTTGATGATAATAATAATTAAGGCCTAATGAACCCGAAGGTTTCGCCACAAATCGCGTCTTGCATATCTCTATCCTCCGAACGTCATCCAGACTCAATCGCGATAGATCTACCTTCATGCAATCCTCCCACCTCCGTCTCGGCCTACCCTTTGGACGTTTCCCATTCGGCACCGGGCTTATAAATCTTTCCGAAATTTGTTCATTGCTAAGTTTCACAATTTCGCAAGCCCACGTTATTCGTCTCGCTGCTATCACGTCAATTATATTTACAAATACACTACGGACATGAAAATTAAGTTATGATCAAATTTTATTTAACGCACGCAAATAGTTGATTAAGTAAATGGACGTTAAACAAACAAACAATAAGTAAATTTATAATTGAAACAATAAAAGTTTTCAATCGCATGCAGCACTAAAAATGGGTGAAACATTTGCTGCTTTGAAATAAATCTATTTTGTTGGGACTGAATACTGGTCCCACTTTAGAGTGCATAGATGCAAACGTCTATTTAAGCATATATGTTTGGACAGAAAATAAACTGTACTCTTGGACGAAGTCCCTTAAGAATACCAAATAAAAGAAGTTAATAAAATTACATCACACACAAATGCAAATGAATTTTCGTCGACGGGAAATATGCGGGGATAATACAGGAATTTTTAATTTTGAAAGAAAAATGTGTGAATTTTATAGAGCTTACTGTTAAGTAAATATGGGTCGGTAGCCAAAATATCTATGTATAAATCTGAAGTAGGAAAAAAAAATCGAGGATTTGAAACATTGGAATACATGAAAAAAATGAATATTATACTAAGGTGTGCCGGCCTATTAAACTTTCCGAAATTTATTCATTGCTGTTTCGCAATTTCGCAAGCCCATTTTATTCGTCTCGCTGCTATCACGTCAATTATATTTACAAATCCAATACGGATATGAAAATTACTAAGGACATGAAAATTAAGTCATGATCCAGCTTTATTTAACGTAAGCAAATGTTTCATTAAACTTAATTCTGAAATTGAACAATAATGACAGAGACGAATAAAAAACTAGAGTAACCAGGGAGAATTCCTCATAAGATGTAATTTAAGATTAAAAAAAAAAAAAAAAAAAAAACAACTATGTTGTAGCTGTAGATCCTATCCACTATTTCTGAATCGTTTTTTTTTTTTTTTTTCAATTTTTATTTGTTTTAGAAATAAAACAAAAATATTCATTTTTTTCATGTATTCCAATGTTTCAAACCCACGATTTTTTTTCATACTTCAGATTTATACATAGATGTTTAGACTACCTACCCATATTTACTTAACAGTAAGCTATATAAAATTCACACATTTTCGTTTAAAATTAAAAATTCCTGTATTATCCCCTTATATTTCCCTTCGACGAAAATTCATTCGCATTTGTGTGTGATGTAATTTTATAATCTTCTTTTATTTGGTATTCTTAAGGGACTTCGTCCCAGAATAAAGTTTAATTTATATCAAATCTATCTATGCTTATATAGACGTTTGCGTCTATGTATTCTAAACTCACGTTACTAAGTAAGCTCAACTAACCGTGTTATATGAGGATTAAAGTGGGACCAGTATTCAGTCCCAACAAAATAGATTTATTTCAAAGCAGCAAATGTTTCAACCATTTTCAGTGCTGCATGTGATCGAAAACTTTTATTGTTTCATTTATAAATTTACTTATTGTTTGTTTGTTTAACGTCCATTCAATAAGGTAAAAAAATTCAAGATTTTAAACCAATAAAAGAAATCGATATCAAAATGAATAGGCATGAATAATTTATCAATTTCAATGCGTAATAAAGTTCCAATCTTACTATTTACTCTCATCGCATATTAATAAATAGGTACAAACAATCACCATTTTCCGGAAAATAAAAAAAATAAATAAACTTTTTCATAGTTAAAAGAACAGCCAAAGTCACGAAAAAAAAGTCAAAGTTTAGAGTGAATTATTTTTGAAAAGGGGTAAGATAAAACAAAAACTAAAAAAAAAAAGTTATACAGTTTGGTTCAACAGAACAATGTCATGGAGTTTTACGAGGGATAAAGGGAGGGGACGGTCCTTGTAAGTTTAGTAACAAATTACCGTTTGAAAATAAATTAATAAGTTCTATCAAAGGCCCCCACCTAAAGCCCTATCACCTCCATTTTTATGCAGGCACTGCTTTCACTTTTCAGTAAAACATACAGGAAGACGAAATAGGGATTATTTTTTTCATTTATTTATTTATTTTTTTTTTTTGTACCTACGTATTACTTAATTTCGATTTATCTCACACACACAAAGAGTTGTAACAAGGTTTGCCACCTGTGAAGAATGATATCATAATAGAATAAATAAGTTCTACATGAATGGATAATGTAAGACTGCCTGAGCAGAATTTTTTTTTTAAATTTTTTTTTTTATATTTACTTTTTGGTTCAACCTGCCCATGATTGACTTATAGGCGATGGTGGCGCTATACCAGTGTGAGGGTTGTGAAAGCTTTTACTTTCACTTACCTATATATGAAATGTATAGTAAGTGGAAGTATTGCGATCGTGAAAAATTTCGACTTCCGGTTTTCAACGGAAATACGCGTTTTGGGACCCCCTGAGTCGAAATAACCAAGTCCCGCGAAATGGTGTGTGTGTGTGTGTGTGTGTGTGTGTGTGTGTGTGTGTGTGTGTGTGTGTGTTTGTGTGTGTGTGTGTGTGTGTGTGTGTGTGTGTGTGTGTGTGTGTGTGTGTGTGTGTGTGTGAACAGACTAGCTCAAAAACTATAAACCGTGGGAACGTGAAATTGGGTATTTAGTGTAGGTTATGCCCGCGATGTGACAGCAAAAATTTCATCAAAATTTCCCAAAGGGAGGGGGTACTTTATTTAATAAGTTTTTTTCGATTTTCTCAAAAACGGCTATAACGATTTTGATTAAACTGAGTATTTGATCTATTTATATGACTGTAAAAATTTCATCAAAATTGATCAACCGGAGGGGGGACTTTACTTAATAAATTTTGTATCATTTTCACATGTTTTTTTTATTTACTCAAAAACGGTTTTAACGATTTTGATCAAACTTGGTATTTGATGTATTTATATGCCAAAGATGTGATAACCAACATTTCATCACAATTGATCAACCGAAGGGGGGACTTTACTTAATAAATTTTGTATCATTTTCACGTGTTTTTTTTTATTTGCTCAAAAACGGTTTTAACGATTTTGATCAAACTTGGTATTTGATGTATTTATATGCCCAAGATATGACTGTAAAAATATCATCAAAATTGATCTACGGGAGGGGGGACTTTACTTAATAAATTTTGTATCATTTTCACGGGTTTTTTTTTATTTACTCAAAAACGGCTTTAACGATTAACAAAAATAAGATATGAATGTAGAAAAATGTGTGACTTTGGGAAATGATATTTAGCAAAACACGTCAATTACTAATCTAAGTAAGTTGGTAAGTGAAAGTTGTGTGTTGCGCGCACGCACCAGATTTTTTTTTATTGTTCTACGGTTTTTCATATGTTTTAAAACAAAAAATAAACGTTTTATAATTTGTAAAATAGTAGTGTAAATTAGTAGTGTAACAGCTGTTTACATAGTTAAAATGTTTGTAACAAAACATGGCTTCGCTTTTTGTCAATCGGGGCGAGTAAAATGGACCAGATAAACATGTTATAGCGGTTGAGTTTTTTGTTCAATCCTGGGAGGAAAATGTTTTAGTTCGCTAATTAACTTGTTAATAAAGAGACTGAATTTATGTTGAAGGAATGGATCTCTTTGAAGTATTAAAATTAAGAAAGCGCAACCAAAGAAGCCCAAAAGAAGATGACTGAAAGAGGTCGAGTTGAACTCCTTTGATGTACGTATTAGATTATCGCAATAACGACCTGAGGACTATTATGGCGCAAGAAAGACTTTAGGTACTTGTTCTTTCGTTTAAAAATGAACTATCACACGGTTTAGATTTAAAAAAGATAATAGAAGGTTTCAGTAAGAAAAAAAAAAGAAGAATTAATTTTTAGACATCATTCTAATTAATATAATACGAACCTATGTTCAATACAAATTTTATCTTGGATATCTTTTTTTTATATTTAGCCATTCTAGATACATAGAATTATAATAAACATGCTGTATAGGGTACAGTGAATGTAATCAGCAATCGCTACCTTCACGAAACATAATATTTACATGGAGTTTAATATTCCAAAGCCTGCTTGTTCTAAGAGCTGTATCTGAGTGATTCTTACTGGCCCCAGTGATTAATGTTCATTTGTGATTACCTCTTTCATCAATAAAGCTGCAGTAAAACAAAAAGGTTACCGATAACTTACCGAATCCGATATATCCGATTACAATAAATAATTGATTTACTTTTGAGAGAAAAGGAAAGTTTTGACAGAGAATTCATCATTCCCTCACTGTGACCAAACTCAAACTTCGCAACTTACACTCTCTTAACGGGCAATTTATTAAGTGATTAAAACTTTGGAACATAGTTATCTTTGAAACGCAAACATCTAAAAATACAAAAGGGAATCATCTATAATTTTAGAATCAGCAATATTCAAAATAATGGGGAAGAAAGCTATTAATACGTAATTTATCATTATTTTGGATTTTTAGCACTTTTCGCCGATTGATTGAGTATAATAGATATAATCAATAAAGATGCTGCGGAGCTTAATTCAGGAACCTAGTAAGAAAGAAGATGCCCATGCCAGGCGGATTTAAATAATAGTGTGAAGCAAAAAAAAATAATAATATTAAAAAAAAAATAAAAATTCATAATAATAGGCTTTCCTTCATAAATTGGTAATCATTTTGCAATATTGTACAGATAATTCTATTTAATCAATACTATAATACTCTTTCGAAAACTCTCACATTAGAAACCTAGACTTTTTCAACTTATAGTTACAATGTTAGAATTATATAATTTCATTGGCCTAAAACTTAATGTATTAGACATCTGTATTTATCCCTTGAATCAACACTCAAAAAGAAAGAAATACCTTTGAAGCAAGAATCTTGTCAATATGTCGAGATAAACATTAATGTTTAAGGTGTTTGTTTTTCGTTTTGTTTTTTTGGCTTTTAGGACCCATTAGCCCGTTCAATTTGCTATCCTTGCACCAACCAGAATTATTTTAAATAAAATTTATTTTCATTATAATGATCTTCAGTAATAAGAATTTTTATGACGCCTTAATCATTATCCATCGAAAAACGTCCATTAAACTAAACTTCGGACTATAGTCGGAAATTCAAATTCAGGAATCTTTTTCTAGAAGAAGTCCGATGGTAATACACTGGTATATAATGTTAGAGAATGTTCTTAGGAGATTAGCAATCATTTGCAAACATTGGATGATTCTCACTTTTTTTTAATATGTTAACTGATGTTAAGGATATTTAGTAGAATCGGAGCTTCCGGTAGGTGGAATGTCGGAGGGGGAACCTGCCGGCTCGGTAGAAGAGGGGGTGACGCGTAATGGAGAGTTCACTAAAACCGTCGAAACAAAATATTGCTTACTCGTCGTGAACGCTTCATTTTTCGGCCTTAAAACATGGTTTCGACGTCCCGTAGGGCTTTCGAGTTAAACTCGTCGTATCAAGATCTTTAAAATGAGTCCAAATTAGACATTTTTTCTCGAAGTGCAAAAAATAGGCATCCGTTAGAGTTAAACGACAATTTCGCCATATAAACCCCTTAGGGGTTACATTTTTGAAATTCCTTTCTTAGTGGTTACCAACATCGCGTTTGAAATCAGAATTCCGAACTTCAAATTCAAGTTTTCGCTCTGCGTTGATTCTGTCAGTCAGGACAAAGCCTCTTATATATATAGAGATATAGTTTGATCTTTGTTCTAAATGATTTCCTTAAGGTTAAAAGCATGACCTCTTTCTATTCTACATGATTAATGTAATACCTCGTCATAGAAAAACGATAATTTACTTTATAACATGGCAGAATATTAGGGAGGATGTCAGCGGTGGTGGGTAGATGGTATATAAAGGGGCTAGTTATGGTAGGGTGATAAATTGGGCGGGTCGCTATATCCTTCGCGGGCTGGAGGAACCGCGCCCAATTTCTGGTGGTCTAATCTCGGCCGAGTGGCTGTCCGGATTGTCCTCCTACATGAAGGATAGTTGGGAGATTTATTAGTCCAGGAGGCGGTTGGTCCTGCCTCAATGGATATCTTAGGAATAGCAATAGGGCTGTCTGGTCCTCCAAGAAGGGAGATATAGAGGATATCCCTTCCCGCCGAGAAGCCTCACCATTGCATCCAATTCGGCTTACTTATCCCGTTAAAGGATATTTAAGTTTCCTTTAACCCTAATTTAGGTCATTATCAAAATCCCTTTCAACTTACGTTCTCCCACCGATAAAACCTTCATTGCATTAAAAAAGGAAGGAATTCTTCTATTTTTCTTTTTTTTCTTTAAGGACTATTGAGTGCGGGTTAGTTCATGAATAAAGGCCTTGAACTATTCCGCTCAAGGTTCCAGGTTGGATTCCAGCGGTGGTGATATAATATAGGGAACATTGATATAGAGTAATCAGTATTTTAATGGCCTGAAAATTACTTATTGTAACGTGACACAAAACATATGATTTAAAATAGTTTTAGTACGTTTTTGTGGCAGTTCTTGTTTAGAAACTCCCAGCCATTTCTATTTCAGACTAAATATAAGGAGCGATGGACTGCAGAGTTAGTCTTGCTTTGAAGATCGATCATATGGTTATTTTTGTGTCACTATATCGTTACAAGTTGATACGTTTTGCAAGCTTTTTGATTATTTGAGTTTATATTGTTTAAATAACATGTAAATTGAACCGTGGAAATGCATAAGGGTATAAGTGCCTTAGAATTTTTTCCAGAAATGAAATGACTTAATACCCACTAGGATCAACTACGTTCAGCGCTTACACCGATGCCATCTTTTAAACGTTCAATGAACTACTTCCTAACAACAAAAATACTTATTGCTGAACAAAAATACCATTGCTGAACAATGGCTTTGGCACATATAACAATTTGGCCAAATTTTTTTTTTTTTTTTTTTGCCTATTTTACCCTTAGGCATTTCCACGCTTCAATTATTATTTTCATTCAATAAAAAATATTAAAGCCCCATCAGTTTTGCAATATATACATAATACTAGGTCATTCATGCAGAGGAGAGTAACCAAATATGGAATAGCTCCATAAATGGAATTCCGGTATTTCCCTTAACCCAGGGGTTCCAAAACTTGTTTCCGGCGCCCTTTGCAATTAGAATTTTTCCGTCACACCTCAGACCAAACCTTATTGTAATTTTTCTCCATTTCGAACTTAGATAGGCATTACTTAATATATCTCCTATGTGTGCAATTTTCTTTAGTAAATAATTTAAATTTATGATATTAATGTCTCCACTAATAGTGAAAAATTAAAGGCAAATACTATATATATGTAATAATATAAAATACATTTAGTTGTATTATATATTTGTTGAGACTGAACAGACACTGTTGTCAATGTTATTTACATATTGTTGCACTATCCGTATCCATTCAGTACATCCATCCACTACAATTTTAAGCAATAAATTTGATGCGGCTTGGTTAGTTTAAATATAAATTAAACGCGTATTTCAAATTGACAAATAATTAATCGTATTGCAACGGGAAACACAAAAAAAAAAAATGATTGAACAGAGTTCTGGAATAGTTGTTGGAACAGTGGGAACAAACTGTTCTGTCCTTGTTCGTGACTGTTCGAGAATAATCTACGCATGTCTGGAACCTTCTAGACTGTTCTTATACAGACTAAATATAAGGAGCGATCTACTTCAGGTTGTCTTGCTCTGAAGCTCGAATCATATGTTTAATTTTGTTTTACTGTGTCGTTACAAGTTGATACTTTTTGTAACATTGTTGATTAATTGTGTTTTTATTGTGCGTCTGTCATTGTAAATTATTATTTTTTCTAATAAAAATTATTTAAACCCACCAAAAAAGTGTTATTAGCAACCCCAAAAGCGTTATAGTATGGACATGAAACTATTTAATGGGATGGGAAGGTTAGTAGCTCTAAACTAAAACTTAAACCTTTCATAAAGTAATAAAATTATAGTTATAATACTTGGTAAGGGAAAATGACTGACCCCCATTTAACCCATTTTGTCCAGGAAATGCGTTTATTCATTAACGATATTAATATTGTTTTTAGTAAATTGTTATGAAGTTTCTGTTTTTAATTAATTTTTAAGATTTAAAAATCTTGCAAATATAAACTTGCTCTCTTTCAAGGAATTGCCTATGTTTTGAGATATGAAGTTGTTGAAAGAAGTGATCAGTGTGATAAATTATTCAGTTATCTTTAAATACTTCTACAAGAAAAAATTAAAAAACAAATAATGACTAAAGTTAAAAAAGTTATGTTAAAATGGGACGGAAGAAACCAAAATAAGTCTTCCGACCCATCCAAAACCTTCAAGACCGGACGAGGTTTGTTCGAGATTGTTCATAGGCTGCCAAATATAATTGAACAAGGGGCAAGGGTAACAAGTTCAATTTTTGCAGCTAAACTTCGGTAGAAATTGACAGCGAGGAATAGAGTTACATTTAACAGTACCGTTCCATACGATATAATTTACTAGAATAAAAATTATTCGAATCCGTGTCAGTTTTACGATAAGTACTGCTATACAGGAACTTCCTACAGAGGTAAAATATTAAACTGAGCTCTTGGGCTCATATTAGCAGAAATGGAAAACGAAGCAGATGCAGATAAAAGAATAAGGAAAAAAAGAATTGCGTAGATGATTAAAGGTGGGTTGAGGAGAAACTCGGTTGCTTCAAGTAGTCCACCCGCCATGAAAGCTGGAAACAATTTCACTAATGCGCACTCCGAATCCTGGAGCATTTGAGAGTTGCAAATGAAGGATTCACAATATGGGCCTTTTTTTTTTTTTTTTTTTTAGTGTACCTTTTACTTGCCGAGACCGCAGCGAGCTCCTCACAGTAATGGAACCCTTATCAGGAATAAGTATTATTAATTTTCACTTCCCTCAGGTTACAAAATACAAATCTGACTATTAACGATGTAAAATTATAATAGTTAATACATAAAATAAAATGAAATCATGATGTTCCTAACCTCATCACATAAGAACGGCAGATTTACCTACTTGTTCTTTTAAAATATGCCTAATAGTAAGAATTATATGGATGAGTAAATGAAAATTAGAAAAGTTAGAGGTGATTCATCTTCGTTATTCGCTTATAAGTCGGGAAAAAAATCCATCTAGTGTTAATACTGAAAAGGTGAATTTTTTTTGGATTCCCTGTAAAATAAAAAAAAATAGTGAAAATTGGACAGTTATTAACCAAGTTGCAGCGTTATATATTTTTGCTTCTTACGCTCCGTTTATCTAAATTGTAACGCGGAATAAAAAAACTAACCACAAAAACATCAGGACTTGTTGTTGGAACGAACAAACAATTGGAACAAACTGTTCGAGAACCATCTACGCTGGCCTAGAACCTTCCAGACAGTTCTTCTTCAGACTAAGGAGTGATGGTCAGCAGTGTTAGCTTTGTTCTAAAGCTCAAGTCATGCGGTCATGTCACTGTGTAGTTACAAATTGATACTTTTTGTAACCTGCTTAATTAGTTGTGTATTCATAGGGATTATAAAATCTTATCTTTCATTAGTAATTATTTCAACCCACAAATTGTTACAAAAAATGAAATGATGTTCATTGGCAGCCGGATGAAGTGAGAACGATTAGACAGATTTGGCTACTTTTTCTTTTAAAATATTCGTAATAGCTCGAATAAGAAGTTTGTGGGGGACAAAGTTGTGTTACAATAGTTTAATCAAAATATTTTTTTATTTAAAGACTAAATGAGTAATAAAGAACCTTTATTTTAAATCTGAAACTCATCAATAAGCTTTGAACATGGAAATTAAATAAGAACTTTCGGTAAAAGTAACAGAATTATAAAAAAAATATTAGTTTTTTTTCGTGTTTACTTGTAAGGTGAAGAAAACCCCTATTCCGCATTACATGGGAATTCATTGAAGTAATATCAAATGTAAGGTAATATTATATAGAATATTACATCGAAAGTTCTTCACTTCAGCTCGGCTCACTGATTTCAAGAAAATATCAGGGTTTACATACGAAGGGAAGATTTCACGGTTCAAAATTATATCAACGGATAAATTCAATCTTTAATAGATATTGTTGGGAAACATGAAGAAAAGTGTAAGCAAGTCCAGAATTGCGAGGATTTACCAGTGTTGATCCAGTAATCAGTTCACGCGTCCGCAAACCAGTAATAACGTTCCACGAACCTAAATTTGTTTAAAGGGTTAAAAAAGAATAGGAGTTATAGAGTTCTCGAGCCTGAAAGATGTCAGGGTACTCGTTAAAGATCCCTATCCTAATTATACCTGGATAGGCAAAATTTAGGACTCCCACTGTAGCAACGTCCGATTAGCCTTAGTAGCATAAACTGTGTCATTAGATGAACGTTAAACAAACAAACGTACAACGGCGGGCAGATCACAACTTTTCACTATTTTTCTTTTCGCTTTAAATTGAACGACTGAGGTTTACTTTTATTCACTTATTCTAAAAAAAGGAATAGCTGATTGGATTACTATAGCAATAGCAAGTATTGCTTTTGCTTAAGAGAAATTTCTATTTCTGAGTAACTCAAAAATATATGTTTGCCGTCCGGTTAATAGACGAGGGTAACTGAACATTGAGGAAGGAAATGCTGCAAGATTCCATATTTCAACCCCATACCTGACACGTCACAAAAACAAATATATTTATTATGACTTTATTATTTGCCAGTGAAACAACATAAGCTAAAGGAAGGCATTTTTTTTTTTTTTTTTTTTAAATTTTGGAGGCTATTTATTTACAGTAAGATGTTCTGATAAAAACCAGAATATCCCGATGTGAAGAAAACCTATGGTTGCAGCAAGATAAGTGCAGAAGGCTGCAAAAAACAGATTTTTCAGAGAAAAGGGGTAAGAAAGAGGGTCCTAGTTTATGAAGACCGATAGCCGGCCGAGAAGGGTCTCCTCAGCTCGGAGCCAATCTCCGCAGGCTAGGGCCAACGTAAAATAAATTTTAGTGTCAGGCCACTTGCCTAGCAACACCCAGGCTAAAAGCCCTACCACAATACAAGTAGTCAACCCTTTGTAATACTGAAATGAAAAACACTAAAATAAGACATTACACCTTCTTTTTATTTCTCAGAGGTCCGTTTAAGCATCATTAATTTGCGTTACTATGATTAATAATTACGAATTAATCAAGTGATTAATAATATTCATTGATATTATAATAATATTTATTTCTGTTTAAGACAGACTTTAAACAAAGGACTGAAAATACTGCACTCACGTTTTTCCAAATCATCATAAATGAAAATCAGACAGAAACTCAATACATACACATAATTACTGGAACCCATTTGGACATACGCCTCATAAATTTATGGATCGAAGACAAACTTAAAAAAACTACAAACCTTCAAATCCAAAATTTTACGACTAGTAACGAACGCACCTTTGTACATTAGTAACAAAACACTACATACCGACTTACAACTACCAACTATCGACAAACAAATAAGGACTCTCTATTCTGGCTTCCATATCAAATAACACGGACATAACAATAGACTTATTAATGACATGGCCACGACTGAGATGCCATGTATGAGGCGACTGAAAAGGAGCTGGATGAGAGACCTCCTCTCCTGTAACAACCCGGGATGATGCGCTGCTGGGCACTATCTTCCCTCATGCCTAAAATGCCAACATCAAAGCAGTTTATATCACATTTGCTGATTGTCGCTAAGCTGTGCCAGATGCGAATTAAAATATGAAGCAAAAAAAGAATGAAAATCTGTTTTTAATTAATCTTTGACGTTTGTTCAGTGATATATTATACAGAAATAAAAATGTACGAAAACATAAGAAAAACAATCTTTTTTTTCAAGTGTTATATAGTGAAATCATGACAAAAACTGAATATCTACACTTATTTGCCAAAACCCATTATCATATACCTAGATAGGCATATGATAAATATCATTCATACTGATAAAATATTTTCAGTATATAGTTTAATTATGGTTTTTATTTCTATTTTTTATTACTGTATAATTCTAAATTATTTTTAAAAATGTAAAAGATAGTTTAATTTTTTTTTAAAGTTTAGTTTTTGTTAAAATCTTTAAATATGCACATTTCGTAAACGTGAAAATTTACATTTAATTAAGGTGTGTTTTAAGTATATCATGAAAACTAATTTTTTTTAAATAACCTTTAAAAAGGTTGCTTGTTTTTTTAACGTCCCTTTATACTACTAAGGCTAATCGGACGATGCTACACTGGGAGTCCTAAATCTTGGCTATCCAGGTATAATAAGGATAGTGATCTTTAACGAGTACCTGACATCGAACAGGCTAGGGACCTCCATTTTACGTCCCATACGAGGGACGGCATTTACTCCCATTAAAAAATCTTAGGGCCAACGCGGGACACGAACCCGAAAAAAATTGCGTGTGTCTACCATATAATCATGACTAAAAGAAAGTACCAAGTAAATAAAGGAAACAAATAGAGTTCTTTTTTTTTTTTTTCCAGTTTTGGCCCCTTAATATCTCAGAGGTTCGTTTCCGAAAAACAGGGATCCCCTAGGACAATTATTTTTATAATTACCAATAATCTATTTTTAACTTAAATTAACATAACAATAGAAAGAAACGCCTGAAATTCATATTATATCTAACCAAGGAACGAAATTGAATTAAAGTTATTGAAATGAAAAAATGAAAATTATTGAAATGATTTTTTATTCAGAGAAGTAACAAAAGCAATCAGATGGAATTTAAGCTCGAGCTGCTTATAAAGATTCAAAAATTCTAAAAATCAACCCTCCTTTTATTCTCCAAGAACTAAAAAACACCTAACTAACAAGAAATTTTCCTATGGCGTTCCCTAAAATTTCCTTCAACCTAAGAAGTATAAAAATATGAAAGTAATTTTGTTAATCTTTTTATAGCACTTTACCAGGATTAGTAGTTAGTTTCTAACAACAATTCCCAACAACAAAGACATAATTCCGAACGCTAAAAGAAGAAAGTATAATTTGGCATTTTATTAATAAGGTCCAATTTTTTTTTATTGAATACGAAAGAATTTCACAATAACTGATCAAAATGATTAAATTATAGCACCCCATTACAGTAGAGAAATCTTTCTGCGAGAAAACACATAATTACTTTTATATGTATTCATTGATGTAATAATTAAATTGAATTTGTTGTTAACTGTATAGCTTTTTCCTGGAAATAGGATATGTTTTTTCCCCATTAGTAGGTTGAGGAAATAATTGGAGGAAAAACTCGAGTTATTTATTTAGAAATCCAGAAAGAGCCCCATATCAATAACCGGAGTAAAGTGTGTAACCGTTTTATCATACAATTTTTTTGTGCTTTAGTTGGTACACTTAGAGGTCAATTATCCTGATATTTTTTTCTTTCCTGTTCTTTCAATATAAAAACGCTCCGTTTCGCGTATTTTGCTCCTTTTCCGTTTATACGCCGACCAATGAACCCATTTGTTATAAATTATGTCATGAATCAAGTCCCGAAATTCAGCCATTTAGATATTAATCATTTACAAGTTGTTAACAAATTTGTATATTTTATACTTAGTTATTTCTTGATTGTTCTTCTTCCTCGGCGCTACGGTCCTGATAGGACCTTGGCCTCTTCAACAATTCTTTTCCATTCATTTATCTCTTTATTGTTACTATGTTTTAAAATAACTTTAACTGTAATTATCGATATTTTAGATTAAGTTAAGAAATGATAGATAAATAACAAAAAATAACCTACGATGCCCTTGAGCCTTAAGTCGATAGTTCTGTTATTTGAAGAAAGTCTGAGTTGAATCAAACCAATTTTGAGGATTATACTTTTCATTAAGTCAAATAATTGATGTTGATAAAGTATTTGGTTTGAAGTTTGGTTTATTTTCTATATTTGACTTTATCGTAGTTCTTCACAAAAGTCTGTATAATGTTGCACCTGTTCAATCAGTGTCTTTTAGTTATATTATTATTCATATAATTAATTCCCTCAGAATTTAATAACTTCATTGAATTTATGACTTAATATATTTTAGATTTCTATAAATGGACTCAATACTTAAAAATTCTCTTAGATTTGTGATTTCCATATTTCTTTTTTTTTATTCGGTACCCCTTCCTGATCATTTGTAGCATACGGGGTCATACGAGGTTACTCTATACCTCGTTCCACAAGTGTAGAACCAACCTATCCTATCCACCATGGGAATATCTTATCCTATCCGTGCATCCGCGAAATAAATACAAGTCGGCTGGAGAATACAGCGGTCCGCGCTCCAAAACGCTCGGCTATCTCGGCCCGATCTCCTTATTTCAAATTTGTTTGTAAATTTTTCCATTTCCCAATAACATGTCATTTTATTATTAATTCTTTGTCTGTTATATCCAAAAAATAATCATATCACTCTTATACTCTCTAGCCTTTTGTAATTTAATCCTTTAAGGGGGTAACCTTTTGTACTTAATATTACACGGTTTTAAGCGGGAGTGATACTCATAGAGTTAGTTACGAAATTCCAGGTACCATATGCGTAGACTTATTTGGGTGCTTCCCTTATTGCGAAGGATTCTGCAGTTGGCGAATTATAAAATAGCAACGAACTTCATTCTTAAGACTGGATGCGCACGTATAAGATGTATCCCTCCCCCCCCCCCGAGAAAGAAAGAAGAAATACCATATATTTCTACAACGTTTCGAGAAACAATTGTCAGGCTTCACCTGTTACGAGTAGCTAAAGACTGTTCTAATATGGCTGTGATTTTTACCCTTGGGGGAAAAGTTGTATCTGGTAAATCTTGAATATTTTCCAGTTTTAATGTCGGGCTTTTAATTTTAAAGAAAAACTGTATCTACTTAACAGAAATTTGCTCAATGCATGTTTTAAGTTAGTTTTGAATTTTAACTCATATTTAATTGATCATGTAAAGTGAAACATAACACAAAAGATATGGTATAGGATAGTTGTTTCTTTGTTACAAAGTGATAATTTTAGTAACCTGTTTAATTATTTGTGTTTCAATAATGTGTGTGGCATTGTAAATTATTATTCAAGTTCAATAAAAATTGTTTAAACCACATAAGTGTTACAAAAACAATATACTTCCTAATTAGAGGGCGAATACGCTGACTTTTACAAACGAGCTTTCAGTAGGCAAAATACTCCAGTGCATATCCACACGGCGAGCTCTGTTGTATACAACGCTTCAGAGCTGTTATAGAGGTAGTACCGCAGATATATGACCCCTAATTATATCATACTTGAACCGTTATTACAACAACGGGAACAACAAAGGAAATGATTTAAATATTTAAACGAAATTAAATATATAAAGCCAGGCAATTAATGGTTCATTGATCGGCTAAAAATTTTAATATTAAATCAGTATACATTTTTTTTTTCATTTTAGAATATTTTTAGAAACAATATCATTTTTAAAATGCCCTTTTCATGGAAGTAGCCCAAAATAAATTTTAAAAATCAAGTCTAAGGCTTGAGGTCGTTATTAAATCTCCCCACGGATTATTGGACGAAATAAAGTATCCGAAGGACAGCCGACAAGCCCTAGAGCCATAACTCATCGATTGGGAGGTGACAGGCGAGCCCTAGGGACTAAGGGAAGGGAAGATGGGTTCCCCGGCAAAGGGTTGAAGACCACTCACTCAATACACCATCCACCCCTGGCCGATAGACCCTCCCCTCCGTATGCTTCTACCCCTGCTTTCCTCATCAATCAGCAAGATAACTGGACCGCCTATTGAATACGGAGGGATTTGAGATAGTAAAATAATTCAAAATTAAAATTAAACTGAAATTGATAACAGCGTTAAAAAATTTTATAATAATGGAAGAATTATCCTTTGTATAACGGCCGTTTCAAATTTCTATTTTAAAAGTCGACGTTTCGGGCGTGAGAACTTCTCCCATGAAATCAATTGCTGAGATTTTGAATTATCTCGAAATCTCTAATTATATTGAATAATGTAATATAAACGTAATTTAAATATATTTTTATTTTATTTATTTATATATGATAACTTGTGACATTTTTATTAAATTTGCTATCTACTAGCGTAATAAGCAAATATGCTGGCATGACTTATGATATGAAAGAATGAAAAACACACACTAAACAAACACAAAACAAAACAAATCAACAAACAGAAATACAAGAACAAAGCAAAAACGAGAAAGTTGATAAATGTAAGAGAAAACAGTAAGATAACTGTTTAGTGCAGAAAATCTCGTGGCCAACGCCTCAGCAGTCTTCTTGGAGGATTATAAGGGTTTGTGGGAGTGTCTAGAGCTTGAGTAAGTGGGTTGGAATTTAGAGTAAGTCTGTCATGAAAGTTACGGTAGCGATCTATGGCTATTACTTCGACGTAAGGAATGTCTAGGTCAGTGTGTAAGGTCTCATTGGTGACATAAAAGGGGGCATCTACGATCTTTCTTAGTATTTTAGATTGAAATGACTATATGAGTCGTATAATAGATTTTTTGGCTGTTCCCCATAGCTCAATACCGTAAGTCCAAAGTGGTTTAAGAAGTACTTTGTAAACGGTTAATTTGTTTGTCAGAGATAATTTTGAACGTCTGTCAAGTAGCCTTGAAAGAAGTCCATATCGCTGGTTCAGTTCTTTTCTTTTGCGTTTACCATGGTCTTTCAAAGTCAGCCGTTTGTCCATGTAAAGGCCGAGATAGCGTACTGAATCAGAGGTGAACGAAGGGTATCGGAATGTTGTTAAAAAAATACCTGAGGGCAAGAGTCATGCTTAAGTGAAAATGAGACCTATTGGCTCTTGGCTTCATTAATTTTTAGCCTCCATCTTCGAATAAATATATAAAATGTATTAATTTTTATAATGATAATTTATACATATTGTGACGTGAAAACAGTCACAATTTATGTTATATTTATTTTTTATAAATATAAAAAATAAATAAAACAGAATGTAAGTACTTCAATTATTTTAAGCTTCATGAGATAAAAAGGTACTTAAATTTATAATTGTTGATCTAAAAAACTCGATAACAGAAACCAAACATCACAGTGTTAATTTCAAGGATGAATATTTCTTTTCTACTGCACGAAGAAGAACTTGAACTTTCTTAAGAACGGCTGCTATAATAATAGATTCATGGAGACAGAATTGGAGTAGTTCTGAAGAAAAGGATCTTCCAACTTCATCATCACTGGATGAAAGAAGTATCTCTTGTTCATTTCAAGTGCTTCGCTAATTGGCTAAGAAAGCTAACAGGGAAAATGAATTACCCACAAACCTTAGAAGAAAACTTAGTAGCGCTAATACTACAACTTCCACACAAAGGGAAAAAAAAAGATAAACTAATATAAACATAAAATTACTTATCGAGTTTCAATCATCGATAGAAAGATTTTAAATTCGAAGAAGGGTTAATTTATCATAATGAAATGCTGTTTTCCTCTCTTAAAATATGTCCTTTTATAAAAATTATTTAATTTGAAAATATAAAGCTAAGGCAGTCGGAACGAAACTTTTGCGTTTTTATAAAAATATAGATATTATAGGACAATAAGAAGACATTATAGGACCATATGAACCCAGGGGTCTAAACAAACTATAATAAAACCAATACATAAATATATTTGAAAAGATGAAAATACCTTGGACTTATTACAAATTTCACTTAATTTAAAATTAAATTAAATGTATGGTTTGTCAATCCATAAGAAATTCCGATTCAGCTTTCCGAAAAGCTTCATTCCTAAAATTCCTAAGCCCAGATCATTTATCATTATTTTTTTTTTCATTAGGGACATTTAATTTAGTTTCAGATAAAGGACAAAAATAATATGGTGTAAGGAGCTCAAAAAGACAGTAATTAACTCCAATAGTTATCAAAATTTTACAGTTGAAAAATAAATATATTAATTTCAATGGTAAATTTACAATACAGGACAGTGTAACAATAAACAATATGTATAAGATTAGAAAATATAAGGTGGGGGGGACTTGTTTTTCATATATGTATATATACATACATACATATATATATATATATATATATGTGTATGTATGTATATATACATATATGTATATATATTCTTTTTTTTTTATAATCAATTAGCCAGTCACAGCTGAAACTTCCTCTGTTTTGTTGTTACCTGTCATTCCGAAATTGGAAGTAAAGTTGTTGAGTCGATGAAACCTACGTATCTCAGTTCTATGTGTCAATTGAGTGAGAGTTTTTGCGTCGCTTGAGCAGGTTGCTGCTGTAGTGTTATGGGCTGTTCACGAATTTCTCCACGCTCTAATAAGCATGTCTTCACACCATTTGACCAGAGGATTTTTTACACGACCAGGTTCAGACGACCCATTGCCTTTTAATCCTTTGATTCCCAAAGATTAAACTTTAAGCTTTCTGTTGGCCTTGAGGAGATCGATAAAGCTTTCATGTGAATCACTGATATTTATTAAGAAGTAAATTTTAAAATCATAAAAAAAAAGTATATGTTTTTATGTTAATAATAGTAAGTGGTGGCAGTCTGTGCTTACGTCATATGTGGACAGGTATAAGGTTTTGTATGTGCATATAAGTTATATTTTGTTAGTTAGTAAGTTATAGTACATATAACAAAAAAAAAACAAAAAAAAAAAAACAGGATTTGCAGATTGCGAATCAAAACAGGTCTACTATAGATCGTTTTAGATTGTAGATCATTTACTAAAAAATGTTATCGACAGATTATCTTTAAAAAGGGGCAAAAAAATTATATTTGTCACTGATATTTATTAAGACGTAAATTGTAATTTTAAGATCATCAAAATATTTTTTTTATGTTAATTAAGGAACGGGTAGTGGGGAAATTAACATTAAAAGGTACCTAAAAAAGACCTTATGTTTTACACCTATAAACCCCAATAAACATAGCTCTGTAAGTGCTACCAAACAAGGACTTTACAATACCATGTCAGTACCGATACTTCTTTCGGTACTATACTTATCCTACTATAAGGTACTGTAATATCCGCACTCAATATTATAGGACATAAAGTATAGATGCTTGTCGATACAGATACTTGAAGAAAATGTATGTAGAAGAAAATGTATTTACCATTAATTTCTTACTTTTTGAACCAAATATGAGCTGTAATAGCTTTTTATTTTATTTATTTTTTTATGCCTCAGAATCAAAAAGTTGGACCTTACAGCCTTTTCCATTTTCACACTTCAATTATGAACCAAGAGCTCTATAACAAATCCGATTTAAAGTACCAGGAATTCTGAATAAATTTTTTCCGCAAGCTCTGGGAATACCTACTCCAATGGAAAAATATAAGCTTGAATAAGCCGGACTAAAATGAATTTTAAGGAAAGCTTATAATAACTTTAAAAGGTTCTAAGAAGGGAATTATATAAATACTGAAAAATATTTAAATACGACTTCTTGAAATAAAATTTCATTATTCATTATTAATTGATTTTTTTGTTCACAAACATCGCTGATTCAGGCCAAATTTCAACATTTGTGATTTGAGCGAGTGATAAGGTAAAAAAAAAAAAAAAAAAAAAAAAATCATCGTTATTAAAATTATTTCAAACTTCAAGAAAAGTCATGGTGTAAAGAAAGGAGACAAAAATTCAGCGATAGAGCTATAAAAAAACCCCAGAGTAAAACAATGTAAGCCTTTCGACGCGGTTATTCTGAAAAGAATTTAAAAAGGCTTTCATCACCTTCGTTTGTGAAGTAATCCTTTTCACCCTTCAAAGTGGCTATTTACAAATAAAGTTGAGATGTTCACAATACTGAATTAATACAAGGTTGTCAAGATAACTTTGTTTTTGATATAGGATACGTTTTACAGGAGTGATGAAAACACACAAGTACCAGTAAAATATTACAGGAATATCAAATATAACTCAATGGCATAATAATGCCATCTATAAAACTAAGATATACTTCCAACTAACTTAAGAGTATTTCAGGTACTTTAAATATAAGGAGAGGCAACAACTATTCACGTAATACTTATCTCCAGTCTGCAGCTAATAATAAAATGTGTCATTCAAAGAAATATGACAATTGCAGACAAATGGGTTTGAATGAAGTTTAGTAGGGAACAAGTATTGAAGTATTTGTAAGTGGTTCCTATTTAATTGTTCGGTATATCTATAAAAAAACAAAGCCATGTTGATTTCTATAAGTATGAAAAGGTATTTAGTTTCTTTGGCAGTTTCAGTTTTAAAATATCAGTGCAGATTGAGTCTATTCTTAATGTACTGTCAATTCATTGTAACTGACACGCCTCGCGCAGCATTCTTCGGTCAAAGTTACAACCGAGATAGTGGACATATACAAGTGTTATTCAATAATTCAACTCCTAAAAATGTTTTTAAAGCTTCAAAATGGAATAGGTTACTGCAATTATACCGATTGAACCTTACTACAATACATCTCATATGTGGTGATGGAAGACCAATAAAAAGTTGGAATACCCTGTATCTTTGCTACATAAAATAGTGATTCGATGTAAGATATTTTTTAGGAACTTTATTTAGTAAACAAGTGTGTAGGAAGAGAATATTAGAATTATAGATAGATATAGAGTCTCATATTATTTCCAAAATCACCTAATCCTGCAGATATAAGCCAAATTTTCGCCTATTCAGGTATCTCCAGGGCTACAAACGTTCTACAAGCAAGATACAAACAGACTGAAACCTTCCCATATGGAAGGAGAGCTAACATGAAAAAAAAATCAATGAATGTTTGTAGCCCTGAAGATACCTGAATAGACGAAAATTTGGCTTATATCTGCAGGTTTATGGGAGTTTTGGAAATAATATGAGACTTTGTGGCCTAACCTCCTACATCTGGAATTTTATTATTTATTTAACACGTTAGTTGCGGCATCGGTCCCCAGGGTCCGATACCTTACATTCCCTTCTTAACAACCGATTTTCAAATGAAAATGTCCGAAATTCCGAACACTTCAAACACTCAATTTAGTCGATTTTAAATGAGATAATTGCATTTTAGTGCAGAAAATGTTGGTAACAGCTGAAATTCTGTTGTGTTTTAGAATCGGACTCCGAGGTCCGATTTTCGATAATGAATGGCGTAAATCCTGTATCGGCCTGTCCTTCGCCTATTATGTCTAGTTGTCTACTATAGTCTGCCTATTATAGTCTATTTGAATCCTTACCAAGAGATAATGCCCTTGAGACGCTCATTTGATTCCTTTTTAATCAAAAGATAACGCTTTCGTCAAAGCATTCCCATCGGACTTCGACGCCCGATATCGTCTGTGGCACGCCGTAAAATCCGCCGCCGCACATAACGTGTTAAATGGCACTACAGTCCTTTGCGGAACATGGGCCCCCTCATTAAGTCTTCTCCATTCCTCTTTATCATTCGCCACTGTTCTCAATCTCTTAACAACCATGCAACGAAGGTCTTCCTCTATATCATCCAGCCATCTTAGACACGGCCTTTCTCTCAATTTTCTCCCATCAAGATTACCATACATGATCAGGATACATTACATACATATATACACAGGAATTACATACAGACGCAGGAATACATTACTTAATTATATACATACACAAGAATTACATACATACACAGGAATTTTGAAAACCCTCCTTCTTCTTCTTTCTTGGCACTACAACTCTTGTAGAGTCAAGGCCTCCTGTAACATGGTCCGCCAGCGCTCCCTGTCGGTAGCCGCCGCTCTCCAATTGCGGATCCCCATGATGGATCTGGCATCCGCTGTCACTCCATCCATCCATCGGAGCCTAGGTCTTCCAACTCTTCTGGTCCCATGAATCGTCTCCTCCAGGACCTTTCTAGGAATCTGATCCTGGGACATTCTCATTACGTGGCCTGCCCATCGAAGCCGTCCCACTTTTATGATCCTTACAACATCTGGGCTCTCGTAGAATTTTGAAAACCCGTTTTTCCTTTTTTTTTTTTTTTTTTTGGAATGAATAAATGAACCAACAAAAACTAATAAATATATACATATATGTAATATATTTCAAGAGCTCACCTTGGTCAGTGCGACGGCTGGGAAGTCATCCCAGAGCAGGACAGCCTCCTCCCCCGTGTTGCCCAGCCTCTGGCCCTTGAAGACCCTGGCAGCTGTGTTGGTAGTCACCCCTAGACCATCCGCGATGAGTAGGACCATGTTCTTCGCCTTCAGTCGAGGGTCACTTCCTTCGGCTCTTTTCGTCACTGCAGCTCGGCCAAGTTCGTACCAGTAATCTCGATCTGTAACAGGATCGGTAAGCTAATATAACGAAACGAAACTTAAATAACACTTTAAAATTAAATAAAAATAGTGGAACCTTAAAAGTCTGCATGTAATAACATACGAAAATATATATATAAAGATTAAATAACGCTAAGAGTTTATTAATATAATGTTTAACTTAATTAAAGTTTATTCAAAGAAGACTCAAGTTAAATTAGATATCTGACGGAGGAACTTATTACTTACCGTCTTAACTCTGACATTTCAATTATTGTTTGTGACAACTTCACTGAAAGTTTTTTATTCCTAATTTCTTTTTTTTTTGGAGGGGGGGGGGGGGGGGAGGGAAATGTTCATGGCCCCCGCAAAAAGTTTTTAACACATAAGAGACCAAAGGTTATGCACAAGCCCACTGTCCGGCAACCGTCCCACAGTGGGACGAATCGCCAATCTAGGAGGAAATAATTCTGGAAGCGACTTATTTCATATTAATGTTTGTAGAAAATTAAATTTAAGCATGGATTAATAAATAAAAGTTAAAATAATGTTTTTTGACAGTTTTCATGAAAAAAATTTATAATTAAAATATTAAAACAAAATAAATTTATTCAGATAAATTGAAAGTAATAAAACAATTATATTTACATTAATCTATTAAAATTTCTATTATTCAAAAAGGAAAAAAAAATATATTAACTATAAAATAACGTAAAATACATTTTTAAAAAATGATATAATAAATTGTAATATCGAACTGTAAAAAGAAGAAAATATCCGAATTGTTTTTTATTCCAAATCATCTAAATCTGAATCCAGGTTAGATTCATTTCAGAATCCACCATCAACCTACTGTTATCAACATCTATAGGTTATAGCAAAGGAAGTACATCTCTTGGTAATGCGTTTCTGTATTTTCGTGGGGTATCCCTAGAGGTATTGATGAGAGGATATGATGTCAACAGTAGCATATTCATATTCTGTTTGTAGATACCCCTGAGTTCTTACGTGTATGAAACTCCCTAAAGCTTGTTAAATCTTTATTTCTGACTTCTTGAGCTTCTTCAGAAAGGATACCAATACGTAGTAGACAATATTTTAAAATTTCAACACCATGAATTGACAGTTTATGCATTGTCACCGGCATATGATACCATGGATATAAGCGAATGTATAATTGCCCCGTTTCAGTTATGAAATCATTTAAATTTTGCACATCAATATTTTACCCAGATGAAATTGCGGATAAAATTTATTAAGAATATTTTCATCTATGCCTGTAATAGGGGAACTCAAGACAAAATTTTTAAAGAAACATCTGGCAGAATTTGTAGAACTAAACGTTGCGGTCTATCGACGATCAAACCCATTTTTTCTTTAAATTCGATCAGAATGTCTGATCTCCTTTTTCTTACATCAATTTTATCTTCTTCACTCCTTACAGCCCACTTTTTAATATTTAGTCTGTACCTAATAATAAAAAAAAATTCGAATATTCTGATCCACAAGTGTAAACTTGAATGACGGAAACGATAATTTTTTTTCGTTGCAATTTAGAGATAAAACGCCTGGTTGAACATTCATCGATTTAAGAGTTGCTCCACAAATATAGCAGGTTTAGCTTGATTTTTCATCCGTGAGAGCACTGCTCACTTTACTATCAACCATTTTGAGAGAAAAATATACATTCAACCGTATATTATATATAGTACCTTATTCCTCGAAAGGAAAAGATCTCATTTCAGAAAAATCTTGCGATTTGCTTTTAACCGTTTTACTTATGGTCAACGAATCTCGTTTTTTTATAGCTGCGGAGATTTCCGTAATGTATTCCAATGAAACTGGTATACTATATATCTATAACTTTCATTAGCACCTCTCTAATGCCTCAAAATACTAAAAATATAGGCTCTCATCACTGACAGATTTACACCTTTAAGAAATCCGTACACCTTTATTAGCAGGTATTAGCAGTTCATAATTAATACTTTATTTCTGTATAGTGTGGACTATATTCTGTATAAATATCTCGGTGTAGATCGGTGTAGATTTTTAGTAATCCCATTTTATATTAGAAAAAAAAATAGGTTATCGACTATTGAAAATTAAGGAGGGTGCTCTTTACTATATCCATATTTAAAGAACCAACAACTTATATAAACTTAATTTCTGAATCATCTTCCATTGACTAGCATACATTTTTTTCAAAAAAACACGATCCACTCAACGATATAATTGGTTTTACAATATAATATGAAAATAAGCTGACTAAGCATTATGAGAGAAATACCGTATTCAAACCCCCGTAATTCTGTAAATATTTGCTTCAAGAGATTAATAATTTGTAAATGACCTAGCTAGACTGTTGTTTTCAAGAGACGGACATGATTTTTTCATTTCGTTGATGTTAACTATTTCCCCCTAGATTGGCGATTCGTCCCACTGTGCGTCCGGTGGAAGACAATAAAATATAAAATCGTTCTTGACAGTTTTTTAAAGAAAATATTAGACTGCTCACTAAATATAGTATATATTAAGGATCTAGATGAACTTATACTAACCTGCACTAAAACTCATGCACTTTATAAAATAACCAGATTTCAAACAATATATTATATATATTAATTACTAAATGATTACCGGGAATTAAAATGCTTATCCTGGGAAAACATTTATGTATTATCACGTTGTAAAAAAACAAAACAATAAAAACGTATGGTTTAGAATAGTTATGGAACTTTTTTTTGGAACGAACTAACAGCTGGAACAAACTATCATGGCACATGTTTGTGACTAAGATGTTCGAGTAACATCTACGTTGGCCTAGAAGGTTCTAGACTTTTCTCCCTAAGACAACATATATCAGGAGCGATGGACTCGAGAGTCTAGTCATTGTTCTGAAGCTCAAGTCATATGTTATTTCTGTGTTCCAAACTGATAATTTTTGTAACCTGTTTTAATATTTGTGTCTTCATAATTTGTGTGGCATTGAAAATTTTTATTTGGTTGAAATAAAAATTGTGTAACTTACGTAAGTGCTACAGTATTTGTCTCCTTAATTTGATTATGCGATTCTTACAAATTTTATATTTAGTTTTTTTTTTTTTTTTTTTACTTCTTCGGATAACTAGGAGTTTTTAATTAGTCTGAACAAAAAAATTAAAGATACTTCATAACGATTTAAGCCCTATCACGATGACAAAACCTACTTGTTATTACAGAATATTTTATTGATATGACAATTTAAATAAAAATCGAAACAGTCATTTTGGAGAAAATGATGGAATGATATTCTATTTCCATTTACTTAATTTTGACGACAAAACTGCTGTAACGTCATTGGCATTCACCAAACTTAAATATGACATTGTAGTTTCGTACCACTTATAATTTCTTGCTAGGCAGTTCGGTTTTAAACACAATCCTTGTTTGAAGTTTTTTTTCTTACTTCCACTTACCTATATATGAAATATATAGTAACGGGAAATATTGCGATCGTGAAAAATGTCGACTTCCAGTTTTCAACGGAAATACACGTTTCGAGTCCAAATAACCAAGTGTGTGTGTGTGTGTATGTTTCAACAGACTAGCTCAAAAACTATAAACCGTGCTAACTTGAAATTGGGTATTTAGTGTATGTATATGCCCGCGATGTGATAGCAAAAATTTCATCAAAATTGCTCAAAGGGAGGGGGTACTTTATTTAATAACTTTTTAAGTTTTTTTCGATTTTACGATTTTGGTCAAACTGGGTATTTGATGTATATATATGGCAAAGATGTGATAGCCAACATTTCATCAAAATTGATCAACCGGAGGGGGGACTTAATTTATAAATTTTGTTTCATTTTCACGTGTTTTTTTTTTATTTACTCAAAAACGGCTTTAACGGTTTTGATCAAACTTGGTATTTGACCTATCTATAGGCCAAAGATGTTATAGCTAACATTTCATCAAAATTGGTCAAACGGAGGGGGCACTTTATTTTATAACTTTTTTCTAATTTTTACCTTTTTTTTCGATTATCTCAAAAAAACGGCTTTAACAATTTCCATCAAATTCGTCATGTTTAATGAAAATTAGGAGTTCTTTAATATCAGGTAAGCTTTATCATTATTAAAATGTTCGGAGGGGGCTTAAATGGTGTAGGGGCCTTTTTTGTTTGTTTGTTTTTTTGTTTCCTATAAAGTACCTTTGTTTTTGTATATATGGAAAAAATTAACTGTCACTAGTTACGCCTAAAAATAAGAAATGGCTAAATATGAGATATGGTAAAAATCAAGTAAACATATAGAGAAAAAAGAAAGAAAAATATTCAGTCAACTCATAAAATAAGTTGAGCCCACGGATGTGTAGTACGCCTTATTGACAAACCAATGTTTATAATTAAAGCCGTTCTCTTCATCTAATGGAAATTATTTGTTTCATGGTAACTAAATGAAATTTTCAACAAAAACACAGAGATTTATAAAATCAGACGACTTGGAGTATTATGCTTATCACAAGTAAAAACTTTTATTTAATAATAATATAATAATTTAGTGTTTTTTATAGAGCGAATGAAAACAAAAATAAGAAATTAATGTCGAAAAATGTTAACTTTGAGAAGTGGCAATTAACAAAACGCATTAATTTCTAATAAAAGGAAGTTGGTAAGTGAAAGTTGTGTGTTGCGCGCAAGCACCAGATTTTTTTTTTCATTCATCTATTAGTTAAATTAATCTAAAAAAGTCTCAAACATGGCAGACGAATGCAGCTCTTAAATTTGTTCACTGATAAAAAGTCTTGACACATAGCTCTTTCAACATACTACCAGATCGAAAGCTTTTCTAGATCTATAAAAAAAAAAAACAAGGAATTTTCTCTCCACCCTCCCCCAGAACACGAGATGAATGTTTACCGAAGAGGCTAGAGTCACAACATCCGATCTCTGTTTGCACGCTCCATCCTTCCAAACTTTTCTGTTGGGACAAGCAGTTAGTGAACCTTTGTTTTTGAAGGAAACACATCAGTAAATCAATTATCACACCTGCTGCGAAAGAATGTTTTCCGAGCCATAACTCCACCGAGGTTTTTTTTTTTTTTTTTTTTTTTCTGGAAAGATAGGAAAAACTAAAATTTAATTTTCATTCTTTAAATGCATAACCAACCAAAGCGGGGAAATTAAACTGTCAAGAGCAAAAGGGATGAGTTATAAAATTTTATTTTTAATAATTTTCTTTTATCTGAAAAAGTAATATATATTAATATAGTGTTGTGGTACAATAATGTTGGAAATAATATACTCCTGATGTATTTTATAAAAGGAGGTATACTTTTTTTTTACTTGGGGGTCCTTGTGAATAATTTATATACATTATTATTTAGTAATAAACACAAAAGTAAAATATTTTAAGAAAATTAAATATCATGCATCTTTATCGGCCCGAAACAATTTTTAAATTTAAAATAGCCTCTAAAGTTGCATATAATGTTTCAATTTCCATCTCATTTCAGTCATTGTTTTCTTGAGGATTAAGCTTTTTCAATTATATACCAGTAGCTTGGTTAAGCAAGATTTAGCTCACATTTTTGGCAAAAATTAGATTTTTGGTTTTTCTGACTCTGCATTAAAACTACATTTATTATGTTTATAAAATAAAGTTTATAAAGGTGTTAAGTCTGTTACACATCTGTAGATATTTCAAATTTATTTCAACATATTTCATATGAAATAAAAGATAAATATTTTTCTTAAAAAATGAATTTCATTAATGACCAAAAGGGAGTATTAGCACCTCAAACAAACAAACCGATATAAAAAAAAAAAAGAAAAAAAAATAAGAATGATGTAGATTTATGAGCGAATAATGTTTGTTTATCTTCTCCAAAAAGTTTTTCTCTAATTTTTCTGGGAGACATGACTTTTTTTTTAACGCTAGAGGAAAAGTAATCTATATGAAATAAAAAATGGACAATCTTGGAGAAATAATGTCCAAAATTTTTTAAAATTATATGCGTAATAAAAAATAAATTCACAGTAAGTATATATAGAAATCGTTTATTTATTTATTGCTTAGTGAATGGTATATTTTTAAATATTAAAAAAACTGAATACTTAAAATATACAAATTCTTTAGTGCTAGGAGAATTTTTTTATTCGAACGGTTTTAGTCATTACCTTTAAATTTCAGAAAAACGCTTTTTAAACTTCAAAACCGAATAAAACATTTAAGCTATACTACTGCGAACTAAATTATAGTATAATGTTGGCTGAGTTGTAAGGATTAAAATAATTTTTAATTTAATTAGATATATAATAGATTATATATACTTAAAACAATTATAAATAATTGAACATATTTATAAATAATTTAACAGATTATTTTTGTCATCTTAAACAGATAAGAATAATCCATGTTAATGACCGTTACATGAAGTCAAATAGCATGAAGTTTTGCGTTGATTTTTGTAACCATATTGTTCTTACTAAAATATATTCATGCAGTACTTGCCTAAAAAAAAAACATTGCTTGAAGTTTGCAGAACTTCAGAAAGCGGTTAGTTGTTTGTACTGTGTCATGGAAATGAGAATTAAACAAAAGAATTTAAAAAACTTTGCTGATTATGAATAAGGAAAGATTAAGGTTGTATGATAATTCTCCATGCTCTTAAAAATGACTTTTAAGAGTACTTCAACGTGCTTCACTAGTGTTCATTAAACAGTTAATTAAATAAATGCCTTCCTCATATTCAATAAAAAATGAAAAATAAAACAATATAAAAGAATGAGTATGATAAAATAGAAAATATTGGACTATAAACCCATGTAATGAATTATGTAAATAAATTAAAGAAATATATATAATCTGATGGGTTACCTATATTTTATGATGTCTATAGGTGAAAAATAGACCACCTCTATATTAGTCCTGATTTGGAAATTGTAGGTAATATATTGGAAATATATAAGAATTTTTCGAAGGTTCATATAATTTTCTTTGCCCTGAATGGTCTTGAATTTAGCCGTAAATAATTAAAGAGAAAAACTTAATTGAGAGAGTGCCTTGTTGAAGTCTCCACACGAAAAGAGTTATTTGTTCTCAGATGAGAAGTTGTATGTGAAAAGTGGCTTGTTAGACAAATAATTCACACTAAATTCATACAACCACTAATTAAAAAAAAATAACATCGCTGATTGCCTCTAATACAAATTCTTTTCGGAGAAAACTGTTTTCATGAAGGTAGAAAACATGGGCACGTGTGCTTCATTCGATTTGTTTTGTCAATATCAAACGTCGCACGTGATAATTTAATCTTGACGGAAATTTGTTATTTTCGAGATATTAGCCTAAATTTTTTATACTTAAAACTCAGGGATTAAAATCGAAGCAGATGCGTAAGGTGTATTCTTAATTTATGCTCGGAATCCGTATTATCAACTCTGCTATTTGGAATATTAAAATGAAACTACTATCTATATTTCAAAATCATACATAGAGGTAGGGCATCCAACTTTTAAATACATATTCGTTTCAAAATGCGCTACTTTATTTCGCCAAAATCAGAATTTAACCCTTAAGCTATCAAAGAGTAAAGCTATCAAAGCTTTACAAACACTTAAACTTAACCAATCAGAAAATGACAACCCATCGTGAACCACCAAACGCCCTAAACTAATTCTATGCGTCATCAAATCCTCCGATAATAATACTGAATCATCCTGGGGCTACTTGTGGTGTGGTGGTTAGCATAGTTATCTACTACACAGAAGATGGGGGGATCGTAGCCCGCCAGGTGACCCTAGGACTATTTAAAGGACTAAAATACCTTTGGCTATGCCGTCCTTCGAAGGGGACGTAAAAATATGTAGGTAATTTAAACATCCCATCATTTGATCACCCAACTTTTTTAATATGTACGAGCAAACCCTGCCCGCGTTGCTGCTCAGTAGCAATACTGCGTTGAATATGTTATATCCTATTCTTTTTTATACAGTCAAATCAAAATTCACCGATAAAGATAAAAACGTTTCAGCTAATCTCAAAACCAACGGGATTTCAAATAGAACTTTAAGCTATATTTAAAATTGCTAGGTAAAATATTTAGAAATGTTAAAATTTTTTTTTTTAACATTTTATATTTGATCATAGTATGTCACTGAATGACACATCTACAAATAAAAAATATAATTGGAACAGGGTTTTGTACAATCATGATGGACAGTTTGTAAAAAATGTACCAAATCATTCTTTTGCCATAATACATATTAATTACATTCAGAATATAACACATGATGATATGAGATATCGTATCAGGAGGTTATAATAATAGGTGCACAATGATTTTGGTTAACCTGTCTTTTGCTAAAACAAATGGATTCGATCTTGTTTCCCCACTGAAATGGCGAATTATAATTGCTCATGGGAAAAACACGGATCTTCCTAGTCCAAGCCGGAAAAATAGATTTATGCTTATACACCCTAAATATCGAAAGAAAATGAAGTGATGTGCCAATAAATCAACTTACACCTCCATCTGTAGGAAATTTATAGAACATCCAAATAATCACACTCAATTGTAGTAAAAAAGAATTTAATTTGCAGTTAAAGAAATATTGAGGCCAATAATCGAGATAAAAACTATCCTATGTTTTAAATTTGACAAAAAATACACTAATTTATACAATGAGTCAAATTGTATAAAGATCGGTTGAGTAGTTTTCGATTTTACCCCCAACAAACATCGGGACACGAGATTTATATATAAAGATAATATCATATTTATTTGTAAGTTAACATTAACTGTTGAAACTTTTCGTGAAGTCGCATATAAAAATTAACCCGAACATTTAGAATTTGTTATTAAAAACATGTCATATCTTTATTTTATATTAATTTAATCTATTTTTGTGGGTAACCACCTTGTTTTAAATTATTTTAAATAATTTATTTTTAAAATATTTTTATTAAGTCCTCCAACAATTTTTTTCGCTCCCTCAATATATAACATTTTATAAATATGAAAAAAAGTCATATATGGAGAGGGCGAAAAAAATTGTTGGCGAAATTAACAAAAATTTTAAAATGTGAAATTGTTATAAGAAAACCCTGAAGAGGGAAGTAATTTTCGAAACGCAAATTGAAAAATTTAAATATCTGACTTGTATTTTAATAAAAATTTCTAAATATTTAAGTATATCATGTACAACTTCTGCAACGTTATACATGGCTTCACAAAAAGTATTTCCAGCAGTTAATATTGCCTTGAATAAATAAATATGATATTACGCAAATACAAAAAAAAGTTTAGGAATTTCGTAAAAGATAGAATGGTGAATATCTTCTTCCCAAAACTTGTATTTAAAAATTACATAAATTGCCAACGTTTCGGACTACCCATCCATCCTTAGGGCAAATCTCTTCCGTAAGATATATATTCAATAATTTTAGATCTTCCTGTATATATAGTATACTTGCGTTTAGCAATTTCATTTTTTATACTAAATTAAAATAATCAATACATAATGCATTGCTATCCTTATACGTCTCCTAAGATCACGTGATTACATGTCCTCCATAACCCCTCCTCTCCTACCGCTACTAGTTTCCTCTCTTACATTTCCCCATTTAGATTGTGGGTGCCTTGTTAATGGGGGACTGTCTGGCTTGCACGATATCGAAGAGGCTAATGAATTGCTCCATTAGATCCATCTTCGGTGTCCCTAGGCGCTCCCACGTCTCCTGTTGCAATTCCGAATTAAAGTGGCTCTAACCCAGTTTTCCGATGGCAATATTTCCTTGTTGGGTATTTTTTCCCAACCATTAGAACGTAGAAGCCTACATATATCCTCTCCATGTTGCCCTCTGTTTCTCGATACATTCTCTAAATACCAGATCTCAAAACTTAAACCAGACATTCCTTCCTACCGAACTGCCTCCTTTTCAAAATCATTTATCATCCTTGGCAGCTCATCCTGGAATTCCTCACCTGTCTTCCTGCATAGAAATTCACCCTTTACTTCTTTTAAAACCCAATTATTTCTGCATATCCTTCGTCGAACTATCGTAACTATGCAAAATATTGTAATATTTACAATTTAGTCTGTAATATTTGTGTATATATAAATTTATAATTTTTTTTTTTTTTTTGCCTCTTTTATTGATTTTTAAACTCAAGTTAGGAAAGTAATCAACTTACATAATTTTCATTTATTTTTTTTTTTTTTTTTAAACTTCACTCTTTTTTTACTTTCACTTACCTATATATGAAATATATAGTAAGTGGAAGTATTGCGATCGTGAAAAATTTCGACTTCCGGTTTTCAACGGAAATACACGTTTTGGGGTCCCCTGAGTCCAATTAACCAAGTCCCGCGAAATGGTCTGTGTATGTGTGTGTGTGTGTGTGTGTGTGTGTGTGTGTGTGTGTGTGTGTGTGTGTGTGTGTGTGTGTGTGTGTCTGTGTGTGTGTGTGTGTGTGTGTGTGTGTGTGTGTGTGTGAACAGACTAGCTCAAAAACTATAAACCGTGCGAACCTGAGATTGGGTATTTAGTGTATGTATATGCCCGCGATGTGACAGCAAAAATTTCATCAAAATTGCTCAAAGGGAGGGGGTACTTTATTTAATAACTTTTTAAGTTTTTTTCGATTTTCTCAAAAACGGCTCTAACGATTTTGATTAAACTGAGTATTTAATCTATTTATATGCCCGAGATATGACTGTAAAAATTTCATCAAAATTGATCAACCGGAGGGGGGACTTTAGTTAATAAATTTTGTATCATTTTCAACTGTTTTTTTTTATTTACTCAAAAACGGCTTTCACGATTTTGATCAAACTGGGTATTTGATGTATGTATATGCCAAAGATGTGATAGCCAACATTTCATCAAAATTGTTCAACCGGAGGGGGGACTTTACTTAATGAATTTTGTATTATTTTCACTTGTTTTTTTTTATTTACTCAAAAACGGTTTTCACGATTTTGATCAAACTGGTATTTGATGTATGAATATGCCAAAGATGTGATAGCCAACATTTCACCAAAATTGATCAACCGGAGGGGGACTTTACTTAATAAATTTTGTATCAATTTCACGTGTTTTTTTAATTTACTCAAAAACGGCTTTCACGATTTTGATCAAACTGGGTATTTATGTATGTATATGCCAAAGATGTGATAGCCAACATTTCATCAAGATTGATCAACCGAAGGGGACACTTTATTTCATAACTTTTTTCTAATTTTTAGATTATCTCAAAAACGGCTTTAACGATTTTCTTCATATTCGTCATGTTTAATGAAAATTGAGTGTTATTTAATATCAGGTAAGCGTTATCGTTATTAAAATGTTCTGAGGGGTTTATAGAGCAAATGAAAACAAAAATAAAAAATGAATGTGGAAAATGTGTAACTTTGAGAAGTGGCATTAACAAAACGCATTAATTTCTTGTCTAAGTAAGTTGGTAAGTGAAAGTTGTGTGTTGCGCGCACGCACCAGATTTTTTTTAATTGTAATCACAAACATTCTCATCTGAATTAGCCAGAGAAATGGCTCTAGATTTGTCCCTGTATTGTTACTTCTAGAGGACTAGATATCCTAGGATATAATTTCTAATTAACTATGAAATTCTAATGAAATGTTACGTATATAACCAGCAAATGTTTCTAAAAAATTTATGTACATATATATGTGTATGTTTGAAAAATTACATGTTTCAATAGTAATATGGAATATCTTATAATTAGATCACTTCAGCACTTTCAGTAAGTATGAATATGTATTTAATTTTAAGTTTTAGAAAAAATTGAGTAAAGTAGATTGAGTCGTTTGTTAAGGTTTTTCTTTTCATCTTAACATGCGGGCCCCATGTCATCCTTCTGTCATAGGTAAGACCATGGTAATATACGGTATCAGTTAGAGAAGTTTGAACATTGTCTATATAAATTGGAGGGCAAGTACTTCAGCACTTAAATAACGAAATTGAACAGAATAAACAAATACCTGAAAGCTATTGAAATAAAATGTAAGTATGAATATTTGTATCTATTGTGTTTCATATGCGACCTGAGTTACTTTTATAGATTTATCACAGTAGGCACATTCCATACACAGTTTCATAACAGATGTATTATTATCAGAAATTTGGTAAACATTTTCAATAACTGTTTGATTATAAAGAGCATTATAAACAATTCAGTTAACTAACAAAGGTTCAAGTAATACTGGGTAACAAAGCATCCACGATGCCTTACCTACCTAGAACACGGGGTGTACCAAGTTTTAATTATGAAATTCCACCATTCCTGCCCCCACATTAAACCACATGCTTACACTGAATACTCTGAACTCGATCTCTCCGAAACACTGTGCAAGCAAATGTTGACAATGAACGCGTGCAATCTTAACGTTATAATGACTCAGTAACTGGTTGAGGTTATCGTTCTGATCCGGTTGGTATTGAAATGCTTCTTTGAAATGGATATTTTTCCTTCACTAGTATTTCAAAAAAACAAATGTTTCTGGTCCTACTAGGAAATTTTATGAGAATTTTAAATGTTGTTATGTGTGTAATTGCAATTACATTGTGTGTATAATAATAATTTGTCCTTATGATTTTACTGCCCGAATGCTAATTTTAGTGGCATTTTTTTATTTTATTTTTACCATGTTACATAACATCTACTAAGATAGGATGGGATTGGATTTAGTCTACATTTTGTTTAGCAATTGAATGTATTTTTTTGTTTTTTTCAGTTACTAGCTTTCGACTCCCACTCGCTATGATCGCTCTTCATAGATATATAAACCCCCATACTAGATATTTTCAGTGGAGATTGGGATCATACAAAATATCCGAATAGTTTAAATTGAATTGAAAATAAAAACAAAACAAAAAAAGAAATGTATTATGGGTGACCAGGCTAACATAGTAGTGCCTCAACTATTCTAGAGAAAAAAAATATACGATTTTTGAATTATTCGCAAACAAAAAACGCCCCAGTTTAGTTTATAGCAAAAAGTAGCAAAATGGGTACAGCCGTTCTTACATGATCCAATTTCCAAATAAATGAATCACTTCATTTTTTTTAAAAAAGATAATTTTTTGGATTTCCTTTTTTTTTTTTTTTTTACTTAAAAACATTTCGCGAAACTTTGCTAAGGTGTGTTGTTATTTTTGCATGAGCCTACTTTGGACTAGTACTGTACAATTTAAAACAAAAATTAGTCGAATCGGTACAGCAGTTTTTTTTTTTGGATTTTTTCTTTTTTTTTAGTTAAAAACATTTCGCGAAACTTTGCTAATGTGTGTTGTTTTATTTTTGCGTGAGCCTACTTTGGACTATTACGTACACTTTAAAACAAAAATTAGTCGAATCGGTACAGCAGTTGTTACATACCTAATTTCCAAAGCGCATAATTTCTTTGGAATTTTTTTTCAGTTGAAAAACATTCCAGGTACCTTTCATAATGTCTGTTGTTTCTGTTTGTATGAGCTTACTTTGGATTATTACGTACGATTTAAAACAAAAATTAGTGAAATCGGTTCTGCATTTCTCACATGATCCAATTTTTTAGTCCATCAATTCATTTTCATTATTTTAAAAAATTGGTAATTTTTTGGATGTTTTTTTTTGTTAAAAACCATTCCGGGTACCTGTGCTAATGTGTGCTGTTTTTTTTTTTTTGTTTTTTTTGTACGGCCTACTTTTGACTATAACCTACAATTTAAAACAAAAACTAGCCAAAGCAGTTCTTGATCCGATTGCTACGAACATCATATAATTTTTATTATAAAAATCCTATTTTATTTTTTCTCATTCTTCCTGGTTTCTCTGTAGGGGCTCGAATTCGTTTTTTTTTTTTTTTTTAGAGTTCAAGGCGTTCTTTAAGATATTGTCTTTATCGTGAAAATTAAAATACTTCTGCAGACCTTGGAAGAAAAGAGGTCTAAGCACAGTTTTACCCTTTTAGAGTACATTGGACTTAAATTTAAAAAAATATTTTCATGCTTGATTTCACTCAAAAGTGTTTATATTTCACTTGGAATCCTTGCTGGAATCCCTGTTCTATTATCCGAACAGTATTCTTTTTTTTTCTAACTGGTGAAGAGAAAGGATTGACTTGATCGGGATATGTGCTTGGTGGCTCAAGTGGCAATAGGGCCTTACTAGTGATAAGGAAATCCGGATTCAGATCCCGGCCAAAACCAATATTTTCTCTTTCATAAAAAAATAAAATAAAACAAATATATTAAAAATTTTCATGTCAACATGACAAGAAAAATTATTGAATTAATTTTTTTTTTACTACTTCTACTAAGTGAGATGGATATTGGATTTAGCCTAAATTTTAAAACGAACTGAATGATAAAATTCATGAGCTTTTTTTTTTTTCAATTGATTGGTGTCCGTAATAAAATCCAGGAACTCAAACGATATAATCAGTTAGCTAAGGGGATGTCTGATTTTGATGACTGTGTGGACTACAAACGAAATGATTCTGCTCAATAAAGGTAGAGCTTGGTTGAATTGTTGAAGAGGCAGCAACCAACCGGTTCAGCATTTGCGGTGATTTAAATTTGATTAGCAACCGGGGCGGTTCCCTCCTCCTGCCTTAGCGACATTAAACGCCTGAGTTGGAACATTCAATCCTAATTCCCTTTGAGCGCATACATCTACATTATTTCCATTTCTTCAGTATGCTAAAGCAACTAATTATAATTTTTTTTTAATTAGTATCAATACATTTTTAATCAGTTGATTAAATAAGCTACATCAACATTTAACTTATTTTTTCAAAAATATATATATTTTTTTATTACAATCGGTTGGTGAAACTAATTACACTAGAAGCAAATTTGATGAAAAATTATTACTGAGTCATTCCATGTCACATCAACACACTTTTTTCCCTCACCATTTCAGATTTTAATGAAATTTGGTACAGAGGATACCTTCCTATGGACTAAGAAAAATACCAAATTTCAGCTCAACGAATCAACAGGTTTTCAAAATATAGCTATGTAAACCCATTGAAAAACGCACAATTTTGACGTGTCGCATCATCTGGAAATAGAAATTGCAGCTCTTCTAGGCAAGATAGAGAGTTGAAATTGGTGTCATTTTGAAGCTGAATCTAAGGCCTTCCATATGATATGCAACTCAATAAGGATTAGGAGAAATTCGTTTTTCAAAATTTCAAATTTGAATTTCTCGAAAAGCGTATTTTTTAAAAATTCAGTAGAGTTGGGAAGGTTGTCATTAATAGGTTCTATAAAAATTATGATGGGACAGCAATTGGTTCATGCTTAAATTAATTATGAAAAAAATTGAGTTTTGCTTGTGGACCATTAGCTATTAAGCTTCTCAAACTGTAGCCTATTTCATCAAACTAATTTCTTTCCTACACTTGTCACAAATCGTTGAAACATTGCCTAGTTCTGGATATTGTGATTTGACACATCCATTTTGTCACATTTCTTAGTATTTTTTTATCTTTTACAGAATGTCTGTCTTCTTCCAAAGGATTGTAACATTGTAGTATTTTGTATCTTTCCATGCTTATTATATGCAACAAAAATCCAATGCTTAGGAAAAAAACAGCTAAAAGTAAAAAACATATTTGTAGGTATGAATTTTTGTTACAAATCAAAGTTAGTTTTGTAGTGCTAGTTGAATTGGTTCTGAAACATTAAACGTTTTAATTCATTCATTTAGACGAGTTTGACTAATTTTATTTAAGCTCATAGTACTCTCCTGCATCCTATCCAGAAAAAAAAGAGATTTTTTTTTTTTTAAGAGATCAAATTTTTTTGGTTTTTGTTTGGGACTGGATCGTTCGAGCTCAGTCCACGCAGGCCTGGAAGGTTCCAGAAGGTTCCTTTTGCGACTATATATAAGGAGCGAGAGACCGGAACAGTCAGTCTTAGTATTTTTATTGATTGTGAAGCTCAAGCCATATGATTTGTGTTACAAAGTGATAATTTTTGGTAATCTGCTTTAATATTTCAGATGTTATAATTCGTGTAGCATTCACTATTGTATTTTCCTTTAATAAAAATTGTTAACCCACAGAAGTTTTACATATTTATATTCTTATCCAATATAAATTTAATAAAGAGGTTACAGATAATAATAGAAATGGATACTTCATTATGATGAAATAGATATGCTTGATAAATAATCATTACCCTGACTGCGCACTAAACTAACTAGGAAAGATAATACTAAAGGAACTTCACAAACTGTAACAACTAAAAAGGATTGAGAAAAGTATATTTCACAACTATAATTTATTATTATTAAAAATAAAACAAAAAATACCCATAAAACTATATATTTCAATCTTAATAAAGAGAGTAAAAGATGTTTACGAGTTGAACAAAAAACAACAATCATATAATATATTACATTGGGAAATATCCTAATAAAATTAGTTTTAATAGTTTACCACTAAAAACAATGATTTGTAGATCATAAATTAGATTGTACTTTAAAACTTTAGTAAGGATTAAACTTTGCGCCAAACTGAATATTTTGAGAAAATTTAAGTTAAAGTTTCATTTTGTGAAATACGGATCTGTTAACTTCCATCGCTTTTGATGTACAAAACATTTCATTCAGTCTTTTATATTATTCAAAGATGAAAAAGCACGATTAAAAAAATAACAACAGAGGGCTATAATATAAATAATGAATATATATATCATAATAATATTATAATCTTTAGAGAATATAGAAGTGCTGTTGAACTATGGCCAGATCTGGGCTTGGCCAGAAAAGAGCCTTGAACTTGTCTGTAGGGTCGATGTCTTAAGTCTGCTACCACCATCGATAAAATTATTTGCTTTCTGATAAAAAATAATAAATATTTATAAAAATCGTTTTAAAGTTATAATTAAATACAGGATACAGGGAAGTTTTATTTAAAAATATTGATTACATTGATTGAATATAGTAATGGGAAGAACAATATACGCTTAGTTAAGTTTAATGGCTCTTCATTGAATCGACAGATATTAATCGAGTATTTCTCAAACTGCGAAGCAAGACGAATCTGTAACTTCGGAGAGAATGGGTTTTATTTTCAACATACACAGGAAGCTTGTGGCTTTAGGGATTTTAACAGCTTGGTAAGATTAAATGGGCTCCGACCACATTTGCTAAGGAATCCGAGGACTTCATGTTGGCCAAGTGAGTTACCGATAGGCCATTCCTTGTTTAATGCCTCTCCCGCCTTCCAATCTCACTTTTCGTGGGTTCAACGTCTTAATTGCATTCCTGAAATCTATAAGATCCAGTTCAAATAAAAAAAAGGCTTAGAATTTATAGAAGTAAATTTTAAGTAATTTTAACTTAAATTTTTCAACAGTTTTTTTATTCAATATTAAATTATTAGAGATAGAAATTGTGCTGGAAGATCAACGTTAATATAACATTTTTTTATTTAAACCTCTATTTGTGATATCTTAAATGCTTAAGCTCCGGTTATTAGCATATTATAATTTATATTGGTTCGTCATTCTATAAAGAATATTGTATAATAAAAGGTATATAATTGTAGGAAATATAATTATTGCAAATTTTGAAAATCGTTAATAGATTTCTTTTTAATATTATTGCTTTTTTTTTTATTTAAAAGGGCCTCAAAAATAAATTCTTGCACCATCAATATTATTGCCGAGTTTCATGTCATTTTTGTCGATATATTATGGACGGGAATCGAGAGAAGAAATATTTAAGAGAGTAAGTTGAAAACTAATTTCTGAATAATTTTTCTTCTCTGAAGACTTCCCAGAAACGGACATTGCTTACTGTTCTATCACATCTCTACTAGGCTTAGTTAATAGTTCAATTACAAATGATCTAAAATGAAAATAAAGTTTGAAAATTTTGTAATTAATAATGATTAACTTGTACCATGTATTTTCAATCCATAACAACTGCACTAAAAATATTTTGAGCATCACTAAAGAACTATGACGAGGTAAATGTTTTTAGTGCCGACAACATTGCCTTATATTGCTCTCAGTCGAGACAGAATGTAATATGATTTAAATAGAGAGATTTAGTGGTTAATATTATAGATAGAGTTGATTAAAACATTGTTTAAACAGAGCATAAATCTGAGACATTATGAAAATTCATAACATTATATACCCTGGCGTTTAATTTTAAAACTCTCTATTTACCTCTTTATTAAAACTTCCTTCAGTTTAGTTACACCAGAAAAAATAATTTTCATTAATATTTTTTTCTTCTTATTCTTTATTCTCTTCAAATTTCTTTAGATGTTTTCTATTTTGTTCACTATGTGTTTTTTTATTTATTATTTCGGGTCATTTATATATTCAAAAATATATTCATTTGTTTTCTTTATTTTTCATTTATACGTACAACGTTTCGAACTTTTTTGTCCATTTTCAAGTACCTAAAAATTGTTTTGATGCTATACAAAAACAATACATAATATTACATTACACTTAAAAACAATCCAAAAACAATAAAAACAAAATAACAACATAAAAAAAAACTTTCTTATTTCTAATTGATCTTTTTTTTTTTTTTTTTTTTACCTTTAGATTTTATTGAACATTTCTTTCAAAATGTTACATCATTACTTTATTTAAATTTTTCCACCAGTCAACTGCTCACTGCTATCTATCTTTTAATATTAAATAAAATTTTAAAGATTAATTAGAAAGGAGAAAGTTTTTTCATATGCGGTTATTTTGTTTTTGGATTTTTTTTAAGTGTAATGTAATATTAAACATTGTTTTCGTATTGCATGAAAAAATTTTTAGGTACTCGAAAATGGACAAAAAAATCCGAAACATTGAACGTATCAATAACAAGGACAAATGAATATATTTTTGGATGTATAAATAAACCGAAGTAAAAAAAAAACACATAGTGGAAAATTTGTTTAACGTAACTTTATGCCACCAAGGCTAATCGGACGTTGCTGTAGTGGGAGTCCTAAATTTTGCCTATCCAGGTATAATTAGGATAGGGATCTTTAACGAGTATCTGACATCGTACAGGCTCGGGACCTCCATTTTACGTCCTATCCGAGGGATGGCATGGCTAAGGATTTTTTACTCCCATTAAAAAATCCTAGGATTTTAGCGGATTTTTTTTTTATTAAATAATATGGAATTAGAGTGGAATTTATTATTATTTCTTTTTAATAACAATTACCTTGGACCATCTTTTAAACTAAATATCATTCTTATTGATTACCATATTTTATATTTAGCCAATTCCTACTTGGAATGACGAGAAACTGATTCTTAATTCAAATAAAAATAAAAATAATTTATTACGAGAATTTTTATATTCGTCGTTTAATCCCAATCTGAACGTTTCGATGATGATAAAATGTACCTGATATAAAATTATAAATCATTCATTATCGATATGAATGAGGTAAAGAAGAAAATTTTGTTACTGGAATTTATTTAACTTTGTAAGATCGCAATAGTTCAAAATAAATAAATTTATTATTAGGACGGAAAAATAGTTAGGGCTCAGAAAAGGACACTGACCCCAAGAAGAGCAAGACCAAATAAAAACAAGTGAACCCAAGGCCCTTGAAAGTATCAAGTTTCCTTAATAGCATTCAGAGACGGGATGAGCATTATCGATATTGAATCATGATCAGAAAACGTATCGAGTTCAATCAACAATGAACTGTGATGGCCTCATCCAGTTGACTGACATTATTCAAGCTAAAGTTTAATAAGTTGCAGAGTTGTGGGGTTGACTTAATATACTGGCAGAGGTTCCAGTAACCGCAGTGTTGCTTGCAAGTCCCAGCCTCAGGGAGGTGAACAGTCTTGTCGCGATAGTGATGAACTCATTTATGAACTTTCTCTAATCATCGTTGAAGTGTTTAGGATATGTCTGACTAAATTTGGGGTATAAAACGTAGATTAATATCCGAGTGAAATAAAAATAAATAACAATAAAATTCTGCTGTGTATATTAATTAAAAGGTTTAATTATTTGTTTCGTTGGATTAATCTTTGGGGTCCCAAGAGACGCCCTATTTCACCTTTTTACGAAAGTGTTTTATATCCTTCTTATCGCCGTAACTATTTCCTGTCATTTATAAATAAATATTACAAAAAAAAAGGAAAAAATAATCCTTTCTTTTCTAAGTTACCAGATCCTGCCGTCCATATCCTAACATCTGCTGCCCAAATTCTCGGTTCACTCCCGCAATACCCGCTCTAGGTCTTCAGATCTACTCGTATACTAGCTTGAGTTACCTACAGCAATTACGGCATGGAAACTCAAATTTCTAGTAAAAATCAAGCGTTCGCAAAAAAAACTTTTCGCCTTTCCGTTCTAGCAAGTCTAACTTCCCTCACTGAAAACCAAACATTTAACTTCCTCCAATGTCCAAAGAGCAAGTTATAGGTATCTGCCAGGAGTTAGTTTATAAACAAAAATTTTCTACTATATAGAATCAAAGTTAACTACTATTCTCTTTTTTCTAGCCTACTATATGTGTCTGCATAAATTTGTTTCTACGGGATCAATTCTCGGGACAAATGAATAAAGAATGTATTATTATAGTGGTTAAATGAATATTGAGCATCAGTAGTCTCTAATATCGATACAGGGCAGGGGTGTGGTGACTGAGCTAGCAAACGAGTTGCAACACAAAGGTTTCCTTAATAATAATCATTAAAAGTAAAATAAATAAATTTTTAGAAACTGCTCCTACTTGGTGAAATCTTGTTTGAACAAGTACTAGGAGTAGGTTAATAGTATTTCCAAAGAACAGACTAAGACATGGAAGGGAGATACGTTTAGATTAGGACACCGTAAATGCTTTCTTCATCCATCAACCAACATTATGAATTTCACAGTGAGTTTTTTCTGGTTCTTAATGGCAACAACATTTTTTTTTAAATTTTATGAATAAGAGCAAAACTGGAGAGTAAACTAACAGGAATTATTTTTCAACCAATATCAGAAATGTGCTATATTAAAGAAGTAAACAAGGATGAAAATAGTCCGTGGAGGGTGCCAAGAATAAATAGTGGCATTTAAAACAGTATAACATTTTCAACATCTAGTTATCATTTTCTTCAATCTTGTTATACAGTATAACATTTTCAACATCTAGTTATCATTTTCCTCAATCTTGTTATACTGTTTTAAATGCCACTATTTATTCTTGGCACCAATGTTAAATACAAATCCTAACTCCTTCCTCCCGGCCTTTTTTCTGACCCCCCCCCCCCCCTCCGACGAACCTTTTACCTTCCTTCTCACCCCGGCAGCCTCACTCTGACATCCATCCCTGTCATAAGGTAAGCTCCTTTATTTAGTATATTTATAATCCATCATATATTAATCCCTCTTCAACTCTGCCCCACTTTTGCCTCCATATCTACTCATAGAACACCATTCTCATACCATATCCACTCTTATTTATGTACCTTACCCCATCTTATCACACCACCTATACTATCAGTGTCAATAGCCATATTACATCCTGTGTATATACATTATATGTTTAACTTTAAGTTTACAGTCATTTATATTTTATCTAGTCAGTTCATATTCTTTATATCTTATCGAGCCAGTTCATATTCTTTGTCCTATATTATCATAATTTTTTGTCTGTGTCTTGGTTTTTTAGCCCTGACGAAGACCCGCATAGCTGGGTCGAAACGTCGGCTACAATAAAATAGATTTTGTAGTCTATTGACTGCCTCCCCAGACTATGTTCATCCTTATTCTATATCCGGTCCATCAATCCAATAAAGAAGTAAACATTTTTCACGGTCGTAATACGTTGCTTACTCTATATTCCAGGCACAAGTCAGTGAAAGTTATTTGAACCTTTCAGTGGTAACGTTGGGTCTCGGAGATCCAATGAACAAACATATTATTATCGACTATTATTTTTAATATTGTTGAAAAACAATCCGTTGAAATAAATATAAGAAAAGGAGTAAGACAAGGAGAGGAAAGATCTCTAAACATACTCGTAGTGTAACGTGAAACATAAAACATATGATCGAAAAGAGTTCTAGACTTTGTGGGAACAAACTGTCCTAGTACATGTTACTGACTGTTAGAGAATCTTCTATGCTAGACTGGAACTTTCTAGATTTTTCTAATTCAGATTAAATATAAGTAGCGATGGACTGGAGTGTTGGTCTTGCTCTGAAGCTCGAATCATATGGTTATTTTTGTGTTACTGCATCGTTACAAATTTATACTTTTCGTAACCTTCTCGTCTGACATTGTTTATAATTATTTTTTCCTAAACAAAAATTATTTCAACCCAAAATAGTGTTACAGTAATTTGAAATTATGCAATGGATGATTGTGAGAAGGAAAGATAAAAGACCACGGTGAATGGCTAAACCACCTCTGCCGCTGACCTAGTACTTAGGGTGGCCTCATCGATAGAACAAGTAATGGAAATTGTTGAAGAAGTAAAGATAAATTTAAAAGAGTAATAAATAATTTTTTAAAATTCAAATTTAAAATTAATGTCTTAGATAAAAAATAATGTCCAATTAAATTTATTGATGACTTCATCTATTTGGATAGTCAAATTAGCGGATTTCACTAATGGAATGAAATTATGAGAAGGATGGAGAGCCACGTGGAAGCACAAGGAATTATAAAAACGCACGCCTCATAAGAAATTGAAGAAAAATATTGTGGGAAACTACCATTTCACTAATCCCTGTAAGACTTTAGATGTTGACAACAAACTACTAACAACAGATGGTGACTTGGAGCAGTGTATCCTGGGAATAAAAAGAAAGCAGAGGAAAATAAATGATAAGATTAGAAGCTAAAACGAATTATTGATATTATAACGTTAAACAAAAACATATGGTTTAAAAGTCCCAGGACTTTTTTTTTTGGGACGAACTAACAGTCGAAACAAACTGTCATAGCACGTGTTTGCTACTACGAAAGTTCGAGTACCATCCACGAGGTTCTAGATCATTCTCCTTAAGACTATATATAAGGAGAGAGTGACTGGACAGTTTTGTATTTATAATTCGTGTGGCATTGAAATAATGTTTCTTCGAATAAAAATTGTTAACCCACAGACGCGTTACAATAATTTAGAAATGCTTTTATGTATTTATTTATTTGAATTAATGTGTTGGGCAGAACAATATTTATTGAAACAAGAATAACAATTTTTAATGCCACACGAATTATAACAACGCAAATATTAAAGAAGGTAACAAAAAATTATCACTTTATAGCGCAAAAATAATCATATGGCTTGTGCTTCACAATCAAGACTGAGACTAACTGTCCAGTCACTCGCTCCTTATATACAGGGTGTATCGCAAGTAGATGACAATATGCAAGATGGAAAAACTAGATCAAAAATGTAGTTAAACGTCGCCATCCGCATGATTCTATCTCATTCCGTTGCACAGATAGGCCGTTCCAAAGGTTATTTTGAGAAAACCATGTTTTTTGTAGGAAAAGCTCAATTTTCTCTGCTTCCACACATTTTTTTTCAATGTTCCATAACAGTTTTGAATTCAGCATTAAATTTTCTTTAAGCCTAATGCACATTCAATGTTCACAAGTATCTTTTCAAAAGCGCGATAACAGATCAAGAAATAAAAATTTTAAACAAGTGTTATCAGCGACAAATTTTCGAGGATCACTACTCTTCCAAAAAAAATCCTGCAAGCTGCCGAATCTCACAAAAGTTGTAAAATTTAATCACCTTTCTAACGGTGTACTCAAAACTGCAATTATCTCTCAATTTTGTAATGCAATTGGAATGGGAAGGAGAAAAAACTGATGTTATGCTTATTTTGTTGGATCTGAGATCAACTGGGAATATCGCACTCTACAGTCTTTAGAGCTCTCAGGGAAGACAATCAATATCCTTATCACCTGACTACTGTCCAGGAGTTGCTACCCCGTGATATGGAGCTACGGATGGTGTTTACGCGATGGTATGTTCAACAGTGGCACGAGAGGCGTAACTTCCCTGATCGCATAATTTGGACAGTTGCCTCATCTCATCATTCACACGTGCGGGAATTTTCAACTCACGCAACTCTCACCTTTGGTCTCATCATAATCCACATGGCACTTGGGAACACCACTTCCAATATCTGTTCAGTGTGAACGTGTGGCTAGGAGTCTGTGGGCAGCATATGACAGAGCCCGTTTTCTTACCTCGTTGGTTAAATTCAAATACTTTTTATGATCTACTTCAGGATGATATAAGTGCGGCACTCCTCGAAGCAATACCACTTGAAGAAGAGCTATGGTGGCAAATGGACGGGTGTCCAGCGCAAAATGGACGAGATGTAACGAACTGGCTAAATCAACACAGTACCCAGGAAGATGGATTGGGAGATATGGACCTGTGCATTGGCCGGCCCGAAGCCCTGATTTGACGCCACTGGATTTTTATATTTGGGGTAGGCTTAAATCGGAAGTGGACAGAGTACCCATTCAGGATATGAACCATCTGATCGCAAGAATTCGCGAATCATATGAAGCAATGAGAGCTGACCGCGATCAGATTCGAAGGGCTACATCAGCTGTGTTAAAAAGATGTCGTCAGTGTGTACTGCAAGGAGGCCAGTTCCAGCAACTTTTGTAATGTTCAAAGACATTTTATTTACTATTTAACTTTCATGTAAGAATTAATTTAATTTTTCTTTGCAATTTAGATAAAAAATAAATAAAATTTATTGGAGATAAGATCCTACAAAATAAGCATGACATCAGTTTTTTCTCCTTCCCATTCCAATTGCATTACAAAATTGAGAGATAATTGCAGTTTTGAGTACACCGTTAGAAAGGTGATTAAATTTTACAACTTTTGTGAGATTCGGCAGCTTGCAGGATTTTTTTTGGAAGAGTAGTGATCCTCGAAAATTTGTCGCTGACAACACTTTGTTAAAAATTTTATTTCTTGATCTGTTATCGCGCTTTTGAAAAGATACTTGTGTACATTGAATGTGCATTAGGATTAAAGAAAATTTAATGCTGAATTCAAAACTGTGATGGAACATTGAAAAAAAATGTGTGGAAGCAGAGAAAATTAAGGTTTTTCTACAAAAAACAAGGTTTTCTCAAAATAACCTTTGGAACGGCATATCAGTGAAACGGAATGAGATAGAATCATGCGGTTGGCGGCGTTTAACTACATTTTTGATCTAGTTTTTCCATCTTGCATATTGTCATCTACTTGCGATACACCCTGTATAGTCGTAAAAGGATTGGCGTGGAAGGTCCCAGGCCTGCGTGGATTGAGTTCGAACATTGAAGTCACAAATACGTTCTATGAATGTTCGCTCCAAGTGTTAGTTCGATTCAAAACAGGTCTGCGACTTTTAAACCATATATTTTTTGTTTTTTTTCTTAACGTTACATGTAATTATTTTACATGTTTGTATTTATTTATTTTTATTTATGTATTATGTATGTATTTATATGAGGAAGTGACGACAGCTGGATTAAGAGGATTATGGATTGTATGCCAGGCAGCACACGAGAGCATGAGGTAGGAAGTATGGAGCGTATAGAGCGAACTGGGATAAGGAGATGAGTGCAACAGGCAGAGAAAGTACATGGTGCAAGGTTCAAAATGCCACGGCTTCATTATTTATTTTATTTTTCAATCGGCCAAAAACGCAAAACCCCTAGACACCGTGCAAAAGTGTCTGAATTAAAAAAAAGTATATGAGCAAATTAATTCATCATTTAAATCAACGAACTGAGGAAAGTTTGTATTTAAAAATTATTTATTATTATTATTATTATTAAAAAAACTAAATGAAATAAACCAAGAAAGACCTTGATTATCCAACTGAATAAGTCGCCGGGGGCTTACATCCATGATTACATTAACCTGAGATACGGGGACACTGAATGGACCCTAATCTACCGAAAAGGGGGCTCCAAATTAGATTTTTCTCTCAATGAGCCTAAAAGTAAATCGAATTACGGTTCATTTACATCACTCTGATCATGTTATACGATCTAAAATTTAATTTAGTTAAGTTACCACCGTCGTTATAAAAGAAAATATATATTGGAAGTTAAAAAAAAAAAAAAAATGGTTGTTACATATTGGATCAGGACGTATAAAATTTCTAGGGTATGAGGTAAATAAATAAAAAAAACCAATATTGTTTCGTTCAAAATTACTTTTGATATATGACGCCTAACGCCCTTTTTATAGAATAGTTTTAACCTCATTGGTATGATTTGACATTACTTAGATTTTTAAAATGGCTTTCTCTCAATTTTTTTTTGCTAATTTTATATAATGAATAATTTAATTTTTTTCCCTATTAATATGAACTTTCTCTCAAAGTATTTACCAAATTAATGAATCCAATAGGAAACAGTGTAAGTAACTACTTATTATATATTTTTTATTTTTGAATAATTCGTATTATTATCTTTTATCCATACAAGTGTTATCAGAATGATAACACAAATCTCATTCATTACTAAATGATTATTTTTAGAAATACAATTTTAAGTCTATCACCTTAATATTCAAACAACTATAAGCAATTATCTTCCCCTGAAGTAACGCCCGTTACCGTCAAAATACTTTTTAAAAAAGCTTAGAATCAAAAGCAGCTCATTAAAATATTGTTTTTTTATTAATGAAATAAATAAATTATAAAAAATCAAAGAATAATATAATAGTGAAATCGGCCGCTTGGTTCTAAAAGAGCGAAAGTCAATATTTTGTGATCCATGTTTCCATTTTGTAAATCTTTAATAATCTGAATAGAATTTCAAAAATAAACAATAAAAAAAATATTAATGTGAAGCTAAATAAAAGAGAAAGAAACAATATTTACAAAAAAATTTACATTTTTAAACTCCTTCCTTAAAACGCACTTTAACTATCTATTAGAACATGGGAAATTTTGAAACCATGAAACAGAAATTATATTTAATACTTATAGGTGGTAAAATAAATTATTTTTACCACACAGTAAACATTATTCCAATAATCAGTTGATATATTTTAATCTTATAAAACAATAAAATAGGGGTCACCAATGGGGTAGTGGTTAGCATAGCAACAATAAACAATACTAAAGGTCGCGGGCTCGCGTGTGCCCCTAGATTTTTTTTAAGAGTGTAAAAAATCCTCGGCCCTACCGTCCCTTGCATAGGACGTAAACTGGAGGTCCCGAACCTGTACGATGTCAGATACTCCTCAGTTAAATATCCCTATCCTCATTATACCTGAAGGCAAAATTTAGGACTCGCACTATAGCATCGTCAGATTAGCCTTAATTGCATAAAGATACGTTAAACAAACTAACCAGAAACATAGCAATTGTTCAATAAAAAGTTTTCACTATTGATTAGTTGAGTTCTCAAGAACGTCCAAAAAAATCAACATCATTAAAATTTCAATGTTAGGTACTCGTTAAAGATTCCTATCATTTATACTTTTATACTTACAACAATTTAAAAAAAAAATGCATTAAAAATAATTATACATTAAAATAATTATAATAAATAATTTAAATATAATAAAAATCAATTATTCTTAGTAGCATAAAGGGTAGGTAAACAAACAACTAATACATTTTTTTTTTTTACTTTTTTTAAACATTTGTTTGAAGAATGGGTTTGTAGGTAACTAATCAAAAAGATGTACTTTTTCCTGACATTGAGGATAAAACTTTTTTTATTTCTCTGTTGTGTTCAATTCCTTTTTTTTTTTTCTCCTCTCGGAAATTTATTACAGTAGATTGCTTTCAGATCCAGCCTTACATGAATGTCGGATTTTATTTTGGAGCAAAAACGTTCTATATACCTTCAACAGAGTATTCAGATACCAGTCTCCCTTTCTATAGGAATGTTTTGATATTCGTCTAAACGGTTAAAAGAAGTATGCAAAAAATTAAGCAAGCTTGAATATTAAATAATGAAAGGATGATAAAATAATATTTTTACTTGGAGTTTTTATTAAATATACTTTTTATATATAGAACGCCAAGAACATTGTTCGAGCCATTTTTTGTAAAATAAAAAAATCTTATATTTTAAAATAAGTTAAGATGCAAATTGAAATGCAATTAAAATTTTGTTTTCATAACTTCCGAAAGTGATTTACTTAAAATGTATTTAATCAATGTTGATGATCGCTATACTAGAGATCAACTTGTCAAAGGGGCAGAAGGTAATTTCTAAATTATCTAAAGGCAGCATAGAATCGGTCCTCGGATTGCAATATTGAATTTATAATAATAAAAATTCTTGCAATAAAAATATAATAAAACTAGTTTTAAAAAATATACTGATAATATTTCAAATATACTGAATATAACTATGATCATCTTTAAAAACCTCTTAGAGGTCAAAACGGCAGTAATCCAGGGAAGTTTTGTAAATATCCATTAATAGTCCAGGGAAAATGTACCATAAACCTTGCGGGAGAGGTTTCAGTGGCTCATAAACAAAAAAAAATTTTGATATTTAAAGATCTATTTCTAATAATTTTAAAAAAAAGCTATTGCGCAATATTGTGTTCTCTTTGAATAAAAAAAATATAAATAATAAATACAAATACAAATAAATAGAATTTTTTTTGCCTGTTACTTTATTTAATCGGGGTCACATGTGATATAGTGGTTAGCATAACAGTCTACAATAGTAAACGTAGCAGGTTTGCGTCCCGCTGTGGCACTAGGATCTTTTAAAGGATTAACAAATCCTTGGTTATGGCGTCCCTCGGCTAGGATTTAATATGGAGGTCCCGAGCCTATGCGATGTCAGGTACTCATTAAAGATCTCTATCCTAATTATATCTGGATAGGGAAAATTTAGGACTCCTACTGTAGCACCGTCCGATTAACCTTAGTGACGTTAAACAAACAAACAACTTTAATTATTTTTTTTTTTAATTTTAGCATTTATTTGTTTTTTTCCTCGTATTATTCTCTTGTTTATATTTATATAGTGTGTATATATTATCCCGGTATGTTGGAATACAACACTATCTTTTTTTTCTATTTTATACATATGTATCCCTACCATTAATTACCAATTTTTTCTGTTTATTAAATACCAATATTTACAGTTTTTTTATTTATTAATTACCAATAGTTTAAGTGTTTTTTAAATTTATTAATCATCAATATTTAAGGGATACATGATTAAACTGTCATGTTATCTTTATTATAACTCATCAATTTATTCTAAAGGGGCGTTAGTCCCAGGATAATTTTACTATCCTTTTTCTTTGATTCAAAAATGTCAAGTGTGAAGATTGTAGGGCACCAAATTCTGGGTTGTTAATTTTTAGCAGATATATACATAATTGGTATATAGAAATTCACTAATAATTAACTAGTATTAATTGGTGAAAAAAATTTGTACTATTATAAATTTTGTTTGTCTCTGATTTCCTAGTGTCCTATTTTTCTATTGTTTTTAAATTTCCTTAGGATAGTACTTATTACGTTTGAAGAAAAAGGTTTGGTATATTTGGATTTGATGTTACAAAACTGAACAATAATATTCAACAACAATTGGTCTTAAAATATATCACATGGTACATACATCACTAAATTTTATATAAAATAATTTACATCTCTCATCTACCATCTGAAGATCTCCTGATGTCCAAAATAATTCTCAGAATTTATTTTGTCTGTCGCAAATGAAACTTACGACCCGTTGTATTACTGTTACTGAGTGGGAAGGGGTCGGGTATAAATAAAAAAGAACTCCGAGAGATATTTTATAATCGGCTCATTTTATAAAAGAGCTATTTTAAGTCGGCTCTTTGTAGCCTGAACATTTCTTTCAGGAGTTGTGGGATGGGTGCTGAAAATAACTATTTAAGACCGCGTCATTTGCAAATGGCTAAATAAGATTTTTTTTTCAAATCTTAGAACAAAAAAGAAGTTTCAAAAATAACCTTTAGGCGTTAGTTAAAAAAAGAGAAAAAATTTTATTGTATTTTTTTTTTTTTTTTAGTCTGTCCAAAATCAGGACGACCTGATTTTTAATTTTGAGTAAAATACTTTATTATTTATTTTGGAGAAAAGTAAAAGGGCTTAAAGGTAGTAAATGCAAACCAATAAGAAACATTAGAAATGAGGATGGTAAGATCCTTTCACATCGTATTGAAATATTAGACAGATGGAGACGCCACTACCAACAGCAATTCAGTAGCCAAGTACCTTCCTCAGAACCGATCCTAACTGAAGACACAGGATATGATGAAATGATATGGGAGGAAGAAGTTGAACTTTCCATGGAAAAGCTAAAGACTGGTAAAGCAGCGGGAAGAGATGGGATATCTCCAGAACTAATTAAGTATGGTGGTCCACAGGTCACAAAAGTCCTACAGTCTGTGTTTCAAAAATTGTGGAATGAGAAAAGAATCCCAGAAGACTGGGAGTACAATGTAATAATACCTATCCACAAGAAAGACGGTACGAGTGAATGCAAGAACTACAGACCAATCTGTTTATCACCTGTAGTATACAAGATTTATACGTCCATACTAGAACGCAGGCTTAGGACATATATTGAACCTATGCTCGAGGAGGAACAGGCTGCATTTAGGAGAGGTAGACAAACACAGGACCACATATTTTTTCTAAGATGCCTAATGGAGAAAACCTGGGATAGAAACGGAAATATGTACATGGCGTTTCTGGATATAAAAGCTGCATTCGACTCGGTCCCAAGGTATGAACTATGGAGAGCGCTAGAGGCTAAGAATATTCCCGTAGACCTCATAAATGCCGTCAAATCAGTATACCAAAACCCAAAAGGTATAGTAAGAATAAATGGGATAGAATCCAGACCTTTTGACATGGAACAGGGAGTGAAGCAGGGAGACAGCTTAAGTCCTTTGCTGTTCGTAAATTTTATGGACGAAATACATAAAATCTGCAAAAGGAGAACAGCCAGAAGTATAGTGGGACTATGGAATCTGAGACATGTCCAAGTCCAAGCTTTGTTGTATGCGGATGACATAGTCTTAGCAGCTGACTCTCAGGACAAATCTATTAATACAGATAAAAGTAAAATATTACATCTGGGGAGAGAGCCTCAGGCAACCAATGTAATATGTAATGGCCAGTCACTGGAACAGACCGATGATTATACATACCTGGGTGTAATAATAAGCAGGAATGGGAATATTGACGATGAGGTCAACAATAGAATTAGAAAAGCCAACAATATTTACTTCCATATCTGCAATTCCATCATAGGAAAGAGAGAAGTTGGAAGAGATGTTAAATTAAGAATATACAAAGCAGTGTACCTTCCAACATTGCTCTACGGTAGTGAAAGCTGGGTAACTCTAAACAAACATAAAAATAGAATAACCACAGCTGAAATGAGGCATCTCCGAAGAGTGGCAGGAAAAACCAGACGAGATTGCGTACGCAATGAAAGAATTCGTGAAGAATTAAACGTCGAGCCACTGGGACAAATACTCGAGAAAAGACAACTAAGGTGGTATGGTCATATGTGCAGAATGGGCGAATATAGAGAACCCAGAAGCTTCTATGAAGCCCGACCAAGAGGAAAAAGACCTAGGGGTAGACCTCGACTGTCTTACGAAGACCACATTGCCAGGTTGGGACGATCAAGAGGGAAGTCCTTAGGAGAGATGAAGATGCTGGCGAGAGACCGGGATGCCTGGCTGCGATGGCTAGATACAATACCTCCACGCTGAAAGGCATTAAAGGAGGAAGGGAAAGAAGAAGAAGAAGAAGAGTAAAATACTAAATCCACGAACCTAGTTATGGGAACGATGTACCTACTGCTGATGCACAGCTTATAAATCAATAATGAATTAATCATTCAAATCCTTATCAAAATATTTTTATTTTACAGGAAGCTGTGCTAAAGAGGGTAATCTGTTGAAGAAAACATTTATGCAAATGATGGTGTATTTAATTCAGTAAGGGAAGAATCGATTTGTACAGTGTTTATCATATTTAATATTTAAAATCAAATATATGCAAATTTGTTTCAGGTGAAATATTTAGCCAGCAGCTTCATAAACTAGTAACTTTTCCACCAGGTAGTTCCAACATTCAGTGCCTAATTTGAATTTGGTTTTAATATTCCGTCTTGTATGAGCGGGTTTATCTCTGATTAAGCTCGAAATACTTCTGTAGATACTAGAAACTTTTGTTGTAGCCTAATTAATGCAAATGATAATTAATCACTAAAAATTAAATTAATCTCTCCGTTAAATATTGAATTCGAGATAATGATGGAGGCCCAGAGAAATGTTGCTCAAAATAATCATAATTTATAATTAACCCTTCTTTCGGCTCTCAGTAGCGCCTGAGCTCAACAAAAAATATGTGAACTGAAAGAATGCATTGAGAGATTTATCAATATAACCTCAGAAGAAAAAGGGTCTTAAACGAAATTTTTGAAAAATCAAGTTAGATACAGAATATGTTAAAGAAAAATGCTTTTGATTTGTAAGGAGATCCAAGTGTATTTAATGACAGTTATAATTTTAAATATGTGTTACTGAGTTAAAAACCAAATTAATCTTATTCTGTTCCCCCTTCTACTAAAAATCCTTGATAATATATGTGAAATTAACCTTCTTGTACTACTATAATAACCTAGAATGAAATGCGTTTTGAATTTCGTCGTAAAATAGTGAATGAATGAATTTCGTCGTGTAAAGATAAAATACAATAGTAATATTTTAATACTAACCCCCCCCCTTTTTAATACTAACAATAGATTTTCAATGTTTTAATACTCATTCTGTTAATCAGGAAGGTGACAAAGCCAACTAATATAATGAAAAATAGTAAAAATTGGTCTTGCCTTTCTTGATTTATAAATGATTTAACTAATCCGACCTTGTTTTGTTCAAGTACAATAGATTATAAAATACCTAAATCTAAGAATAACAAAAATCAAAAACAAAAAGCTGCTATCGATAATCGAAGACATGATTGAATTTTACAAATAATAAAATAAATATAAAAATAATTAATCTTTCATATCCACATCAAAATATTTTTTAAAATTTCACTTAGAATTACTCAGAATTGAATAACGATCACTTGGCTTCTGGTCCTCCAAGTTATAAATGTGCCTTTACACTCTCCGAACCTTACCTTCGAACCTCACCCTCGAACAGCCTGTTCGGAACAGTGTTCGGGCTAATCTAAATAAGACACGAACTCGAGCAGGTACTTTATCTGTTCGACTACAGCGTTAGTGTTCCTTTTGCCTTAGTTAAGATAACCTTCTTTTAGCTTTTTTTTACAGAAAAAAAAAATAGTGAATATAAAACGTTGCTTTTATCCATAATAAGTTAGAGCAAAAGTCAGAACAGCCTCGAGTTCCTAGACAGCCGATTGAGTAATGAAAATTATTGTACTAAGGCGCATAGGTGAGGTCAGACATCATTCTTCACTTAACTTCACGTTTAACCCATAACAGCCTAGCGTTGCCATATGGCAACAGCAGAAAGGGGTTGGTTTGACCGGTCCCCTAAACCTCTTCTTTACAGCCCTAGTCACTGTAAGTTATTACAAGTGGTAACATCAATCTGTGCTTCAGTTCTGAAAATGGAATATTCACACCTTGTGACCAGGTAAGTTTCAGTAATATTATCTTATCATACTTGAACATTAAAATTCTATCACCCATTAATTTCCATAGCTAAGTAAATGTTGTTTTCTTATAGAAACATTCAATTAATAAAAAAAAAAATTTTCTTGTATAAATGCTATGTGAAAACCAAATGGCAACGCTAGGCTGTAATGGTGTCTTATTTATTTTATTTTACTATATTTTTTCAAGAGAATTTGAAACAGCCTTTGGAGCCAGGATTCAGCTTTTCCGAGGCGCTAGATATCCTCTTTGGGCCTCAAGGACATGAAGTGGACAGTTTATTCTTCGAACTCCCCGACCCTAATATTCTGACGGATGAAGACTCCAGAGAAGGGGATGATGATGGCACTCCTGATAACCTGTGCCGAAATCAACTAGAAGCTCGTGTGGAAATTTTATATTCAGATGGTGAAGCAAAGGAGTAACCCATTCGAAATTTACCAAGGAAAAATACCACAGCTAGTAAATATGAAATGTGTTGTTGGCAAAGCCGCATTTCCCTTCCTGAACATGGTAAACAATTTACCAAAATTGCCTTCTAGGTTCTACTTTGAAAACCTATTTTCGAGCTTTGAAATTTTAAAATATTTTCGAAAAAATAATTAAGGAGCCACAGGAATAATAAGAAAAAATTTGCAATCGGAATTCTGGAGGTCCATAGTTTTAACATATTTACTAAAGTATGGAGAACCCCTCAAAGGAGCGATCACATCGACCACCATGTACAGAAGATTGAGGGAACAAGAAAAGAAGATGTGCTGGGAATAATTGCCAGTCCATCATAAGAAAGATGTGCTCAAAATGCAACCAAGGCCTCTGCATTGACTTTTATTCCGTATCATACGGTATGAATGTTAGAATATCATGTATTACTTTATATAATTCAAGTAATTTGAAAATAAAATTAAAAACATTTGTTTGTAAGTTTTTCATTTTATTATTTATGTAATTTTAACTTTAAAATAAAGTACTTTTGCAATGGTTAATTTATTTCCTTTTCAAGACCCTTAATCCAAGCCCATATGGCAACAGGGCCTAGGGCTATAAGCAGTGGCCAGACAATTTTTTTTTTACTTTCATTAATTTCTACGAATTAAAAACATTGCAGGAAAAGTGATGGTTATGCAAATTTTGAAGAAAAAAAAAATTCGGGCAGTTATGGGCTAAGTGTAAAATGCTGTTCGTAGTGCGCCGATACGGTTCGTGAGATTATATGTTCGAAAGTGAAGTTCGCACAGTGTAATGGCACAATAAAATATACGTACATAGTTAATTAGGGGGAAAAAAAGACATATGTAGGAATTATATATATGTTTATAAATATACATTATAAGTAAATTCATGTGAAGATTTCATTTCCAAATAAACTCGTAATATGTTTTAATATAGTATTTAATTTATGTTTGCCAAGATGAATTAAAACAGGAATCGTGTTTTTGATCCAGTTTAATTAGCAAAGTTTAATTAAGAGCGTTGTTTGTTTTCTGTTTCCTTTTGCTCGCAACATTAAATATACACAACCGAGCAAATAATTCATAGCGGTAAATTTTCTTTTGTAGGGGAACGGTCCCTTGCCATTATTGGTAACTTGGACTACAAAAATAAAACATTTTCATCCGAACCCAGAACGTATATTCCATTATGTTTACAATGCAGTTTAGCATTAATTTTATCTTTCCCTTGACGCCAACGCTTCTAGGAACTCAATTGCCCATTGATTTAAACTAGCTAGCAATTAGACACCATGATACTAGTAACTCTAATAACCATCCTAGATGATATAGTAAACCATGATACTAGTAGTAACTCTTTGCAAAGGCTATGAAGGTTAACGGCATGCCAATCTTCCGTAGATCGAGCAGTTGAAATTACCCCCCCCCCCCCCCCTTATTCCAGCTTAAAAAATCATTTAAAACTTCTATCACGTCCTTATAGGTCTCTAGCTCAGGTTCTTGTTATTATTTGAGGACATTCAACAACTCAAGAACATATGGTGTTTGGAAGCCAATGTGTTAAGTTGTGCTTGCTGTGCTCTGTGACTTCAAACCGATAAGTTCTAGTTTTAAGTTTTTTCCTATTGTTATTTAGTATTTAAGTAGATCGAAAATCATTTTGCTAATTGTTAAGGTAGATTTTAAGGTATTTAGGGTATTATTTAGGGTATTAATTAAATATTAGTAATTAAGATAAGGTTAAGTTGACCATCTGCGATCCACCTACGGCAGAAGTTAGGAAGAGAGGGCATTTACAAAATGAGTTAGAGCCATTAAATATATCAATTACGGCTAGCAATAGTCCAAAGTACTTAATTATAAAGAGAATAGGAGATGATGATTTCAAAAAAGTATCACCATTTTTTATTCAAAAAATTATTACTAACTTGGTTGGTGTGGTAAAAAACATAAAAAAATTAAGGGACGGGACGTTATTAGTGGAAACTGAAACCAACAGACAAACTGATACGCTATTAAATTGTAAAGAATTTGGGGGACAATTTCAAGTCGAGGTTAGCCCACATAAGTCACTAAATTACAGTAAGGGTGTAATCAGATATTATGACCTTCAATTTGTTGAGACCGAGGAAATTAAAAGTCACAATCACGTTCCGGAACAAGCAAAAATTCTAAAGCCTATTCAACATACTACTATGGTATCTAACGAATATAATAGTCTAAGATTTATAATGTTCTGCTGGCTGTAACTCAAGAAAAAAAATTTTGAACTCGTTAATAGCAGGTTTAGCGTTAATAGCACAGTCACTATCCGGAACGAGCACAAATTCTGAAAACTCCTCAGCATCGTACTATAATATATAATAGTATACGATTTATAGTATTTTCCTAGCTTTATCTCAAGATAATAGTTTTTGTCCTAGTAAAATAAATATTTTCTATCCCGGAAAAAAAATAACCTTACAATTTGGAACTAGCACAAGTTCAGAAAACTTTTATTATAACAGTATAATATCTAGCAAACATTGTTCAGCTGGATTGTTTAACCAAATACAGTCGTTTAGGGTAATTAAATACAGCTAATAATTGTTTGCGTATAATTATGTATATTTAATTAGGACAATGGCATAATTGGTAATAGTCTTCTTACACTATAAATTAAGAAAACTGGCGTTATTAGAGATGTTTCCTTTGTTTTCTCTTCTTTTTCTTCCAAATTATCAAATTCTATCCATGTTCCTCCACCGCTCAAGCACAGTGCCGTATAAATGACCCACTGATTTACTTCTTGTGGTGCAAACAGGATATTTATATCTGACAACGCCGCTTAATTAGTATTCAATTCCATTTAGAGGATTCTTAAATTTCGTTTTTACTTCGTTCAACCTGACCTTTGCATGAGAATTGATAACTTTAGAAAAAATGTCAAAGAGCACAAAATTTCCTGCAAAACGAAAGAAAATAAATTGAATTATAAATTATATGGTTTATATCATTTAAATAGACATCATTTAAATAGAATAGAGTAGATATCATGATATACATAGTACAATATCTGTTATAAGCCGCTTATAAAGGTTCAGGTCGGCCTGAACGTGTATGGTGAGATATGCTATAGTTTTTTTGTTTTGTTTTTTTAAATAATATAATACAGATATATAAAATAAATAGCATTAAATAAAAAAGAAATATATATATAAATTTTAAGATGCGTAAAGAGACGAATTGTAACAGGAGCGCGTATAACGCCGCGGTGGGTGGGGGGGAGGATGTGGCCTGTTAGAAAATTGTAATATAAAGATTAATTAAATACTGAAATACAAATTATATTTATGAATCATGCAAAGGAGATAATGATGGCTAATAACTTAATTTAGTAAGCCAAACTTTGCAGCAGGACCAAAACCCATAAACATCCTTCGAGCCTCAGTAAGTCGTTTAAGTTACCACTTGCCCCACCCTCTATATATACGCCTCTGAATTGTGATATAGATTCGTATCAAAATTGCAGCACGGGATATTATGTAGATATGTTGTTGCTTGGGGGCGTAAAACATCTGTGGTCATCAACGCCCGTATATGGAAAATTATATTATATAAAGTGGATGATATTTTCCATGAATTCATGCATAGTTTTAGTTACATACTAAACTTTTAGATAGATTTTGTTTAGGTGGATAATTGTTAACATATTCTTAGACAGATAGCATAATTAATTTTAACAAGAGTACCTGCTGCAGATAATGTGTTTTTTTTCTAATCCAGGACAGCCTTTTGTAAAACATGGAAGTTCGCCTTCCAGGGAAACCCTCTTCCTTACAATTTCATCAAAATTCTCTTGAATGATATCGGATTCCTCCATTTGTATCACCGGCAATTTTTTGTGCCGTACCATGCAACCAGAATTACATTGCGCCATTTCTTCGAAACTTGGTGTGTCACAAAACAGTATGTGGTTAAATGCCCGACATTTCTCTCACGATTCACATCGTTACAAACTCCTGAACATTGGTGAATGGAAAATTTTGCAAAAGTATTTGTGCACGTAATTTATTGGAATAAGCGCTAATAGCTTTATTTATTATTATTTAGTATTACAAATTAATTAATAGAATAAATTGTTTTGGGCTATTTCATCTATATAATATTCGGAATTCGACTGATTGGTGCCCTGCCGCTAGCATTCTTTGAAATACGCTATCAAATGCGCACGAATTTGAGATAGTATAGTTGCTATCATCTATTCCTAATGATTTTAAAGTTAAATAACTCCCATTCTTTATGATGGGTATTTTTGTTTTTCCATTAATAAAACAGTCAACTATTTTGTGTTTATTATTTCCCAGATATAATGCATCCGTTTTATTCGATTTTGTACCTAATTTTCGCCGATTCTCAATTTCTTGACTTGATACTATACCTTAAATGTTATCTATACTTTTGCACATTGTACAAATGCATACAAACGATAACCTTCAACATCGTTCCGAAAAGATATAGAACACTCAGGCAATACGTGTACATTTATTTTACATAAAAGATAAATATGTCCTTTTGTCTTCTCGTTGGTTGGTCATTGTTTTTACAAACACGGCACGAATGATCACCTAATTTATTAGTATGAGGCTCTTTCAGAGCCGTAGAAATCATTGATGAGTCTGATTGATGTAGTATCGTCATTGTTTTGCCGTGTAAATAATTAATATGTTTCTGGATAAACGAATCGACACGCAACAATGGGGAATCTTTTAATAAACGAGATTTGATCTTCTTAAATTCGCTTTCCACCGGTGCACTTGAAGCAGGGATGCGACCGAAACCAAATCTATCGGTACAAATGTACGTCCATAGAGGTAATAACCGAATATTCTGTGATAAAATTTCTGTACCCCTTACAGCACATGAGTTTTCAAATGGACTTCTAAAATCAATTTTATTTTCTGTTTCCAATTTCTTCTTCCCTGCTATCATCAAAATTTTCCATTGATAGTGTATCATGTGTAATCAAATTTAATAGCTTAATTCGCGCTTTGTCGCATTGCGTAGGAATGCCGTTTCCTAAATTTCCATCGGCTTCTGAAAAGGCAATAGTAAAAATCGATCGCATTATGTCTTTTGGATTTTCGATATTTCTACAACCGATTGCGTGGAGGTAAAATGTATTTATTCTTTTGTTTAATGTTTTGAAAAAAATTGAATAAGTTAGATTTTATAAAGTGAGCCACATCAATTCTGATGTAGGTAACATTTAGGTAAAATAGTATTTTTACAGAAATCCGCGTATTCTTCTATACTCGAATAATTGGCAAAAACTCGAGTAACTGCAATTAATAAAGCTTTTGATGAATCAAATACAACTTCTTTTGGGATGGGTGCACCTGAACTTACCTACTGGGCCAAAAAGAAATGTATCGAATTAGCGTTGTGACTTTCACTTAACATTTGGCAAATTGAAAATTGTCCATTTTAACAATTGAGGACACAGGTATATAAAAATATGGGTTGGGATAAAGATCCATCCGCCTTATGTAGTTTTTTTTACGATACTGCCAGTTGCATCGATAACTATAAACGGCGCGTTCTCTATTGCATATTTTTGTAAATATTTAGCTGATGGCTACTCCAATAATGAATAAAAAAGTATCCAATCCAACATTATGTATTACATTTTGTAACGATGAAAACTTTAAAATAACTAAAGATTTAAAAACATCTGGATTTACGTGTTCTCTCATTGTCGCTTGTGACTTTGCTGTGCGTAGAACAAAAGAACTGTATAAATGAGGAAGCTCTGAGTCTCCCTCTTCCAATAATACGTGAGCATATTCAGCGCGATATACAGGAACTGATTTTGTTTGCAGTTCTTTCCCAATAATATTTCTTTTGGGATTTCTGAGATATCTTTTTCAAAACATCCCCTTTCCTTCGGGATACATGCAATTTAATTTCACCCAATTATAGGATGGATCACTATCTTCTGAACCTGGAAAAAAAAGTTTCTGACTCTACAAACATGAATAGGCATAACACAATATATATATTAACATTATATGTATATAAATTTTATTTTATTTTAACTTGATATAAGTCCTTAACTTTAAACTATAAATATATATATATATATATATATATATATATATATATATATATATATATATATATATATATATATATATATATAAATAGATGGTTTTCCGAGAGATGGGAGTTTGCCAACCAATCTGTTCCCTAAAAAAGCAATTCTGAGTTTCCTCATTAAATAGATTGAAAAAAAAATTCTTAGCCTATCTATTATATTAAAAAATCAAGCTGAGCAAATATCAATTATGCATTAAATATTTGTAACGACGATACAAAAATTAAGATAAATAAGATTACAGTGTAGTTTAATTAAAAATGGCCTCATTATTCACCACTCTTTGCTCACGAAAATAAAAACAACAATTTAAAAAACGTTTGAACAAACTTTAAACACAATGATTGTTTTGATTATTCCTACAAACCAATTCCTCGCGCTTTTTGTTCCGATAGGGATTATTTTCAATCAAATATAAAAATTCATATTCAAAAGTGCAGGTTATGGTAAACCATCCCTAACCAATGGGTTAACTTAAGTAACTTAAATGTAAATCAAGGAATTGAATGTTATAATTATATATGCACTAAATGTTATATAATCAAGTATGTATTGAACGTCGTAGTTATTAGGCTCATAGAACTATTGACTGATATATTTATTAAAATATAACTAACCATGTAACTAGGACGGTCTGTCAATTAGATCCTGTCATTTTGAAATTCGTCCTTGCTAAAATCGCAGCGAAGTGATGAGAACTGGCAGCTGTGTTCGTTAGAGAGAGAAAGCTGACAGGGCAGGGATGGGCCTACGGTCAGCTCAGTGGTTAACAGCACTGCAACGGAAACTCAGAGACCCGGGTTCGATTCCCGGCCGTGGCCTATACATTCATGACTGATATAATTATAGACAAAATTAAATAAGATAAATAAATGTTCACTACCTGCTTTTGTTTTTTTAATCCATAAATATAAATTGTCAGAATGAAAATTAAAATTAGAATAAAAATTATATGTTACTTTTGATATATATCAATGTAGAGAATTTCGAAATGTCTCACTTTTTTAAAAAAAAAAAAAGCATATTTTTCTGACCACTTAAATAAATTAGGAAGACTAGAATAAAGGACATCTGAGAAGCCGGGGGACTGCCCAAATTTATCTCAATGTCAGGGCGAATATAAAACATCTTGCTCACTCTCAAAAACTGCAATTAACCTAAAAGCTTTCTTCTGTCTGCAATCGATGTATGTAATTTTTCTCATCTATTTTCCTGGTCTAGTGCTGTTATTATTGTATCATTATTATTTTTTTTTTTATTTTAGGATGTAGGTATATTTAGGAAATGAATAGACACCTCTAGACTATCTTGTCAAGGAAATGTGATTTATTATTAACTATAATTACCAAGGGGTGTCTGGCTTCGTGGTTTTACTAAGGGGGGAGTTCGAGTTTATATGGTAGGAATTGTAATAAATTTTTGAATTGCTTTTATTTATTTATTTATATGTTTTAAGTTTTATAAATTTCGAAAAGGAGTGAACAGTTGTATCTCAATTATAGGAAATATGTGTATCAGGCAAAGGCTTGTATATCCTATATATGAATTGTGTACCCTTACTTTCTAATTGTATATATACAATTAGAAAGTAAGCAAGCTTTTTATGGATACGCGTCCGGTATACAGGGAATTAAGGCTAAGGTGTCATATTCAAAATATTTAAATAGAGCAGAAACTGTAGATTCTTCAGACGGAAAAAAATGATGTGTGCTAATTAAGTAATCTAAGGAAGCATGATCATATGGATTTAAGTTAGTTAATTAATTCAATTTTTCAACATAAATGTAAAATTCTCGTAATGAAAGCTAATGATCATCTCACTGAGTAATACAATTTTACTCAAATAATAATAATCTTATAGAGAACTAAAAAAAATACTGATCAGAAAATCAATTTAGAAAATCCTTTGAAATGTTATATTTAAGCGTTTCATCAAAAATTCATTACTTTTTCCTTAAATTGTGTTTTTTTAATAATAAAAACGTTAATCTATCTTTGCCTGACCGAAGAATATTAACATTGTGCTAATATCAACACCGATTACTTGGAAAAACTCTGATTTTGAAATTAGACTCTTCCAATTCAAGGCTTGTTTTTATATTTATAAGCCAAAATTACTAATACATTTCGGAAGTAAAAATGTCCTGTCACTAAACGGTTGATAACAATATTCTTCACCTCCTACTGCAGGTTCAAAATATATCATTGAGAATATTTAAAAAAATATATATTACTGATTTAAAAGGCATTACTCGAAAATTATTATTATATTTATTATTAAAGTCATTAATCCCGATAGGTTTAAACACATGGTGCAATTATCTGCAGTCGTTGTATTCTAATAAATCCTCGACGTGTCCCAGTAATTATTTCATTGATGTTGGCCTTGCTTACTTAGATGCAGACATGAAAATAGAAGAGCTACAGTTCTGCATAGCTAAAAGCAAAAATGGGAAAACTCCGGGTCTAGATGGAATCCCTTACGAGGTTTTCAAGAGCCTCACCCCCGAGTGGACTCATTACATTCTAAATTTGATGAACCAAGTTTTGAGAACGGAGAAGGTGCCCTACGAATGGTCCAAGGGAGCCCTGAGTATGCTCTTCAAGAGAGGGGATCGGCTCGATCCCTCCAACTGTCGAGGTATTGCTCTCTTTAACACTTGTACAAAGCTATTTACTTCGATCCTGGGAGAGAGAATTAAAGGACCGAGGAGTGTAACCTGATACCCAGGGAACAATCAGGCTTTCGTAAAGGACGATCTAGTACCTACAATCTATATACGCTATCATGTATTATTTCATTATATGTCAAAATGAAGAAGCAGGACTTATATGTTATCTTTATCGACTTGCACAAAGCGTTTGACAGCCTTTGGTTGATGTGCCTTTAAAGGTTGCAATCTTAAAGAGAACATTAAAGTGAACTGGAGGATTACTCTTCAGTCAATGACGAGCTTCCAAAGAAATGCTACGATGGCATACTCAGGAGAACTAATTTCCAATCAGTAGTCTTGGCTATATGGATATTTTTCGACGCGCGAGCAACCACCTTCTTTCTGAAGATGTGAATCGCATTTTTAATTCAAATTATACCCCCGATTTTACCGTCAGTTGAGTACCTTAGTTGTCGGCGAGGAGTACATCATGACGCAAGCAGCTATAATTTGGAAGAGAGCCCTCATGCAGCTCAGGTTGTCCAAGGAGAGCGAACTGCGGTTCTACCTTCACGGCATCGCTTACAATATTAACACGCAGCAGACGTGCACTATATGCAACCAGCGAAAGCCAGAGACGCTCGCTCACATCTTCCTGGAATGTCCTATATACAAGCCCTTGCGCTCTCACTACCTCAGTGACATCAGCACTTCTTTGATCTCTTCGAGTTTAGAAGAACAATTAATCAGGATTCTAACACCAACAAGTTATGGGGGGATGAAAAATGTTTATTTTTATATCATACAGATGTTGAGGATTAGGGCGTTTGGGTCATGGGAATGAATTATGGCTTTGAAATGGGGTTAGTAATCAAATAGATAGATTTAAGTAGATAGTTTAACTAGAATAGGGATCTTTAAAGGGTACGTGGCATCGTACAGGCTCGGGAACTCCATTTTACGCTTTATCGGAAAGACTGCATTGCCGAGGAATTTAACTCCATTTAAAAAATCCTAGGGACACCTGGCAAGCTATGAACCCGTGGCTAGAGTTTCTAAACATTGATAGGTTTCCCATAGTAACGTTAAATTAAGCCCCGTTTTATTGAAAATCTTAGAATTATTATCAGGACTAGAACAGGAAGTAAGGTTTATAACAAGTAGGTCAGCACCTAAGAACCTGGAGTTGACATAACGGATGAGTGTATTTCAAGTAAGGGACAATAGAGTTTTTGAATTTATAAGCGTTAGTTTTTTGTGGTAAATTTTTTGCGAATTTTATGGGGGAGTGGACAGAGTTGTCCATTGTGTGAGATCTCTTGACCATTTTCAATTTAAAAAAATATTAATTCAATAATTTTTCTTATGAAGTTTACATGAAAATTCTTAATATAAATTTAAATATTTTTTATAAGAAGAAAAAAGATTGGCTTTGTCCGGGATTACTAGTGATACGGAAATCCTGGTTCAAATCCCGCCCAAGATCAACCTTTTTTCTTCTTATAAAAAATATTTAAAATTATATTAAGAAATTCAACTTTGAATCCCCAAACCATCAAGCTTGTTTCCGCAAGAATTCTTGATAATTCCTGAAAGGACTTAAATAGTATGGGGCCGAGCGACCCAGATCCTTTGACAGACGATGGAATGCTACCAATGGAATCTACCGAGGGCCCTTATTTCTTTCAGCACACCAATTCCCTGACACCAGTCCCTTTAAAGAGTATTCTATTAATTGATCATATATTTATATAAAAATTTAAAATATATATATGCTGTATCTCTCTGTTGAATTTATGATCTTAGATCTCGTGTAAATAATTTAACCAAAATTTTGAAATAAAATAAAATATTTCAGCTAAGTGGTATTTCCCTGTGTGAGTGGTATTCGGGCAGATTGTACTTCCTATGGTAAAATAAAAAATAATCTTTTAAATCTACATAAAATAGTTTTCAAACTTTCATTTGGATTAATCATAGTGGGAAAAATATCACCATACATTACAAGGTCCACGTATGCAGTTACGAACTCAACTGTGTGGAAATAAATATATGGTAAAATCATGGTCAATAAAATGTTATATATTGTAACACTTCTGTGGGTTAACAATAATTATTCATCGAAAATACAACAATAGTCAATGCCACGAATTATAAAAACACAAACATTAAAGGAGGCTACAAAAATGATCACTTGGTAACACAAATCATATGGCTTGAGCTTCACAAGCAAGACAAAGACTAAGACTGTCCAGTGAATCGCTCCGTATATAGAGTCGTAAAGAGGGTCCAGAATGCCGTAGAACCTTTTGGAAGCTGATGGAACGGCGTGGATTGGGCTCGAACAATCTAGTCCCAAATACGTGTTCTGACGGTTCGCTCCAACCGCTAGTTAGTTCCAACAAAAGGTCTGGGATTTTAAACCATATGTTTTTATTTATCGATTTAACGTTGCAATATTATATAAATGACCTATTATATTAAATAATGGTGCCAGTTGCAAGAGGAAATATACATATATATATATAGATAGGGGGGAAAATACATGTAAAGTTATTTACTTATATAACCTTTTTTTGATTTCATATTTAAAAATTTATTTTATAAATCTGATCTATATAAATAAAGATGAAATTCTGTTTTTTTGTTTGTTTGTTCTTTATAGAAATCCATACCGTTTGTCCTAAACTCTCCGGATTTCGCACAGTGGTTCTTTCATACCTGGTGCGAACACGTGTCCATATTAAAATTGCATAACTTCAGCCAATCTCTGGGTATATTCTTTATTGTTATGATCTCACTTTACATTTGTTCACGTTTATTATAAAAATAAAAATCCCCGTGGAAAACCGGTATCTACACCTAGTTACTTATGCATTTCATTTTTTTTTAGTATAAACAAAAAATACCCTGATATGGAAGCGATTTCCGAAACGTAGGAAAATATGTTAAGATTTTGACTTGTTTTTAATAAACATATGAGCCCCTTAAAGCACAAGTGGTGTAACTCCAATTTTTATGTTTTGAGATATTAAAGGGTTTCCTATGTTAAGACGTTTTGGTACTACTTGTTTCACCAGATCACAAATGAATGCACAAATATGGGAAACTAGGAGTTAAACCGTTAGTGCATTAAACATAACACATTTTTCCCTACACAGTACAATGCCTAACAAAACAAAAATTGGAGTTACACCACTTGTGCTTAAAGGGGGTCATATATAAAAAACTAGGAGATTTAATTAGAAAATAAAATATTTAAATATTTAATTTATAATAAATAATTTATAAATATTTATTCAAGGATCATATTAAAAATATATACTTGTCATATGTGTATTTTTATAAAATATGTACTATTTTTTTAAAAATAAAAACGTTTGCGCAATATCAAAACTTAATTAACTGAATTACTGGAAATTGAATTACCCTTTCCTTTATGAAATATTTTTTCTTCTAATTAGGCACCATTGAGCTGATGGAGCCTCTGCAGTTATTTGGTTTCAGTAATTGCGGCTTCTTTTTTCTTCCTCCTTCATTTAACTCATTTAAAGTTTTCTTTCATATTTTTTTCTTTGCAAATACACCTTCAAGGGACATCTCAATAACTCTTTTCCTACTCGATAAATTCACGTTATTCACAATGAACCTTTCCGTTGAATAAATAAAAACTACTATTGATATAATGATAAAAAAGTATGGTGTAATATAAATAAGAGATCGTTATTAAGATCAAATAGTAATTTAATATTTCAAGAGCTTTAAATCTTTTCAGTATAATGTATTTATGAAAAAATTAAAGAAAAAATCAAGTAAATCATTTGGTAATTCAGAATAGTCAATAGTAGGTAACCAAATTTAACAACTCAAATAAAGCATTTGAAAAAATTTGATCATAAAAGATCTTATAATATCTATCATAGTTTATCGATTATATCACAATAAAACAGAAATAATCCATAAAATAAAAAATATAGAAAAATTTAATAATAACGATGATGTATAATTTAAATAAAACTTTCTGATGATATATTTTTAAAAAATTTTGTGAAATGAATAATAATAATAACATATACTTGCAAAATTTTACAATTTTTGCTTTGCTGCTATTTGGCATATATCTTAAATATGATCTTTGTGAAATGAAATACTAAAAACTACCAGGCACAATCCATTGCTTATATTCATCTATAATTACTGGTATTTAACTTACACAAATGTATTTTTCTGAACTACTATGCATAACATAACTTTTTTTTTTATGCATAACATAGAACATAATGGTTTATTGATTAAATCAAAATCAAAATAAAGGTAATCCATAATATAAGAAAAACAGAGAAATTTCTATAAAGATGGCGATAAAAGTTGACCTGTTAGCTGACCCTCACATTTTAGTGTACAGAGTGGTAATCAAAATCTTGTATGGATGTCCCTTGACTTTGACGATAATGTCAGTTTAAAAGAGTTGTTTCACCCTTTGTGAGGACTTCATCGTTCCAAACAATGCAAATGGTTTTTTATTTTAAATTATTTTTGTCCACAGAAAGAAGATAATAAAATTACATAATTACCAGCGATTCGTCAATTAGGATAGAAAAACACAGTTATAAATAATATTTAAAAACAACAAAAAAATATTTTATATACCTAGGTATATTAACATATGGTAAATTTTATTGTTCATATCACAAATAATGATAATGCGTAATATAATATGTTCATTTCATAATAATAACCATAATTATTATCCGTTCATTAAATATTTCCATCAAAAATTATTTCACCTGTGAGCTCATTTTCGTGCTATTATGTTGAATAATATCGAATTTATTTTTAGTTTAACGACTTTGTTGTTAAGCTGTACTGACTGTAACGTTGCCCACCTTTAATGTTTCACGATTAAAATATTACACGATTTTTTAATTTTTTTTTTTATTGAAACGAAAAATAAATGGAAGGAGCATCTATGGTAATAATAAAAAAGGTATAAAAAAAATAAATGAACATCTATCGAATGTGATATTTACTAATGAAACACTAGTGTCGTGATCAAGCAAAAGTATAAACTACTTCTACCTCTCATCGTTAGTAGTCGACGTATTTACTTAACTTGATAAGATCCCGTGGCCATTTTTCTTTTCAGACGCCTTGGTGGTTTGCCAGGAACAGACACGTAAGCGAGGCTAGAAATGTTTGGGTTCGGATGGGTAAGGAGTAACACAAATTGGAATCAAAATGTGATGGAAAATTATGGGAACAAATTTATATTTCATGAAAGGATGTATGCGAAAATTATAAGAAAAGTTCAGGATTAATATTAACCAATTATCAGAGCAACGAAAATAAGCAAATGAATTTCACATTTCATTTTTTTTATTTAACTATTTATTTTTATTATTCACTATTTTTATTTCACATCTCATTATTTTTATGGCGTCATCAATTTTTTAAAATGCAAATGCCTACCTATCTATATTTTCGTGGTATAGTAAATCTAAAACACTTGAGTTAGGTGTTTTGAGGAACATATATGCTTTATGCTCGGTGATAGGTTAGAAACTCTAAACGACGACAGAATAAAACTGTTTTATATAAAAAAGGTGCTTTATGTTCAAAAATCCAAAGATCAATATATAATATTATTATTATATCTGTACCCCTTAGGTAAAGAATACCTTTTCCATTTTTTTATTAAATTAATTGTATTATATAGATAAACAGTCTGTTTCTAGCTTGCATGTGAAACTGTTGTAGCCCTGAAGATGCCTGAATAGGCGAAAATTTGGCATGTAATCTGCATGATAAAGTGAATTATTGAAATAATACGAGACTTTGAGGCCTTGCATTCTATATCATATTCTATGAAGTTTTGTTTTAGAGATTCAGATAAATGCTTTATATAGGTTAGCGTTCTGTACCGAGCCAGGGGGATGATGATGAATTATTGAAATAATACGAGACTTTGAGGCCTTGCATTCTATATCTATAATTCAATAGTCCCTTCCTAAAAACTTGTTTACTGAATTAATTGTATTTATAATTAATTAATTAACACACAGAGCATTTAAATATCACGATAAATACTTCGCATTTCTTTTTTTACCCAAATAAGTTAGGAAAAAAAAAATTGAACAAAGTATTTATTATGGTATTTAAATTTTAAATCTCACATTTAATTCAATAAAAATACGGATATAGTGTTATTTATCTCAGGGGTACAGTTATTATATTAAAATGTTATTAATTAATCTTAATTTACACTAAAATAGCCAGACTACTTCTTGACGTTTCAAAAAATGTAAAGTTTTGCAGAAAATATTCACCGCAGAGAAAAATGGATCGACAGAGGAATGGAGACGAATGCGTAATGTGGGACAGAGGAGGGGGAAGAGTATTTTCTGGGCGAAAGTATTCCACTTGTATAAAATCTCGGAGGACGTAAGAGGTGAATATTACTTTTAAAAACTTAAGGATTAAACTATTTTAATAGTTATTATTGTGCTTTTCCTACTTTTTTTAAAGTTAGCTTGGTCATGATATTTTGTGTCAATTAAGGTAGGTAACTACAGTAAAACGTCGCTTAACCGGAATGTCATTAGGGTTAACATTTTTATTAAACAGAAGCACAAATCAAATTGCAACAATATAAAAAACATAAACTTACAGATTTCATCACAACACAGTATTTTAAATAAACAGAAATTTAATTTTGATGATGTTAAATTATTGGAACAGAAAAAAATACAAAAAATAGAAAACTAATAGAAACTATACATATTACCAAAAACATTAACAAAGCAATGAATCAAAAACAGATTCAATAAAAATCAATAGCCAGTATGCAGACATAATACAAAATCTAAATGTAAAAAGTGATTGATGAAATAAAAACAAAAAATAAATTACAATAACATTAAGGTTGATAAAAATATGTGTTATTAAAGGACAAAGTTCAGGAGGTAGAAGTAACAAAGAAAAGAAAATCGATGTAATGTGTTCTATAATAAGTGTTATTAGTTTTATTGTAAATAAGTGTAAAAGAAAAAGAAAAAACTTGACCTATTATATACATAATGGATAAGTGTTTGAAGTTAAAAAAAATAAGCAATAGATTGACCAATACAACCAAAAATAAGCATGTACAATAATTATTTATGTAATTTTGTTACTTATTATCAATGATTTTAAGTTAATACATTTAGAGACTTATATATAAAACACATTTTATTTAGGAAAGTAGTTTATGGAATACAAGAAAAATGCCCTGAAGATGGACGTCTAATGTCCGAAACGTTGGTAATGCACGTTTTATAATTGTTACTTTTTAATAAACTAGTCTACTAATATATGTGTTATTCACCAATTATCATCACTTATCATAAACTATTTTAATAGTTATTGATGGTTTTCCTACTTTTTCAAAAGTTAGCATGGTCATGATATTTTGTGTTAATAGTGGTAACTACAGTAATTCGTTGCTTCTCCGAGGTCAATTAACTGAAACGTCAATTGTCTTGACTGTTTCGGGTAAACATTTTCCTGAGTTGAGTAATAAATAAGGGTTTAAAAATGATTTACAATACAATTTTAAACTTCTGTTACTGGAAGATGGAAGATTCAAAAGTTAATTTCATATTCAATATATATTATATAATATAAAATATTTTCGTACAAACTGTGCTGTAGTAATATTTTATAGACTTATTTCAGTTCCTTTTAAAACTAAGTTCTTTGGATTGATATGGTGGGTCTATGGGTAATGGTTTTCCATTTATCTGGATTAGATTTTCTGATGTAGGCTCTTTTCTTTATTTGATCCTTTTTTTAATAAAAATAAAAAAGTCATGCCTCCAATATTAAATCGTTTAAATGAAAATAAATTAATTTTATGCTTCAAATTTTACTTTGCGTATTATTAAGTCGATTATCCGAAAATTAATGTATGGTAAATATGGAATAGGTATTATATATTTTTTGCTAGAGTAATATCAATAACAACGAGAAGAATTGGATTCTTGGCATGTCTACTTTATTTTATTATTAACAACTTTAATAATGTCGAATTAAATATATCGATTTATGAAACCTATTGCGTCTCCTTGGCACTTGCTGAATTTAAACTAATTCAAGCAATTTCGCCTTACCTCATGAACATGACGAATACACATTCTCACGTAAGTCACAGGTCTTTACCATATGGTATTGGCTTAAGTGCCCGAACCGATCAATAAAGTTTAGGATGTATTGGAGATTGCGAAGAAAAATATTACATAGGAGAAACATCACAAAATCTTAAAACAAAAATAGCACAACACAAAAAAAGCATCAAAAACCCAAAACCATTTTGATTCTACAATAATAATAGTCAAAAGAGAGAATAATAAAATTTAAAAAGGCTATACATAGGCCCTATAACAGAAAATATTAAAAAACACAGTAATGTGTATAAGTGTTACAGGAGGAATTGGTACCCACTACGTAGAAATTATTAATACAATTAAAATATGAAAGATTTTTGACAGTATAAAAAAACAAGGATAGAAAGGTAAACATATAAGAAAAGTGGGTGTACATGAGAGAGTCTAAAGATGAAGGGGAAAATTAAAATTAGTACACAGGAAACCAGTGAACAGTACAATGCAATAAAAAAAGATGTAACAAATTTAAAAAAAAATGTTCAATAAACAAATTTTAAGGTATATATCAAATTAGTTGTATAATACTGGCTGTTTTTCAAAATAATATAGAACAATTATATCAGAAAAAAGAAAGTTTATATATGTTGACATTTGGTTTTTATACTTGTAGAATTGTTTGTATGAATATATAGATTTTATATGTATTTATATATTAATTTATACTGGATACAGAATTTAGAGGTACTTGATGGTGGATAATTTTACAAAACGTTGTACAAATGAATAATAAAAAGAATATAATAATAATAATAAAGTTGGCTGTATAATAACCAGAAATAAAAGACACACAATAAAGCAGATAATGACATTTCGTCAATCAACTTTCCGAAACAGACATATGAATGAGAGACATTACATGACTCCATCCATGACATACTAGAGAAGTTTGCAAGATAACAGCTGAGAAATGACATTAGGAATTTAATCGTAATCCCAATAAATTTTTCGAATTTTTCATTTATTTCTTAATATATATATATTCTGTTATTTGTGATACCTAATAATTTTAAGGACTTGAGAATTGTTTGTAGATGTATCTTAATTTGCTATTTAATTTGCATTTTTTTTTTCATAGCCTCTTATGATTATATATTGTCTTGAGTCAATTTATCTCCTCCTTGAATAATAAGCCTTTTACTGCATTTATGCATTTTAAGGTGTATTGAAAAAACGTAATTTTTGAATGTGTAATGAAAAAATATAATTGTTAACTTGAAGTAATGTGAAAAATATAATATATAATGTTATTAACAACATTTTACTAAGAAGGGAACTTATTTTTTTAATCATTATTATTACTAACAACTGTTAAAGGAATATCATTTTTCCAATTATTTTTAAATGTTGGGAAAGCGTTGTTGAGGTCTTTCTTTATTACATAATAGAAAATTCTGTCTCCTCCCCTAAGAGGATTTTCCTTTGTTGGCTTTATACTTTGTAACTGATCTTGGCTAACTGAACTCACTTTCAGAACAAACTAGCCTCAAGGGCAAAAGAAATTTGAAGCTTAAAAAAACAAAACAAAATAACACGACTGAATTTCTCTTCTTAGAAAGTGGAAAATTGATAACAGTAGCGATCATTGATATTAAATCATTAGTAAATTTATATTAATTTATTAAATAGCAATTAAAACGAAGTGAAATTTCCTACCAAAAAGTTATTGTAATTCCATGGTGTATTTCTCTCACTTTTTGATTATTTATTTTTTTCCTTGTTTAAGGAAAATTCGACCATTAAGATCATTATCGTACAAATCCTAATGTACTTTTTTAGCAATTCAAAATTAATAAGTGATGGTTTGAAATTAGAAAAGGATTTGGGTCTTATTGGGGATTTTTCGTGTTATGGAAATAATACTGGTTCCTACATCTCATGATGTTAGAGAAATAATACTTATAGAGTCTAAATAGCTAGGGAGTAATATAAAAATGTTAAAATCTTGAATAGTGTTTATTCTAAAACAATAGGATACCATAAAACAATATTTTCGCCATAATTTTTTTTTTTTTTAACTATAGATAGTCAGTCTGGCTTCAGCAGCGGTAGTGTTCAGATCGCGGTTTGCTTTGTTTGAAGTTTCGGCACCTTTGAGAAGAGGATTAACAGTGTCTTTCTGTTGCCGCCCGGCTAATTCTTCTATACTAGCAGGGAGTACCCCATAGTCTATTTTTGTTTATAACGTTATTTTGTTTTTCTTTATATTTGGATGATTTATTAGTTTATTAATTCATTATTTAGTTAGTTTATTATTTTAATGATTCATTAGTTTATTAATTCATTATTTAGTTAGTTTATTATTTCATGATTCATTAGTTCATTAGTTCATTAGTTTTGAATGCCATATAAAATATTACTTTTAATTTTAAATCCTAGTTACTTAGTTTAACTTGGTGTTTTTGTTTGTTATTATTTTTCGGCCAAATGGCGGCTGCGCATGAGGCTAAACCGCCTGATATTCAGGAAAGTTTATTTAAAGTTAAAGGACAATGGTCCAAAAAATATGTCACTGCAATTAGAAGATAATACAGCTAACAAAACTTTCAAGGATTTCAGCCCTTTTAGCGCTGCAAATTTATTAAAAGCTATTGCCCACAGGTTCATGTAAAATTTCTTAGAAATGGCTTAGTTTTATTAACAGTTAACAATGAAAAGGACTTTATAAATTTAGGAAATATAAAATCGTTCCAGAACATACCTATAGCTTTTGATCTACATAAGTCTTTAATTTTTTCACGCGGTGTAGTTTATGTACCTGAACTAATAAACTGCACAGATCAGGAAATAATTTCTGAACTTGAAAATCAGGGGATAGTACAGGTAAAAAGAATTTTTAAGAAAATTAATAACGAAAATAAACCAACTCCTCTATTGGTACTGGCCTTTGAAAAAAGCGAACCTCCTGAAAGAATACTTTTAGATTTCTTGTCTATAAGAATAAGAGAGTATGAGCCCAAACATACGCTTTGTTTTTCATGCTAAAAATATAGACACACTAGCAAACATTGTGAAGTTATTAATTGATGGAAAAGTTTTCTAAACATTTGGAGATCATTGTAGATCTTTTATTTACTATTCCCCTTCTGAAAAAAGACAAGGATCCTTTAAATGCCAGCAACTACAGATCAATCACACTCACCTCCTCTATCTGTAAGTTGATGAAGAAATTAGTAAGTAATAGGTTGCTTTGGTTGCTCGAATCAAAAAATGAAATACCGACATGGCAAAGTGGGTTTAGGAAGGTAGAGGCCCTAGGGATAACCTGGTTCGCTTAGAATCGGATATATTAGATGACTTTAAAAATAAGAATAGAGTACTAGCGGTATTTTTGACGTTGAAAATGCCTTTGATAGAACATGGAGGAGGTTTATAATCGATACACTGGATAACATGGGAATCAATGGACAAATGGTTGCCTTCATAAATAATTTTCTTTTAAATAGAACATTTAGGGTACGAATTGGCAATGTCTATTCCCAGGAATTTGAGCAGGAGAATGGTGTTCCGCAGGGTTACGTTTTAAGTGCAACACTCTTCTGTGTATATTTCAGTAAGATTTTAAACGTAGTTAGAGCGCCGGTAAAAAGTATGTTATATGCGGACGATCTAGTAATTTATGCTGAAGGGAAAGAAGTAGTCGAATTACATGAAAAGATACAATACACTATTAACAACCTGAGTGAGTGGACTGCTGATCATGGCATTAAAATCTCAACTAGTAAGACCGTCGCGATACTCTTCTGCAAAAGATATCCCAACACACTTCCAGCACTCTCCATTTCCAACCAACCAATCTCTTACTCCCAGACTATCAGGAACCTAGGAATAATATTTGACAGAACACTTAGCTGCTAATTGTCTCCGATCTTTGAATCTTTTAAAAATGTTGAGCAATACGAGTTGGTGTGCTGATCGAACAAGTATGCTAACCCTATACAGAACTCTCATCCGATCAAAACTGGACTACGGATGCAATGCCTCAAGTAATGTTCTACAAATGCTGGACCCGTTACATAATACTGGCCTCAGAATTGCTACTGGTGCTTACCGTTACAGCCCTTTCAATAGCTTATGTGTCGAAGCATGCGAGCCACCTCTCGATCTAAGACGGCAGCAACTAAACCTCAGTTACTCTGCTAAAATCTTCTCTACATCCAACCATCCTCTTACTTATTTATTCCCTAATAGACAGTTCCTAAACCAGCAACAAATCGCCTTATCAAAGAGAAAAGCCTTCATAATCCGAGTTTCGACATTACTACACGACCTACACCTTGAGGCACCTACCTTCCATGTAACAGGAATATCTCCAGTTCACCCTTGGAGACTTCCCACACCGAAAATCTGCCTTTCTCTTACAAAACTTTTGAAAAACAACACCTTATATATATTATATATATATAAGTATTATATATGTATTATTATATAAGTATTATATTATATATTGTATATAATATATATATACAACACATATACAAAAAATAATTAACCAGATTAAAACAAAGACTAGGTGACGCTGACTATATCTACACTGACGGCTCTAAGAACTCCTCATCAAATTATCTGATAAGAGTGATTGAATTTCAAAGGTATGTCGCGCTGTAAGATTCTTAATTAAATAATTAAAAGTTATGAAAAGAAATCCATTCGTAGGCTTACGTATAAATTTGTTTAGGCAAAAAATTGAAGTACTTGGCTGAAAAATCGATGGTTTGCTCATATATGTCTTCCAGCTTAATAGAATAAAATGCCAACAAAACAACTGATTCCTTGACAGTTTTTTCACTTGAAAGTTACTCGGTTGATGACAGTCACCAAATTTTAAATAAAAGAAATAAGTGCAATTGAAAAAGAGCATTACAGCTCCTACTGTTGACGCATCTTAATTAATTAATTATGTTAAAAAAATATTAAAAATTTTAAATTATTTATTTTCATATATATATATTTTTTAATATTTTTAAATGAGTGAGATCCTGGTATCTTAAGAAATTATTCTTTTTTTTATTGTTAATATTTTGCTTACGTGTATATTATTAAATTTATTGGGAAATTATTTTTAGTTCCATATTTATTTTATAAATAATATATAAATTATTTTAAGTTGTTTCAATAGAAAAATTAATAAAATTAATTAAGTAATTAATGTATACATATTTTTTTCTTTATAGTGCACCCTTTTATTCAAGTCAAATTTTATTTATTATTTTTATTATCCGATGCATAAAATAATATTTTTATTATCTGGTCTACATTATCTTTTCTATTTTTTAATAATTTGTTTATATACATGAATTCAAGAAGGTTAAGCTTAATTTATATTTGCATTTAAATATGCTTTTGGTCATTTTCATTTTATAATAGATAAGGATATTATTTAGTTTAAATAATTTTTCCTTGTATTTAATTCTTAATACCAAGCTGCATGCCAGATATAACATATTTGCGATTCGTACATAGGAAAGGCTTCTGTGAACCTCTACAACATTCGTAACGACTACCATTCGATATGATAAATTCTACTATTCTAGCCCCCCACCCCCCCCGTTTTAACCGGGTTTAACGGTTATCGATAGTATAGTTTTATACCTGCTACTGTCGATAGCGGAGACTATCGATAGTTTTACATCACTACCATTAGGAAGGGTCAATGACGTCTTCAAATCCCACATTTCTATCACTTACATATATTAACACTAAATTTACCGACATATTATATATACCTATTTCTACCAATGGCGGTCGAATGACCGCTTTTGAAATAAACATTATAGTCTGTTCCAGTTGATTGTAATTGTAGCAGCACCTATGTACTTCTCATAGAAACCTGCCTTTGTCAGTGTTGCCACAAATTATATTAAAGTACTTCGCTACACTGCGGGTAACCAGACATATAAATTCTCTCAGAGTGTGTGTTGATTACGTGTGTGGGATACTGTGACTTGCAAAAAAACTGCATATTTTAAGACTTATATTATATTTTCAAGTGGTTTATTTATTTATTTCAACAGAAGTTTCTTTATTTTCATTATTCGTTTTGTTATTTTTATCTGATACAGTGTTTTTTTTTTATTTTATCAAACGTTTTATTATTTTCATCCCGTACTAATACAAATAGAACTAATTACGTCCCAAATATTCATAATGCCGCGTACAGAGCCAGTAATCTAATTTGAATGATCGCCATTTTGCCGATTTTTATTTACCGATCGTCATAAAACAAACTGTAAGCACATGGCGTTTTCCTAGAACACAATCGGATGACATTTTCTTGGAAAACTACAGTTTTTGTGTTAAGTTTGAGTTTTGAATGCAGATAACTTCATAAAATTTCATATATTGGCTAGCGGTTAAAAGACCGCTCAGGGTAGACAATGGTAGAGTACATATTATTATTAGGAAAAATGGAAGAAGAAGAGAAATATATATTGAAAAATTAAACAGCTATATATTATAGAAAAAGTCGTGCAGTAAGCTCAAGAAAAATAAAAACCTGGAATTTAACAATTTAGATTACAGTCTCAAAAGCTGTCATTTGACCGCTCTGGTACGTTTAGTGTTAAAACACTAATATCTTCAGCTTATTTAAAAGATCTTCTCATGAACAGTCATACGAGTTTGCCAATTTCAAAAATGTTTAACTCTTTTTTATAAAAAGTAGTTATCAGTGTAAAGACCGCTACTTTTTCATTTTTATTGTAAAGGGACATTTTTCAATTAAAGTCCTATTTTTGAAAAAGAAAAAAAAAATGTTCTTTCATTTCATTTATGCCAGCAGAAAAAAAAAAAAACCTTTAAAAGGTGCGAGGACCCAAGAGGATCTAATATGGCAGGTGGGGCAAAGGGGGGGGGGAGAGCTGTAGACCTTGTGGGGGGCGTGTGGACCTTTGGGGGGGCGGAGATATGGCAGCAGCCCTTGCTCTAATCCCCCCCATGTCAATCACCTTCACACCTTCCACTACATCACCGCACCTCTGTCACATCTTCATATCCTCTTCTCCTCTCCCTTCCCCTGCTATATTGATCCCCTAGGGCTCTTACCTGTCTAACCGATAAAGGGGATATTGGAAATAAATAAAACGTCTTATCCCCTCCTTCAGGAAAAAATTCACTCGAAGCTTAAGTTTGTCAAGAGCGAATAACTAACGTTGAATGTAGTTAAAGTATTCTAGACAAATATGAAAAATAGATAAAATTAATACACAGTTCAAACTAGTCTTTCTCCTGAATCTATTTCGTATACCGCAGAAATAACAGCAGAATTAACTTTACTGACTCTTTAAGCTCCTTAGATTCCATAAAAAATGTATACTCCACTCACTCTATACTATTTCTTATATTTGCTCTCTCTTTTTAAGCTAAATATTATAAAACGGAACGTTCTTTTGGTATGGATCCCAGGGCACAATAACATACCTGGCAATTGTAAAGCCGATAAAGCGGCAAAGGTTGTATCATTAATTCCACCGTCTGACAGCCTCGAGAATCCCTATACTGACATATACCCAATAATAGTATCAAAAATAACAGACATATGACAAATGAATTGGACTAATACTATGAAAAATAAACTACGAGGGATCAATCAATTCGGGCATGGAAATCATCAATTCGGAACAACAGACGAGAAAAAATTATATTAACAAGGTTACGAATTGGACATACACTACTCACACATCATCATTTGCAGACTGAAAAAACCAAGACCAACCTGTAAACAGTGTAACATGCCTTTGACAGTTAAAAACTTAGTGACTGACAGCAGACAGTTGCTAGGTACCAATCTTCCATTCAATTTAGCGACCCTACTAAATGACGAAAGAACGCATATTTCAGAGATATTTAATTACTTAAAACATATAAAAATATACGAACAGATCTAAACACACTTCGCTTTATACAACTTTTATTTCATTATTATCTACGCATTGATTTAATTTTTATCTTATTTTATATCTTTTCATTTTTTGTATTATTATTTTTATATATTCCATTTTCTTCTCTCTAGCATTTTTAAATCATTAGTTTAGTTTCTTTATTTAATTACACTTTAGGTGCCGTGTACAACAACGAGGGCTAGAGGCACCAAATCCTATTTAGATTACATACAATGGATCAAATACATCAATTACATATAATGCATCACATACATAGATCAAATACATGGAAACTAAATTAAATACCGGCAACTTTATACTTGTATATATATATATATATATATATATATATATATATATATATATATATTATAAATATTGGTGTATTTAAGGAATTTAAATAAGATTTTGAATTTTCTGATATTAGGGGTTCAGCATATCCCTCGAGGTGGTGTGTATTCCCCGCTGCTTCCAGTCCTAGGCAATTTTCCAAAAATCTTAGAATGTTAAATTTGTATTAAATGTTCGACACATTGGAGGAGGTTTGTCTTCTAAGAGGTGCCCATGAGTTAGCCTGGTGTGCCCAATCCTCAGGCGGGTTATTATAGTCTGCTCTCGGCGGCTTCCTTGTATAATTTCTTGTATCTTGTCCAAATCATTAGTTTATAATGACTGAACTGTTGTTAGTAGTACATTAAAAAAATTAACATTGTATGTCGTCAAACATCACCCTAGTTGTGGATTGCCTGTAACAATAAATCTTTTCAATCTTTTATTTTATATCTTGAGCTTTGCCCGTAAACAGGAATTTCCAATTAAATAAAATTACTTACAAATCACCTTGAAAAATAAAGGAGGAACATAATAGTTAAAAATCTTTCCCAGGATAATGTTTGCCATTTCCCTTTAATTTTTTCATTTTTGGCTGACTAATCTCATTTTTGATGTGTTCTCTTGAAAACCGGTCCGATATATTATTATAAATTTCATTTACACCTCCGTCCTTATTAAGAATATAGACACCCCTATTAACCCTTATTAGCAGCTACTAGCAATCCTTAATGAACAGTGCATTTTTATATGAGGTAAACAACTATATTATGTGACAATATCTGGGTGTAAGACGGTTTGGTTATCCCATTTATTATTAAAAATAGCTTACAGACAATTGGAAATAAATGAGGTTACTACATACTAAACCCGCATTAAAATAACAACCAATAAATAATCTTCCATTTCCTGTTTTTGTATTTAAAAAAAAAAAAAAAAAAATCACTTATAGACTTAATTGATTTTGCAATGCGATATGGAAATAAATGGATTTTGTTGATTGATGTTTTAAAAAAACGCTGTAAATGGAAGTAATTCCGAAACGTAGGCTGGAAGATAAATAATTTGGCTATTATTTTAATAAAATATATTAAAAAAAAAAATAGGAATTGACTTTTCGCTTCTCAATTGTTGTTCTCAATCGTCATTAGACCAAAGTCAGCGCCAGTGATGATTTCAAGCAAAACATTTATTTTAACATAAATAATATAAATTATAAATATTTTATTATTATAAACAATGTTCATTTGTCTATTATTATAGTATATAACAAATATATATATCTCAGACTATGTCAGTGTATAAATATATGAAGGTGAGCTTTAGAACATATATCATTTGTGATTTAAGTCCTCTACTTGGACTATTTCTCAGATTGATTTATCTTCCGCGGAAAATAGATCTCTAAAAATAGAAAGGAAAATACAACCGCTCTTCTCTTCTCTCGCCTCCTCCACCCCCAGCACCCCACCCCTACTTCCTCCACTTCCAAGCCGTATCAAGTCGGCAGGACCCCCTTCCCACTCCCACATATGGTGGATTTAAACAAGGTATTGGAGGTCGTTGCGATCCTAAAACTAACTAACAATAGTATTGAATCATTTCTGTTTGACTTTTTTAAATTTCTAATCAATTCTAATAATTCTTTTCGATACTAGATGCAGTTTATGACACTTCAGCTTGGTTTTAGGCAGGTCCATGGAAGAGGTCCAAGGTTTAATAGTCATTTAGACTAAAGATGGAATCGTAGCAATAATAATTAATCTGGATATAGGGAGCATCACCCACCATATAAGCTGTACCATCCTGCAGATCTTATGGTCATCAGACTATATCCAGAATAATTACAATACGTAGTTACCAGGCTGGTTTAATAGTCACGGCCAATGTTTAATAGTCATGAAGACCAGCGATGGAATCGTAACCATAATAAATATGCTGGATATAGTCTGATGACCCTAAGATCTGCAGGATGGTACTGCTTATATGGTGGGTGGTGCTCCCTATATCCAGAATAATTATTACAGTTAAGAATCCATCTTTGGTCTAAATGACTATTAAACCTTGGATGCTGCTTCCTTAAGTCAGGCTGAAGTGTCAGAGGCTGCCGTAGTTTACATAGTCCAAAATGTTTGACGATATTGTTCTGGGTTTTGTATACTTGAGTTGGAGTCTAGCTGCCTGTTCAATTCTGTGTGCGATTTCATTTCTATCAGATCACTAACGTTCTAACGAACCTGTCTCCTGCGCACTTTGCCGAAGGCAGCAGAAGCTCCCTCGTCGCATATATGTTTAAGTAATGACGCTAATGACTTAGTATCAACAGCTACACAATTTTTTACCGCCTATAGTTTGCGAATCGATAACTGAATTGCACACTGTATCTGTGCATTTAATCCAATTATCGATTTGCAACAGTTTTCCCGGAAAAATCACTGGTGTAGCACATACAGTCTTAGTCTCCGACACGCAAATTTTGTTAAGTACCAGAATATACCCCCTATTTGATCACAACTTTACTTAACAACTTTATAAAAAATTATAAAATCATTATTGAACTTGGCTTTGCAACTAAAATGAGTATTATTTAATTAAGATTATTTAGAACATAATAGACGATCAAAGATAAAAAAGACTCCTTTTTTTTGTGCCAGATTGTATTAAAGTGTTATAGACGTCAAATCGTGTTCTTTTACTTTTTGCTACGTAGCAAAATTTGAGAAGCCACACCAGTTTCTTGTCTATTATTTCGTTGCGGATCATTCTAGATACTTGGATTGAAAAGGGCAATTGCATTATTTTGATTGGATTAAATATTGTAACGTTAAAACGATAAGTAAATAAAAGAAACATATGGTGTGAACTCCCAGACCGTTTGTTGGAACAAAATAAGCAGTTGGAACGAACTGTTTGGGTCCAGATCTTTCGAGCCTGGTCCACGAAGACTTACAACTATCCACCTTGTTCTGGAACATTCCAGACCTGACCATTTACGATTATATATAAGGAACGAGTGACCGAACGAGTTAGTCGAAGTCTGTGTCTTGAGTGCGTAGAACAAGTCATATGATTGTGTGTTATAACGTTATCATTTTTGTAACCTGCTCAAGTATTTAAGTTTTATTTACACACGTGTGAATCTAAGTCTGGCAGACTACTGTGTAAAGTATCAAAAAAATTCATCGAAGAATATAGCCAGGAAGGAAGAGAAAAGAATCGGGCTTGCTAGCAAAACGAGGCTCCTTATCAGCTTGCAGCCTGGGACTTGCAGCCCCCCACCACGGCCAGCTGGCTACAACAACAAGGTGAGTGCCAGCTTCAGAATATCTGTCACCGAGGAGCTGGACCCTAATTTCATGCAAATTCAACTTTATATAAAATACTGGGTAAAATAACAACAGCGGACGTGTCTATAATAGTTTTCTTTTTTTCATTATTTCATTATTCTACTGGTTTTTTATTTATTTTATTTTATTATTATTATTTTTTTTTTTATTATACGACTCTTTGTTTTTTATTTTAATGATTATAGCGGTCTTTTATTTTAATATAATTTTTATAACTAATGACCTTTCCGATTGTAAAGGAAAGAAATAAATGTTCTATTTAGGGGAGATTATTTTTAATATTTGACACTTTCCATATGTTTTTGTATATAACTTTTATTAGATTACAAATCGTTTTATTTATTTTTTTTTTTTTATATAGTTAATTATACATTATTTTGATTCCCCCTTTTAGTATATATTTATTACAATTTTAAATAACATTGATTTTAAACCTGTTTTAGATTTTAAACTACTTTGTTTTAAATTTTAAAACTTTTCTTTTTAATTTATTGATTTTATGGGTTGATTTATAGCCACACGATTCAACACTAATATTTTTCGTTATTGTATTAATTTTATGTATTTATTATGAGCATACATGTCCTTTCTGTTTTTTTTTCTTTTCTCAAATTTTATATAGTTTTAAATTTATTTATTTGTAATTACTCTTCATGAAATTCACAGAAATAATTCTTTATGAATTTAAAATTATTCATATTTAATTGTTTAATTCAGTTTTTATATTTATTTATTTTATATTTTATATATATTTATTTATTTATTTATTTATAGCATCTCAAATTCCGTTGTATATATGTATGTATGTATATGTATATATATTTATATGTTTATTATCTTTTTTTTTTTTTCTCTATGATGGATGTGTGGAATATAACTCTATATTTACAAGAGAAATTTCAGTTTTGAGCAATTATGCCAAAAAAGAAAATAGAAGTTGGTCAGACAGTATGGGTTCTGAGAACTGGAGGTCCTGTTCAAGAAGCGGTAGTTGCCTCTGTGATGTCTGTGGCGGATGCGGCAGGCGTCGAGAAGGAATATGTTAAAGTGGAATGGCCTGACGCCGAGGGAGTAACATTGGGGAAGACTGTCCCAATTGATGACGTCTTTCCTAGATTACCAAAACTTCCGCGGAGCGTCACAGAGGCGAACGATGGAACACGGAACAAATCTCCACCTACAGAGGATAAGGTTTGCCCCATCTGTGGGCTTTCGTTTAAAGGTGACAGGGGCCTCGGAACCCATATTGCAAAGAAGCATCCCAGGGAGGCAAATAGCAATACTTTGAGGGGGATAATTAGAAATGTAACTGGACCAAAAAATGGAGAGGGTGAAAAAACAAAGATAAAAGAGGACATTTCTCAGTGGTCTGCCACATTCAAGGGCCTCTTACAGAAAAATGCAATGGATCTCGCGGATTTTGATAAGGCCGTAGGAATGTTCCTAGATTTTTTAAAGTCAATAAATTCAGAACTACCAGGCCCCCAGCACCCTGCTATTAGGTTTTATCGAATGAGGAAGAAGAATAAAACAGACATGGCTGATAAGGGTGTTGGAAAAGTTTCAAATCCGCAGAGGGCCAACAAGGCAGACAGGAGTCGTCGGCAGCAACATTATCAATACGAAGTTGCGCAATATAATTATTACAACAAAAGAAAGAAAGTTGTGCAAAATATAATGAACGCCGACGCTCCTAAGCAATGTCCCCTACAACCGAAAGATGTTGAAAAACACTTCAAAGACCTCTTTGAGACCGAAAATCTCCGCAAACGTGTAGATTATGAAAAGATTGCCCCGTTGCCTAATCTAATGTCCATAGAAACCGAACAAGTTAGGAAAGCAATAAAATCTACATCTATGGACACATCGCCGGGGCCCGATGGAGTGTTAATCCGCACGTTAAAATATTTCGAAGTAGCGAACATTATTAAAATTATTGCGGAGATAATGTTGAAGGTGGCCTACGTACCGGAACCACTTCGAAAAGGGCGCACAATCCTAATTTACAAAGGGAAAGGAGAAATAAACAATATCTCCTCATGGAGACCCATCACTATATATTCTATTGTGCGCCGAATAATAGAAAAGGTTCTGGACCATGAACTAAGGAAACAGGTCACCTTCCATAGGAATCAAAGGGGTTTCATAAAAGGACTCCCGGGAACGCACGTCAACTCGAGAATTATAGACGCGATCCTGAAAGATTCAAAGAAAAAGAAAAACGATTGCGCGGTAGTCTTTCTCGATGTTGTCGGTGCTTTTGACAATGTTGGGCACTCACATATAATTAACACATTGGAAGCGAGGGGTGTGTCGCCGGATCTTAGGAATGTAATATCAGCTCTCCTAAGTACAAATGAAATTAGAATTAACATCGGTGCCCACACGACCAGCCAAATCAAGGTGCTGCGAGGAGTACCCCAAGGCGGCCCTTTGTCATCGTCACTCTTTAACCTAGCGATCGATCACTTATACCGCGACCTGTGTGACGAATCATTTTCAAGAAACTTTGGATACAATCTTAAAGTAGACCAAGACAGTGTGGTTCTTACAGGGTTCGCGTATGATCAGGCGGTTACAGCGCGTGACAAAGGGGCTGCAGAAAGAGTTATTGGCAGCGTTCAGAGGACCCTCGCGGAGATTGGTTTGGCGATAAACCCTGAGAAGAGTGTGGGCATAGTTCTAAACAAAGGAGAGCTGGAAGCCACAACGCTCTCCCTCAAGAATGGAGATAGCATCCAAACTTTAAGACATGGTGAAGTTATCAAGTATTTGGGATGTACATTCTCGGGAGAGCTACTGTTTAGCGAAGATTCGGTGGCAAAATTAAATGAAAACCTTAATAAGCTCGTCACCTCTTGCTTGCTTAAGCCCGATCAGAAGCTCAACATTGTCAATCAATATTTGTTCCCGGGTCTAATTTACCCTCTCCAAACTGCGCCCCTAACAAAGCTGCGTCCTGAAATATTAGAAGGCATCGACACCATGATTCGCAGGAGTGTCAAGGCCATAATCGGGCTACCTGCGAACACCTCCACGGCGATGTTATACGCTCCCAGGAGATACAGAGGATTAGGACTGATCCGCTGCCAATGGGAAGCTCCTTTACAACACTGGTCCATTGCTCAGCGGCTGTCAAATATACCGGATTCCCTGTTTCAATCTATTTTCGATTACTCGGCTGAAATAGCTAAGTGTGCGGAGAGATTGGGTGTTGAGCAGGGACACCGCAGTGTGAAAGCTCTACGACAGTCGCTACGCGAAAACTCGTTTGAGGAATGGGCCAACTGCAGGTGGCAAGGCATAGGAGTACGCCATTTTAAAGAGACACCGAAAGCTAATAGACTTATGTATGAAAAGCAAGTACTTTCGGGATCTGAATGGTCTAATGCCTTGAAACTTAACATTAACTATGCACCCCTGCGAGGAGTCCCAGGTGTCAGCGGACAGGTCAGAGAAGTTGGGTCCCTCTGTCGCAAATGCGGCAGAGAGTCTGAAACACCAGCACATGTGCTGGGGAAATGCCCCAACAACTCGCTCCTGATAACTCGCCGTCACCACAGAGTCAAGCACGAGTTGATGAAGCTCCTTAAAGAAAGGGATTTTGCGTGCTATGAAGAGGTTTACTGCGTGGATACAGAGGGATCCACGAGATATGCTGATATAGTGGCGTTTTCTAAGACCGGAAAGTCAGCTATCGTTCTGGATCCCACTGTTAGGTACGAATCGAATGACCTCGACCAGGCCACCAAAATTGAAAGGGAAAAGAAGGAAATTTATGAAAAATGTATCCCTTTCCTTAAAGAAAAGTTCCGTGAAGGCTTCGGCGAGAGAGACTTCAACGTGAGAGGCCTTTGGTTCGGAGCCCGCGAAACTATACCAAGTTCAACAAGGAGCTTCATGGAGGATCTTGGTGTCGACATCAAGGATGTAGCGAAGATTGCAGAATATATTGTTCTCGACTCCCTGGGAATCATACACCACCACATCCATTCTTAGAATTTAAATTACAGATCGTTGAGGGGACATGTATGTATATATATGTATATTGTTTATTTATATATTGATTAATTTAATTTATTTATATAATAATATATTTACCGCTAATCGCCTTTTATTTATATATTGTTCTTTTTATATATTGTTAGTTTTGTTGTTGTTGTTTGTTTTATATTTTAAATCATTTTATCCCGTTTTCTATAACATTTTGAGCTGTTGTTGAGTATTGTTACTATTATGTTGCTATTAGTATTTTACCTAGTTTTAAAATTTTTATTATTACATTACTTAATTTTTAGAGGCCAGGTAAGCCTATAGAGAGAAAATGTTATAAAGTTATAAATGCAAAAAAAAAAAAAAAAAAAAAAAAAAAAAAAAAAAATAGAAAAAAAATTATGTTTCTTTGTATATATATTAGTCTTATTGGTATTAACAAATAGTCTCTATGATAGATAAATTAGTATGCTGTGTATTAGCAACCCAATGTAATTGGGCAGCACCACTATTTTAAATAAAGTGTTTCTCTCTCGTTGGCATTGATAACAGAATATTTTTGTTGAATAAATATTTGTTACCCACATAAGTGTTACAATATGATATGACAATATGATAATTCGGTTAATAAGAAATCGCGATAAAGGGACATATTTCCAAGGAGAGTTTTTATTTTTAACCGTTACTGTATACAGCCACAAAAAGCGCCCGCTAAGCCGTTAAGGGCATCAGCTCGAGAAGCGGTCAATTCTATTCTCGATTAGAATGTTAATTAGAGGAGTATAGTATGTAAATTAATGTATTTGCTAAGCTAAAGTTAGTGAAATAGTAATATAGAGATTAGGGGCGGCGAAGTGTGGCGGCAGCTGGTCCTGATTTGTAGGGCGGCCGACCGCAGCCACACCCTTAGCCTGTTCGTACCTCATAGCTCGTCCGTTACCTAAAACCTGGGCAATGGCTCATTAAAAAAAAATATTTTAAATATTACTGAGCATAAAATAAATGTTATAGTACTCTATTTTAATAGGAGTGAGCAGCGCAGTAATTTAAAGGAGTATTATTGCTGAGTGACCTTCATATCACGGAATAATCTCGAGTACTTACGGCGAACATTATCCTTCCTAAAACATATAATAATACCTGGTTTTATGGCTGGTGCTCATTTAACCCATTAGTGGCCAGTGTTGCAAAAACGCAACACCAGAAAAGTCAACAAAAAAAGGGGTGGTTAGGTCAGGCCAAGACATGCCTAAGACATGTACCTGCAGGATTACCCCCTCAAGTGTCCCAGTCACAAATCCAGACCATCAGTCAGTGTTTGCATCTCATAGAGTGAACACAGTACCTCATTGAAGTATTGAGTGGTTTTATTCTATTTTATGACTACATTTTTTATATTTATAAATATTACCAGTTCGTGTGTGTTTTATTTAAAAATAAGAATTATTTTTTCACCTCATCTACGAACATCAAGGAATCAGAATACAAAGGTAAGTACAATTTTTTTTCAAATGAGAAGATTTTGGATGGCCCCAAAGTTGAGTGTTGCGAAAACGCAACACTGGCCAACAATGGGTGCGTCTAAAATTTTCTCAGAAATTTTTTTTTGTTTTTACATCGGTACATTTCATACACATTATTTGACCTTTTTTGACCTTTTTTATAGTAATTATTTGAAGTCAGTTAATTAATTCTAGAAATGTTATGGTAAATTTGTTTTTAGGTTAGAATATGACAGAAAAAACTTTTTCTCGAAATTTTTAGTTCGAGTAGAGCTAGGACACATAAAATTATGTCTTTGCTGGAAGAGACTGACATTGCAAAAGGTGCTAATTCTATTGATATATTTTTGGCTCCTCGACAAAATTCAGGATGTCTAACTGATGAAGACAGTGCCGATGAAGATGAGGGAGGCACAATTAATAATCTCAATTTTCGGCAATTAGATGCGGAAGCTGAATTAGTAATTTCTAGTTACAATGAAGAAGTCCGTGTTTGTGAAGATAATATACAATTGTTTGAGGATAAATTGTCGCATAGCGAGGAAAATCTAAAAAGTATTTCTAGTGAAATTGATGAACTAAACATTCCTAATGAAGAGGTCTCGTCATGTAAAAAGAAAAAAATTGTTAAAAACTCAGGTAAAGTAAAAAGATGCCAAAAACATATTCCCAAAGAAAAAACAAAAACTACAAGGAAATGGATTCAAGGCGGTCTTCCAGAAAATAATAAAATTCGTCTGCTCAAGGAAGAACAAATACATGCAAAAATTGTAAAACCTCTATACCTCTCACGCCCTATGACACCATTAGATTTTTTTTACTTGTTTTTTGATGAAGAACTATTAACGTTAATTGTAAAGGAAACAGTTAGGTATGCGATGCAACAGGGGACAGCACTCAAACTTGGTGTAGATGAGTTAAAGCTTTTTCTCGGTGTACTATTATTGATTGGATATGAACAAAAACCGAGGAGAGATTTGTACTGGAAAGAATCGGAAGTAACATTACCTACTAGCATTTAGAAGGTATGGGATTGCCAGGAAAAGAACAGGTAATAGACAATTACATAATATTAGCATGAGTTATTTTTTAAAATTAATTTCACTTACATACTTTTTTTTTCCCTTCAAGGGCCAACTTCTTCTGCAACTTTACGAACGACTCCTGACATTAGATTCGATAACGTGGGCTATCTCATCGTATCACAAGGAAAAAGAACGCGATGTAACTTGTGCCACTCGACAACGTTTAAAAAATGTCACAAATGTGGAGTAGCATTACATGAAAAATGCTTTTATGAATACCATACTTCCCAAAAGTGACCAATAATTTATGTTCATTACCTGCAGAATTTTTATTTTATTTTCTCATTTTTATTTATTAATTTGATTTTTAATAAAAATAAATCATCAATTGATATTTGTAATTTTTTGTTCTTCTTGAAGTCCTTGCCATTTGACCTGGTATGTGGCCAGTGTTGCGTTTTCGCAACAGGGCCTAGCTGGGCTCCAGGGTCAAATTTTTTGAAAACTCCTATTATTCCTTGGTAAAATCATTTATGTGACATTATTTACAAAGTTTGATCAAATTTACAAACAAAAGAAGTTTCGGCCACTAATGGGTTAAATTTATCCGCTCATAAATATATCGGTTCCAAATGCAAGTATATTCTTACTTAATAATAGAAGTATGCTTTTCTTAATAATAGAAAAAAAAAAAAAAAAAAAAAAAACTTAGCCCTTATATATATAGTTTACTTGTTTCATTTATATATCACTATTTCGCCAAAGAGTGACCTTATAAGGTAATGTAATTTTACAAAGACCAATTAGTATATCGGTATTAATTATAGTAAACTGAACTCCTACTAAAACTGAAAAAAAAAAAGATACGTTAATAAATTTTTCTATTTATTGTTTGGGATTTCCCAGCCGGTGGGAACGTGTTTAATGTAACCAGCAAAAGCTATTAAAGGCTATCTTGATTTCCGCGGTCACGTGATTCGTCCTAACTTGTGCCTTATCAGGGCAGCAGTTGCTACAGCCTCTGGGTCCAGACGGATAGTCCTCTGCGCTACCCCCACCCCGTCCCGCCTCTAAATCCTTTTCCCCCTCCCTTATATATATTATTTACATACAAAAGATAATTTTGTATATATACCATGGAATTCATTAAACTATTTTTCTTTTAACAGAATATGCAAAGGCAAATAAATATTTCTAACAAATAAACATATAAAAAAATTAATAAAATAATCGCTCAAAGTATAGTAATAAAGTAACTCTCACTAGGAGTGTTCAAAGGCTTCTAGATTAGGGTCACAGTCCAGTTATAGTATAATTTGAGTAAAATAGTTTTATTTATATTTTGTATTAAATTTGTTAATAGATTTTATTACTTAGGACTTTACTTAATTTCTTGCTTTACTCTGAAATTTAAAAAAAAAATATAAAATTTCTTTGGGCACCATCCCACAGAGGTATCGCTAGAAATGAAGCAGCAGATAAATCCACCAAAGAAGCAGCAAATAAGACAAGACAAATTCTACTAATATATGAACCTCTCGACATTACTAGTTGAATAAAAAGAAAAGTTCTCAGGAGTTGGGGATCAATTTGGAATGAAGTTCCATTAAATTAAAATAATAAGAGAGAATAATAATAATAAAAAGAATAGAAAAATAATAATAATTAAAAATGGAAAGAAAGAAAAAAAAATGATAAAAAAGTATCACGTATTTTTAAAGTTTTTTTTATTTTGTTTTTTGTATTTTCTGTTGAATTGTATAGTGGTTAATTTGAGGAATCTTCTAGAAGAACAAAAAGAAGCAATTATTCCTGAAGATGGGCGGGTGCCCCAAAACTTGACAAATAGTAAATAAATACATAATATAAAACAATATTTGGAAATTATTCATTTCAATAAACAGAAAATACAAAAAAAAAAGTAGTAAATAAATAAATGTTTTATTGCAATGTATTTAACTGTAACCTATATTGTATCACAGGGCGAAAATGACCCAGGTGGTCGAAAAGCCCGAAATTATATATAAATAAAAAAAAAAAAAAATAAAATAAAAATTAAAAAATCAGACATTTTATATTTAAATTAGATTGTATATTATAAAAAATATACCAACCAATATATGTAAAATAATTATATATATTTCATTTGATAGGGATAGATAAAAACTATAAAATACATTAGGAAGCAAAAGAGTGACAAATATGAAAGTATAAACATTAAAAAAAGGTTAAATTTAAAAAATCAAAAGGAGCTGATAACCCAGCCGTTGACTGTCTAAATAAAATCTTAATCTAATCTTGGGACTTTAAAAAAATATAAAATCATTATTGATCTTGGCTTTGCTAAGGAAAGGTGTATTATTTAATTAAGATTATTTAGAACATAAAACAAAAATATATAAATGATTTATTCCCCTATCTTACCTTTCGGGGTTTAGGTGGGATACCAATGGAGCTCCTTGCTAAGCCTAAGTGCTCTGAAACTAAGTTACAAGTATCTGTTTGAGAACAGCTGGATATTAGTTGGAGTTACTCCTTGAAAGCACAGGAGCCTCTTTTCCGGGAAAATAAAAAGTTATCATACTAATTACATGGTTATTCACATAAATATACCTGGCATGTATATATTAAAAAAATAATAACATATATAATTTATAAATAATAAATAAAAGGTCAATGACACTTAAAAAAAGATGATTACCGCAGGCCTAAGATCAGTTTTAAAAACCTGTAGTAGCACAAACAAGAAAAAAAAAATCTGGGGTCACCTGTGGTGTAGTGGTTAGCGTGGCCACCTACAATACTAAAGGTCGCGTGTTCGCGTCCCGGGGCGGCCCTAGGATTTTTTAATGGGAGTAAAAAATCCTTGGCTATGCCGTCCCTTGGATAGGACGTAAAATGGAGGTCCCGAGCCTGTACGATGTCAGGCACTCGTCAAAGATCCCTATCCTTTTATTTAGGACTCCCACTGTAGCATCGTCCGATTAGCCTTACTAGCATAAAGGGATATTAAACAAACAAACCTTGAGAAAAAAAAATCTTTAAATTATCCATTTATTTTAATGGAGCAATTGGAGTAGTTTCATTTTGTTTGTTGAGTTTAATATATTATCATTTATTTTGTTTGAAACAAGAGAAGAGAATTTTGTTTTGTTTTTGTGAAATAATAATGTTAGATGGAATATATTTCATTTTATTTAGCAATGTTCATAACTGTAGGATTAGATAGGTAGGAGTTCTTAAGTTGTGTATTCGTTTACGGTTTGCGTATTACATGTTGACAATTTTGAATTACCGCTCCGTAATTGTGCCGAGTGCCGATTATCGATTTTCATATCGATCACACAATCGCCATTTGTGCTTTGCATTATTAAATTTTAATTACTTGTATTTTACATTTATATTTTCAGTTATTTTTATACAATATTTTAGTTAACCAAAAATGTTTTCGTTTTAATTATCTCATTTCGTTAAATTAACAATTCCTGCATTTCACATTTCCTTTATTTTGTTTTTTATTTATTTTCTCCACAGTAATTAAATTATACATTCAACCCATCATTACATTTTTTTCTCCATGTGATCAAATGACCGGTATTTTTGACACGAGGTCCGGTGACTTATATCTGTTGATTTCACCTTTACGGTATGAATCTCCCAAACACTTATAATATTCATCTATAATATTTCCATAACCTGAACTACAAGCATGTCCAATTACACATCGCATACATAGCATCCTATGCTGCTATTGTATTACATATTTATATCATTCTTATCTTATAAAAGTGATTATACTATTTTTATTCTTTATTGGAGGCAGGAGCGTAATTCATTTTCCCGGCAAAGAAATAAAAATTGAAAAAGTTTCGTAATCGATATTAGCAAAACGGCTTAACCGACTTAAAAACTTTGAATGTGTCATTTAATACGCACTTTAATATTCGTTTATTAGGCGAATCGACGATTAAATTTTCTATGCGATGGATATTTTTTTCGAGGTTTGTATTAGCAAAAAATTTAAAAAGTCAAAACATTTCGTGGATTTTAGGCCGTAGAACTTTAGCTTCGTAGCCGTAGAGCTTCCTTTTTACATGCTGACTTGGTTAAATACTTCTAAAAAAAATCCTCCCGACCTTATGCAGGTGAAAATTAAACGAATAAAAATCCTGTCAAGTAAGCAATTGAAGCTAGTAGATCTGAGAACTTTTATTTCTTAACTAAAATACTTAAACATAATAAATATATATAGGTATATATAATAAATAACTACTAAAAACTTATATGTGGCAAATGGGAAAAAAAACACAAAAAAAAAAAAAACATTCGTTTGAAATACTTCTCAAAATATCTAAACAAAATTTCGTCCCTATGTATGACGCCCTCCTTTTCTATCCAGAAACCTATCGAATTGTAATAAAAAGGGGGTTGGAAGACCGAGATTCAGTAGGACTGTCATTTTATTTTATTTTATTTTTTAATTCTTATTTTTCTTTCATCTTTTTTCCACTCATTAACGAACTAATATAGAATATTAATTTTAGTTAACTACTCGAAGATAGACTAAAGTACAACATGGTTTAATCATTTCAAAATTTTTAACATCTTCAGTTAATTAGGTAGTTAGGTAATTAAAAACTTTTTGTTGGGATTATCCCAATCCTTAACAATTACATATCCGCATCGCTGAACAAAAATATCGTTGTTGTTTCATTTAAAATTTTCCTGAAGATTTTTTTTTTTTTTTTTCTAGACCTCTTTAGAAATGTTTGGAAGGGGGGGGGGGGCAGAAGATTCGAGGTGGGGGGGAGACCCTTGAGAACGTCTCAACAAGTTAATTAAAGTTCGCCAACTGCCAATGTTTCTTCTTGTTACACAAGGGCTGCTAAGGAGAAAACTTTGTGAATCTTCTAATTACCTGCTCCTATGTTCTCCCATTGTCACTACTCAAGTCCACGGTGTCCTCTTTCTGTATTAGTTGTCGTTAATACACACGACTACTTGTCATTTTCAAGCATATTTCCTCCTTTGTATCATTATATAATTAATTCTTAATAAGAACTTCTAATTATTAAAAGGTACATTAATTAATAAGTGTGTAATTTATAAAAATCCGGTGCCATGCGCGCAACACACAACTTTCACTTACCAACTCAATTAGATCAGAAATTGACGTGTTTTTTTAAATGCCATTTCTCAAATACACACATTTTTCCACATTCATTTTGTTCAGTGCACTCTGAATCAATTAAAGGAACTGAGTGCCTATACAGTGCCACCTAGTGGCCAATCAAGTCAAACTAGGACTTCCTAGTGTGACCTCCCTAGGTGAACAGGGTCCACAGATGAGGGAACAAGTGCTCCCTCATCTTAGGTTTGATTCTTCATTCTTCATCCAATAATGTCCGGCTAAGGACTTAATAAGGGGACCCATAGGGGGAGCTTGTTTCCACCTACGACGATCCAAGGGTTTTAGCCACCGTGTTTATCCAACGTATTCTTGACACGAGTGTGAAAGACATCACAGATGAACGGCGTCGTTATGAGCGGTTTTTATCTGTGGGTGCGGACAGCATCGGCGCCTTCAAAGGACTACGCTTGACGGACCCCGCTGAGTTTCTGCTCGCCTCGCTTGCCCTGCGCTCGCTCGACGGTGCTACCCGGAAGAACTTTGAGCTATCATGAAGTGGGGAAAATCAGTTTCCAACGTGCGAGGAAGTTATCGGATTCGTCCGAAAACGTCTCACCGCCTTGAACTATCAAAGGATATCGAAACTGGTCCCAACTTCCAAGCTCTTAACAAAGGAAGAAATTCTTCGGGATCCAAGGGTCCAAGTTTAGACAACAGATGTCCCATCCGGCGGCTGTTCATATGACCGACATAGTTGCAGGTCTATCCTACCGCAAAAGGCTGTTCTCTATGCCCGCGAAGGCAACCATTAGGAAACTGTCCCAAACCAAAGTTGCTAAAGGCATTCATCGGATTTGGTTGCTCTCCTCACCAAGAGGATACACAGCCCGGAGTTATACTTCTGGGCACAGTCAAAGCTCTCGGGCGGGACGTTCGAGGCCGTTTTCTGTCTTACCGAGCTGTAAAACACTGAGCAGTGTAAAACACTGATGGATTGTGGTAGCTTGCGGACCTTCATTTCCAAGAAACTGGCCATCCAGTTGGGTGGGCCCATCAGCCCTTGTTCTGGAACTATCACTGGACTAGGCGGCGGTTCCATAACGCGTCCTTTGGGATCATCGTCTGTTATCATCATCACTCCACATCCATCGGCCGAATAGATCAACGCCCATTGTACCTTCCTACTTGCCAAGCTCCGCCATTAACAACGTAGACGTTTGTCCTCTTCAACAACAGTGGTTGGCTGATGACGAATTCTTTATTCCAAAGCAGATTGACCTACTCGTAGGATGTGACCTATACCCTCGACTCATAGCAGGGGCTCCATACCCTTCGGGGATAGACGATGTTCATCTCCTTCTAAGTGTCTTTGGATTGGTTGTTATTGAAAGATTGGGAAACCAAGAGGTCACTGAAGTTCATAGTTTCTTCTTTACCGAATCTCATTGCTCAATTGAAAAGCAACTACAAAAATTTTGGGAAATTGAGGAACCACAACTCATGATAAGGTCCTCCCCGAAGGACGCATATTATGAGGAGCAATTTTCTAAGAATCACTATCGGACTGCCGAAGGACGCTATTGTGTCCAACTCCCCCTGACTGATAATTCCGGCTCTCTTGGTAACAACCGAAAAACTGCTTCTAAGCGATTTTTCGCTCTTGAGCGCAAAATGAACAAGGATCCTCATCTATCTCAGCATTGCAGAGGATTTATGAAAGAATACGCCCAACTGAGCCACATCTCACCTGCAAGTGGACCTGCTTCTTTATCATTCCACATCACCCAGTCTTGGATATAGCCCATGTTTCTGAGCCATAAAGGAGTATCGGCCGGATGATTGTTTTATATAATAATATCTTTGTTTCTATTGACAAAGCACGGCTCCTAAAATGTTGGCCGAGGCCATAATAACAACGACTGGCACATAGGACTCTTCGCTTAATTTCCGAATCCACAGCATTATCTTGAGTTATGATTGAGTTTTTAATTTCAGTCTCCGATGCCTTTAGAAGGTGATTGTCGATTATTGTTGAAATTTTTAACAATCGCATTACTTCCCCTTACCATATATTTCATTTATAGGTAATTCAAAGTAAACATATCAATGTACTATAAATAATATATGTCTTAATGTGTAAAATAAAAATGAATAACTACAGCTCCAGACAAAAATAATATTTAAACAAGCTAAACTATATAAAACAATTTACAAAAAGGGCATGCTTAGACAAAAAAAAAATTACTTGTTAATAAATATTATCTAGTATAGTACATTTAACAACTTATGAATTACAAAGTATTACATCAATTTCATAAGCTAGAGTTTATACAGCAAATACAAATAATATTTATGCAATTGTAGTTTATATGTTTTGTAAGACTGAATATAATATTTTATTCTTTAATATTGTTTCTTTGGATGATTCTCGATTTTTTTATTTATTTCGGATAATATTCTTTTCCTAAAATCTCAGTATGATACTAAGTTAATATGTTCCCTTCCAAAACACCCTCAAATGGAAGTTTGTTTTCTTCCAAATCCCTTCCTAGTTTTTATATTTAATTCAATTTGGCTAAGCCGTTTGAAAAACCGAAGGAGTATTGAAAAGGATTTTATTCTTTTACCCATGTTTCTGCGAGCAATGCACATTATAAAATAACTAAAGAAAAAGGTTTAAAATAAAATAAGTTGGATGTTTATCATCCGAAAAAATAAATATGAAAGATAATATTTTATTTTAAAATAAAATTGGTTGAAGTTATATTTATTTTTATTCCATGTAGTCATTGAATATACTGTAACATACATACGAGTTGGATTTTGTCTCCATTATTTTGTTAATCCTAGTTTTTACTTTCTATACATAATAATTGTCTTCTTCTTGCATAGATTCTCATACATTTGTCTTATTTTAGCCCCGATGAAGATCCACAGGTAGGGATCGAAACGTTGGCTTTTCAAACTAAAAAAAGTTTAACTGGTTCTCGAAAAGCATAGAAGATTCTCGAACAATCAAGAACAGTTGGGTAAATGTACAGGTAAACAAAAAGCCCAGAACTCTTTTCAATGAAAAAAAAACCGCCGATGCTGCACTCTCTAGGGTGGGCCACTAACTAGCGCAATAGGAACGTCGCACTAGAGGCACTTGAGACTGGACCTTGCGCTGCATCCATCATTCATCGTTCTCATCATCTCCACGATCATCAATTTTATCAGTGATAAAATAATTAATAAACAGTTCAAGTCATTTTAGATAAATAGTTCGAGCAAATAGCAAACATTAGGAAAAGTAAACTGTTTCACCTTCGATACAAATCCCTTGATAAAGGTTGATAATAGATTGCATTCATACAAGCTCGAGACTTCGCCTAATAATTTCGCCTGCTACACTTGCCGGGCTTGCAAATACTACGCGCTTGTCATTCAAATGAAAGTGCCGTTTGTACAGGATCCCTCCGACAATAAATCTCGGATAAAACGGCTCACATGACGCTGGTACAGGAAGCTCGCCCAAAACTGAAATTAATTAACTAGCCTTCACTTCGAGCATTTTCGTGCCACGAGAAAAACCATGTTTAAAAAAATATATATACTGAGTAAAGTGATGCCAAAAACAGGTATTTTACAGTACCTTAGGTACAACCAAACCTATTCCAAAGAAGTACCTGTTAATAACAAAGCTTTTCTGTTATCCTTTCTCCTCCAGATACTCATTTACCGAGAGTTCACAGCTGTGTAGGGCATATTTGTTTTTATTAATACGAATAAGAATTTATTATTAAATAATTTTTATGTGAATATGAAAAAAAATGTTCACACGACCTTACCTATATGTTAATGTGAGTACAATTTTTCCTATAAACAAAAATATATTCACAAGAAAACATTTAAATATTCACCCTAAAATCTGAGAATGAAAATAATATTACGTTAAAATATGTATAGAATAATATAATCACAAATAATTATTTTAATACTAAAAAAAAAAATTAATTGTAATAATTGGGTTTAATTTATTTTAAGTTCGCGAAAATTCACACCCTATTTTGTGATTTTTTTTTAGGTGTTTATAATATAGGTACTTGTAAAAAGTAAGCATAAAAATAATTCCAGCTGTCGGAGATATCATTGTCCAATCAAGAGACAATAAAGTTTCTGAGGAAGAAACTAGAGCAGAAGAATTCCACCCCCTCACCCCCCAGTTATGGGTCGCATGAATTTTCATTATAGGCTTCTTTTGATCATAAGGTTTCTTCCAGGCGATCAAAAGGGACAACCAGCTCCCATGCAATCATGGAAGTCCAAAGATATCTGGAGGAATCAGAACAAAATAGATAAGGCAACCATATGAAATGGTGGGTCAAACAAAAATTTCTAAGTGAATTAGCAAAAATAAAACTTTGTGCTTTCGCGACTTCCGTCCCGTGCTATAGAATATTTTTTTAAGTCGGGATATTTAATTTCCGAACGCCGTTCTCGATTAGACGGCGAGAAAATAATTTTATTTTTAATTTGCATTTATTTTGCTGAATTTCACAGTAAAAGGCATTGCAACGATAGTTGGTTGATAATTTTCAATTTTACTGCCATAAGTTTAATATTTAATCGTGATTTCTCAAGAGTATACATGTTTGTCCAAAAGACGTTGTTTTTCATCACCCATAAAGCATTTTCATCCAAATCCACGAAATCTTGATAAGTGAATGAATACAATTTTTACACCTTTCATAAAAGACAATAATTACCAATATTTTAATGAATAAGCAGTGGATTTTACAAACAAAATTAACCTTAAAATGTTATGTTATTACATAATTCAAAACGAATGGGAGTAAGTATTTGTACGTAGGTATATGAGTGTATTTAATAATTATGAATTAAAATGAAGGAGTAGGATTAAAATACGCATTGGTAATGAATGATATTTAACGGGTTAAGTGAACTGAAAACACCGTTCACCGTGTAAGCCCTCTCCCCTTGCCCGGGAAACCCATAATAGCCTAAACGGTGAGGAAGGGGTGGACCAAAAATAAAAAATAGTTACATAGAGCAAACTTTTTTTCTACCCCTTTATCATGAAATTGAAAAAACTAACCTTAACAGGTCGTATCATTTTTTTTGTAAGGAAGGGATCGAAACCGATCCCATCCTGAATTCAATGGAAAAGGTGGAAATGGTACATAAAGGACCAGGAGAAAAAAGAAAGAGCTGTAAAATAGAAGGTGTGACTATTGTTCTACCCCATGTGGAACTAATGCCGTACCGCTTCTACTCCAATACTCCGCTTTCTTGTTTACCTCCTCAAACATTTCACCCTCTTCTTTATGTACTAACCTCAATAACCTCAATGTTATCTCTTTCCTTTATTCAGAGCGTGAGGGAGGTATCTGAAGCGGAAGGATAGCTTTCTCGGAAGTTACTTCCTTTACAAATTATAATTAAAAAAAAAATATGAATCTCTTTCCTGGATATCAGATGTATCAAGGAAGACAAATTTAAGAGAAATATCAAGAGAAAAAGTAATAAGATGGAGGATTACCAAAGAGAAATAATTATCAAGAATGTCGAAACAAGATACGAGTATGTTATAATCATGATGAGGAGAATAAGATAAATAAAAGACAGAAAATATTTCAGTATTCATTAGGCCTACTAGAGAAATTCCAAAAAAAAAAACAATAAAGCTTTTGTTATTTACAAATTGCACCCGTTGTAGAAAAAAAGTACAACTAAAACTTTAGTTCGAGCCAGTAGCTCTACATATGTAACCTTTTATTTTTTTTTATTTTTATAATAAATTAAGGAAGGTTCCATTTATCATTCTTCATTACTTACATTTATATATATATATATATATATATATATATATATATATATATATATATATATATATATAATGTTATGCCAATTCATGTTTGTAGGTTCATAACCTTTTTTTTCCAGGTTTTTGTCAATGTGGTAGTTCTTTGAAATGCATTCTAGAAGATAGTGATCCATTCAATAATTGGGTGAAATTAAATTGCATATATACAGAAGGATAGGGAATATGTGGAAAAAGATATCTCAATAAATCGGGAAAGAACTGCAAACAAAATCAGTTCATGTGTATCGCGCAGAAAATGCACACGTATTAATGGAAGAGTGAGACTCAGAGCCTCCTCATTTATACAGTTCTTCAGTTCTACGTACAGCAAAGTCACAAGCGAATAAGAGAGAATACGTAAATCCAGATGTTTCTAATTCAGTTTCTAAATCTTTAGTTATTTTTAGTTTTAATCGTTACAGAATGTAATACATAATGTTGGATTAGTTCCTTTTTTTTATTCATTATTGGAGTAGCCATCAGCTAAATATTTACAAAAAATATGCAATAGAGAACGCGTCGTGTATATTTATCGATGCAACTGGCAGTATCATGAAAAAAACTACATAGGGCGGATGGATCCTTATCCCAACACATATTTTTATATACCTGGGTCATCAATTGTAAAAATGGACAATTTTCAACTAGCCAAATGTTAAGTGAAAGTCAGTCATAACGCTAATTCAATACATTTCTCTTTGGCTGAACGGGTGCAGGGATATCGGGTGTTCAGGTGCACCCATATCCAAAGAAGTTGTATGTGATTCTTCGAAAGCTTTATTAATTGCAGTTACTCCAGCTTTTTCAAATTATTGGAGTATAGAAGAATACGCGGATTCATGTAAAAATTGTATTTTACCTAAACGTTACATCAGAATTGATTTGGCTCACTTTATAAAATTTTAATCAAATGTTTTCAAAACATTAACCAAAAAAATAAACACATTTTAACTCCACGCATTCGGTCAACTGATACTTTGCAGGAATATCGAAAATGCAAAAGACATAATACAATCTATATTTACTATGTATAGCGCTTTCAGAAACCGATGGAAATTTAGGAAACGGCACTACTACTTAATGCGAAAAAGCGCGAATTAAGCTATTAAATTTGATTACACATGAGACACTATCAATGGAAAATTTTGATGATAGCAGGGAAGAAGAAATTGGAAACAGAGAATATAAAATTGATTTTACAAATCCATTTGAAAACTCGTGGGCTGTATGGGGTACAGAAATTTTATCTAATGTTAAATCATCAATTTTTTTTTTAATGAGGGCGACAGAATCAACCCATAATGTTTTCCGAAAATAACCGAACGACTTATAATTGACATTCAGTTATTAACTCTGTGGACGAACATTTGTACCGATAGATTTGGTTTCGGTCGCATCCCTGCTTCAAGGAGGAAAACGAATTTAACAAGATCAAATCTCGTTTATTAAAAGATTCCCCATTGTTGCGCGTCGATTCAGAACATCGATTTATACAGAAACATATTAATTGTTTACACTTCGCATTTTTACGATGTGTGCAAAAGTATGAATAACATTCAAAGTATAGTATCAAGTTAATAAATTGAAAATTGGCGAAAATTAGATACAAAATCAAATGCATTATATCTGGGAAATAATAAACACAAAATAGTTGACTATTTTATTACTGGAAAAACGAAAATACCCATCATAAAGAATAGGAGAAATTTAACTTTAAAATCATTACAAATAAATGATTTGACTATGTGTATGTAAATAGATGTATGTGTGTGTAAATAGATGATGTAACTATGTGCATTGTGAGACAACTCCATTTAAAAAATTCGTGGACTGTATGGGGTAGAGAAATTTTATCTGATGATAAATCGTCATTTTTTTTATAATGAGGGCGACAGAATCAACCCATACTATTTTCCGAAAATAACCGAACGACTTATATTTGACATTCGGTCATTACCTCTGCACCCCTGCTTCAAGTGCATCGGTGGAAAGCGAATTTAATAAGATCAAATCTTGTTTATTAAAAGATTCCCCATTGTTGCGTGTCGATACGTTTATCCAGAAACTTATTAATTATTTACACGGCATTACAAAAATTATCGATGCGCAAAACAATGTCGATACTACATCGTACTCATCAAATATTTCTGCGGCACTAAAAGAGCCTCATACTAATGAATTAGGTGATCATTCATGCCGTTTTTGTAAAAACAATGAACAACCAACAGAAGGACATATTTGTTTTTTGTGTAAAGTAAATGTACACGTATTGCTGAAGTGTTGTATACCTTTTAGGAACGATTTTGAAGGTTATCAAGTGGGATAAAGCCAGGATCAGTGAAGCAGACAGGGTACTATGGCGTCGCTTCTGAAAATGCTCTACGAATAACTGAAGTCAATTAACAGCTGTGGATGGGAATCGAACCCAAGACCTACAGAATTGCTGGCTCTGGGTCCTACGCCCAATTATGCTCGGCCATCACGTCCTCGAAAATAGAAGTTAGGTTTAGTTTTAGAAACTAGGGGCAGAAAGTTTCTCAAAGTTAGTCTGGTTTCAGAGTAATGTTACCTTCTCACCCTTCAAGCAGTAAAGTTTTCACGTTTTACGATACTATATTTTTCAGAGGTCAATCCTACTTGTTCAGTCATAAAAATTGAAGGGATGCTTAGACTAATTAAATTAAATAAAATCTAATGCTATTTATAGGTAAAAAATGAAATATACTTCTACACATCTTTTAAAATAATCACTAGAAACTCCCATCTTGCGAGGTCTGCATGTTATTAGATACTATAAAAAAATAAATTGTTCATGATAAGTTATTGCAGATATCCTTTATAAAATCGGAAACTTGATTTCTTGACATTGCTTACTTTATATAATTTCTGAGCACAAACAAAAGCTTCCTTGCATTCGGTAGACTGGTAGCAAATTTATATTTTTTCATAAAACTAATAGCAATGCAAGAAATAGCAAAAGATTACATAGTTATTCAGTAGATTATATCCTAAAAAGTGGCTTGAAATGTTTCAACGAATTCACGGACTATATTTGAAGTACAATGCGTAGAGGTAAGAATTATATATAAAATTAATAGGATTAAATGTAGATTGAATAATTTGCATTTGGCGATATCTGATTTAGTAATGATTTTATTTTATTTAATTTGCATTGATCAATGAAATTGCTAGACTGTTAATGAACGGATCCTTCCACTGATCAAGTAGCCACAGAAGTCAGTAACGGTGTTTCAAGTTTAAAATAATAAATTGACATTTTACAATTCGTATTTATTTGATAGAATAAAATAATGCAAAACGTTCAAAAGCCTAACTCAGTATTATATGCCTTATAACATTCAACACATATGATCATTAAATACTTATTGAAAGCTTAAAAAAAAAAAATATGGTTTAGAAGTCCCAGACCTTTTGTTGGGACGAACAAACTGTCATAGCCCGTGTTTGTGACTACGATGTTCCACGAGAATCTAGACCGTCCTACTTTCGATTTTATATAGGGAAAGATTGACTGGACAGAGAGTCTTGGTTCTGAAGCTCAAGCCTTATGATTATTAGTGTTCTGAAGTGATATTTTTTGTAACCTGTTCTAATATTTGTGTTGTTATAATTCGTGTGGCATTGAAAATAATTTTTAATGCTAACATTTATTCAAAGAAGTATAACAGTTATTGTTATTCTTCTTTGAATAAATAATGTTTTAACCACAGAAGTTTTACAGTGTTAAATAATGGCTAAACAATGATAATAATGTTAACAATTCCCAACAAACAGTGAGATATATATGGTTATTGTTGGCTAATGGTTAGCCTGATTTTTATAATTTTTTAATATTATATTATGGAAACTCAACTGAATCATATTTCTCTTATTGTTATGACGTGCAATAATTTATAATTATGAGTACAAGTGAAGGTGGGATGGTAGACCCGGAAACGTTTTGAAAATTTTGTTTTTGCTTTACCTGTTATGATATGAAAATAATAGAGATATAGGAAGATACATAATTTCTTAAAAAGATTTATAAATTGGAAATTAATTAAGAAGTGAATAATTATTTAGAAATAATAAGAATAGGATTAAATTTTGGTTGAATACATTGCGCTTGACGATATCTGATTTAGTAATGAGTTTATACTATTGATCTCTGACAATTGCTAAACTGTTGATGAGGGGATCCTTCCGTAAACAAAACAGTATAAATTAGCAGCCCCTGATTGATGGAACGGAAGCGGACCTGCAATTTATCTCTATTACAGGACCTATTTGAGCTGTGAGCTGAATCACAATCAGTTCTAACTAGACTTGGAAATACATCGGTCAGTACGGTTTAGGGCAAACTAGGTTTTGAGAGCTCCAAAACTTTGTATTCGTACTTAACTTGTCTGGAGAACTGGTATATTTACATCTGATCCTAGTCCATGTAACATTAAAACATGAAGTGCATTGTAGATTTCAAGATTGATGTAAGGATTATTGGTCAACACAATATCAACATTACTTACATGTAAACTTTATAAAAAGTATATGTGTGAAAGACATCTAAGTACTGATGTGAAACAATCGATAGTACTATTATGGATAGTTTCAAACTATTGAGTAACTATCTCTTCACTTAGTATCGATAATAGAGCCTACTGAATTAAAAGGTTTAAAAATGCCAAATGACTTCATTTATAATTCCAACATTCGTCGTCTATGACTAAGGAAACTAAAAAAAATCTTAAATCTTATCATAAAATGTGCTTTGTTCAACTACATTTTTTTTTTTTTTTTTTTTTTTTTTTTTTTACTAACTTTATTTAAAAGGAACTCGTGCATCGAAATCACTATCGTTTTTTCTTAAAAGGCTGAAAATTTGAATAGAAAAGGCTATAGTTTTATATATACCATAACTACATTAATGGCGAAAATAATTAACTAATTAACGATTATAGTTACCTCTTTAGGTCTTATTCGTAAACGACAATCACTCCCGAGTGAGATTTATCAACCATGGCAGGAATAAATATTATGAACTTTAAAAAAAAAAAAAAATTCCAAAAGAAAAATTCGAGAACGAAAAATTACAAAAACATACTGTTCAAATGAGTGCTTGGGCTGATAAATAAACATAACGTGATAATATAAAATAAATTTAACGCCTTAAATAAAAATAATTAATTAATTCCAATTTATTATATTGAGTAATTATAATGTAGATTTATAGTGAATATATTTAATAAAATTGACGAACTAAAACCAAACACGGACAATATCAAATAGATATCGTATGATATCATGGGCATTTCGCAACTGGTATATTTCCAATTTAATAAAAATTGAAGTGAAGCTGAATGTAAATTATTAGTGAATTAATTGTGAAAACAGCGCTGCAGTAATTAAAAAACCTTCACGCTCTTGCTCTTGAATTAAAAACAGGACAAAAAAAAAATAAATTATGAATATGAAAGCACTAGTTGCATATCAAGTCCTCTTTTATATTTTTATAAATGATAACAGTGAATTCATTTAAGAGGGAATATTTCTTTGATTTTCCAAGGACTCTTAGATTACAAATTAATTTTTGATTCAATACTTTCCTAGTACGTTAGTATTTGCGAAACATTTTCCTGAATATCATATTTTCTCTTCAATTATTAAGTTGAATAATAAAAAAAAAATATATTGTTAGACTTTTTCAATCTCCATATGCACGAACTCTCTTTGATTCACGATGAGTTCTGACGTTTCCGAAGATTTATACCTGTAGTAACTGTCCTACAGGTAATTTATCCCTAAAAGTAGAAGAGGAAAAAATGAAATAGAAATATAGAAGGAGCTGGAAATCTTTAGAAAAGTAAATTGAATACATCATGAAATACAGGTTACGTAGAAGATTTTCGAAAAGTATGTAACGGCAGTAAGAGAGAAGGAGGTTTCTAATAGAGCCACTTGTCAAGGAGAGGAAGAAGGTGTGAGAGAAGGTGGGGTACCTTCTCTGGCTAGAGAGTAGACGGCCGCGGTATTTATACTGGCTGGCCGCCCCCCACTCTGCTTAGTGCAGGTGGCGCGCCAAGTGGCTCTATTAGAAACCTCCTTCTCTCTTACTGCCGTTACACTACTCCCCCCCTAAATGGCGGAGCCATGGATATATATAAAAATAAGTTTGAATACAAAAAAAGGAAATATATACATATATACAAAATATCTCCCAATGATGCGCGGTTTCCTGGATGGCTGCGTCCATTCAGACGTTGGAAAATTTGTTTCCGAAAGTCCGGTGGTACGGTAGGTCTTGGTGTCCTATTGAGGATTTCCCGTCCAGGAATATTTCTAAGCTTGAGATTTAGGGAGAATTGGTTGATGAATTTGAGTTGCCATATTCTGCGGGGTGATGCCGACTTGGAGGCGTCGCAAGCTAGTGAAAGGCGGTGGCGGGATGAGCAAGTTTCGCTGCGTCGATTGAGCTAATGTTGCTGTCATCGAAAGCCTTGACCATTTCCTCCGTTGAGGTGATGGGTGTCTTATCTCGTTCGTTTTGCAGTAGTCTAGAAGAGCGTTGAGTGGAGCCATAAATATATGAAGAGAATGGTGGAAAACAGCGAGCCTTGCTTCGCACAGGATTCCAGTTTATCTCCATGACGTGCCCAAAAATGCTCCTCGAAGGACCTCTAGTAGGCGAAGGTTGACAATTAATAGGTACTGCAGGAGTAAGTGTGCCTAAGGGTAGTTAGCAGGGATTGCAGACATAGTGTTGGAAAAAATACTGGAAAGTGGTCCCGTAGCACTCCGAAATCTAAATATGTCTTTGTGACCGCGCTGTTTGCTGCCACCAGGGTGAGGTTGACCGGTTTCTTCAAGAATCACGTGGACCATGAACCGTATAGATTGAGGAACCTGTAACTAACAGGAACTGCTCTCTCGTTGGCTTGTCCGTTATGAAGATGCGGCGTTAAGGTAGAGCCGTGGCGGTCGCACCTAGGTCTTCCATTGGCAGGAACTGCTTTGTTAGCTGAGTGTGGGCGCAGAATAAAGCGCTTGCTGAGATACCGGAGTTGTATCTAGAGGTATTCGTCTGTGTCTAGAAGCGTTTGCAGTAAGGGCATCGATGTCTTCTCTCCTAGTTGTGGCTAGAATCTCCTGATTGTTTTGTAGAATACAGGGAGCCTGCTTGATGGGCCGCTAAATGCTCCAACCTGATAGAGGAGTTCTTCTTCCTGGGCAGCTGGAGTCGAGGTGGTCTTCTTGTCTTCCTTGTCTGGCATGCTTGAAATTCTTGTAGTGTTCCGGGGTCACCAGTGTTGTCGTCTAAAGTTGACGGACGGAGAAGTGACAGTGAGACTTTAGACGAGGAGGTGAGGGAACATGCATGTCGGGAAGTTTCTTCCAAATTCTTGTAGTGTTCCGGGGTCACCAGTGATGTCGTCTGAGTTGACGGTGGGTCGCCAGGTGTGTCGCCAGTGCTGTTGCCTACGGCTCGTCGTAGAACCGGCTTGATGTCCGATCAGAAGGCGACGACAACCTGCATACCAGGAAGAAAGGAAGAAGGATAGTGTCTCGAGGGTAGCTAGGGAGTCGTGGGCGAGAGCCTCGTCCGTAGCTAGACCTGTCACGGGCAGGATGGGAATCCCACCTCGGAGGTACCTGTGGTGTCACGGGCACTGGCCTCGACCGCAGCTAGACTCGTCACGGGTGATAGAGGAGTGCAGGAGGAGAGTGCCTCGGGGGTAACAGTGAAGTCACGGTCTCAAGACTCGTTCGCTGCTAGGCCCGTCATAGGCGGTAAAGGAGAGTTACCTCGGAGATTACTGGTGTGGTCATTGACAAGTGTCTCGGACGCCAGTAGGCTCGTCACGGGTAACAAGGAAAGGAAAGGAAAGGAAGTTTGAAAAATAAGAAAAAACAACTTTTAAAAAATATTTTATTAAACGAATGCTATGTAGTATACAAGGCGGAGAAGGAGAGTGATGAGTAAGAGAGAAGGCGAGAGGTCAAGGAGAGGAAGAAGGTGTGAGAGAAGGTGGGGTACCTTCTCTGGCTAGAGAGTAGACGGCCGCGGTATTTATACTGGCTGGCCGCCCCCCACTCTGCTTAGTGCAGGTGGCGCGCCAAGTGGCTCTATTAGAAACCTCCTTCTCTCTTACTGCCGTTACAAGTACTTACATTTGAAGATTTAAACAACTACAATCGGGGTTGGTGATCCTACTAATGAGGAAATAAATAGGTATGATCCTCAACCTGGACAAACATCGTTCGTCGAAAACGTGAATATTGATGCTACCGGGAAAAAAAAAAAAAAAAAAAAAAAAAAAAAAAAAAAAAAAAAAAAAAAAACGCATGAAGACGAATTAAAAGTTTGGATATGGACTAAAAAGTGACTCGATTGTATGGTTCTAACAGGATTTGCGGATGATCACGTTATCTCGGCGTGACATGGGTGCCGCAGAAAGAGTTGTTAACAGCAAACAGAGGATGTTCAATGAAGACACCCTTTTTAAAAGTGTGGGCATTATTCTAAATAAAATAGAGTTGGAAGCGAAAAAGTTCTCGTTCGGAAATGTAGTCATCGCTTAAATATTTGAATTGATTTCATCAAGTAGTACAACGTGCTGTTCGCTGCAGCTCTACGAAAATGCAGCTGCAACGGTTTTAAGTGCTGCCATATCTGAGTGGCAATGTATTAAAAGGATCTCTGTACCATACCTGATAAATAATATAATAAATGATATCTGATAAATGTCTAAGGGATCCCTTCATATACTTTATACTAGTGAAATCGTCCTGGTGTATATGATATTGTTAAATATATTTACCATCTACCAACTACCAAGATACTTTACACTACGTAAACTGCAAGCCTCTCTCAATTAAAAACTCTGAGCAGACACACTGTCTACTAAAGGTTTATAACAGGCTAGGATAAGGTGTCTTGTTGCAGTCCATCACGAATCAGAATTTCCTCTTTTCTCGGGTCAGTGGATGATAGTGGATGACGAGTCAGCACGTTGGTTGCCCTTCCTGCTGCCTTAACGGAGTCATAACTTTGTTGGTCTTATCCTTCCTGGCTACAAGAACCTGCAAAGAATGGCTGTGCTCAATCGAAGACCATCCTTTAATAAAAGTGCTCACTTCCAGGATCCTCCTCTGATGCTCTAGCGTGTCCAATCATTATATCCAACTCTCACCCTCCCTTGATGAGCAGAGGATCCGCAGGAGAGGCAGATCAAGGAAATCTGTACTACATTTTTCCATTTCTATTTTTTTCCGCCATATTCATACGAAGTAGACTTTCACCTCGTCTCTGACGTTGGCGCTATTGAGAGGGGAATATTGGTAGCCATTGCGATAAAGTTGCAATGCTTTGCCCTGCGAAACCCACCCACCTTTAAGGCCAGCTCATCCGGACGAATCCTGGGGAAATATTTCAGTGAGTTAGGCCATTCAATCAAATGGGCGTGGATTTTCAAGATCATGGAGGAGGAATGTGTCATTGGTAAAGGCGGACCTCTGTCTTTGTATATTTCACTTCGAAGGCACTGTACTCAGCACTGGCGTCCTCGCTCTCCATCCCAACATTTCTGAGCGTCGTACAACGTTTTATTGCAAGAAGAGGGGTCCCAATACGATATGTTCTACAAATTGCATCGGTGCACCGAGATTCATTAAAGAGGTTTACGGGTTCCATAACACTGACGAACCTGAAATAGTCAAACGAATGTCGATTTATTCCAGCAAGAGCACCACACTTCGGAGGTCTTTTGGAAGCCACAGTTAAATCTGTTACTGTTTTAACTAGGTTTGCAAGCCCATTCCTTAGAAAAGCGCCCAATGACATTAGGAGAATTAACTAAGGCTCTATGCAAGATTGAATTTTTACTGAATCCTCTGCCCTTATCTCTCTTTACGGAAGAACACACCGTCACCACAGAGTAAAGTGAAAGTGGATAGATGAAGCTCAAGCAAGGGAGGAATTACCCCTGCTTCAAGGAAGTTACAAGGAAAGAAAATGAGGATGGATTCAAGCGTTATGCTAATATTGTGGCGTTCCATAAGACCGGAATGTCATCTACCAATAAGCAAAAAGAAGGAAAATTATGAAAAGTGCGACCGAGACGTCAACAAGAGGCATTTGGTTCGGATTCCGCGGAACTATACCAAGGAGTATCATGGAGGATGTTGGTGTTGACATTGAGGACGTTGCAAGGCTAGCGGAAAATATAGTTCTCCACTATATTCCTGGGAATAATACATCTCCACGTGTATGGTTGCAGGTCAAAATGGCAATTGAAAGAAGCATGTATATCTATTATTTATTTTACGTAATATACTAATTTGATTTGTATATTTAATCGTTACATTTTAATCTATTTTTATAAACCAACAGCTTTATGTGCTTGTTCTATTTCAATGCGGGTGTCTATTCATCTCAATATCATTATAATCTTCGATATGTTCTTTTGGAGATTTATTATAAGGAATAATACATTATCATTAGCAAATGACATAGTTGGGTTCCATTGCATTGTGGAATGTCTTTCCAACTCAGTTTTATTTTTATGGATGATTTAAAAAAAATAATCAGACATTTTAATCATCACTATACATCTATGTCACATTTTTTAAATACTTTTACTATAAACTGTACTAAATTATTTTTAGCAAGAAGACTTAGTTGTATATTAAAGAGAAAAGAATGCAGTTTATATTTTGAAAACTTAACTAAACGTTAGTTAAATTTTAGAAAATATGCGATGACTAGTTTGTTTTTTGATTCAATCGTATTCATCAGAAATTTGAAGTATTCCGTCGCACATTTTGGGTAAAATCAATAGAAAATTCGATTTTTTTTTCTAAAAAGAGCAGTCCCTCAGCAGTGATGTATAAATATTGTATCTACTTATACGAATTTTTGTTCACATCTATTTGTTTGTTTGTTGCCTGCGTGTTTATGTACATCATTATTTATGTTATCATGAGTATGGTAATGTTTCCGAGCAATCAGGAACTTAAAAACTATTTAAAACTAAGGAAAAATAATAATTGTTTGTCATTTTTAATCAAATAAGTATTAAGCATTGTTCCCCTCTCCTAAAAAAAAAATAATAATAATAATAAATATTACATATGAACCATTAACTGAGTACCATTTATTTTTTACAGAGCCATAAAATTTTTACAGATTAAAAAGTAAGTTGTATGTTGAGAGCAACAGAGAGGAAACCTGGACATTTATATATAATATAAAAACCCATTCCTTCGAATTTATTATACAGCTTTGCGTGGAATTCTTAAGTCTGAGCCTTTGAAGAATAATATTTAATTTAAAAAAAGAGGATTGAATTCGTAATTTGAGGGGTTGTAATGTTCCTCGTAAGTTACTTGGAAATGTTGAGAGACACGATTGAGGAAAGGATTATTGTATTTTATGTAAACGAGTAGAGGTAATAATATGTTTTGATTATTATTATTAACTAATAATAATAATTATTATCATTATTAACTACTATGAAAAATATTGGGTTGTAAAAAAAGTTCGTAGCGTTTTTTATTATTTTAATTTAATCCTTTCTGTGTTTGTTAATCCTGTTTACATGGTCAATAATGTTTACATATCCTAAAAAGGGATTAAATAACGTTCTTTTATGCATCAGTTTCAACCGGGATCTTCTATTGTTCAAGTGTATTGTGTTAGTCCAAAATGCAGGAGGAAAAAATTCATTTTCGCCATACAATGCTATTTTATTTCCTAAAAGGAAAATCCGCTGCACAGACGGTCAACAAAATTTGCAGCGTGTATGGAGATGACGCCGTAGGGGAAAGCACCGTCCGAAAGTGGTTTGCTCGGTTCAGAACCGGAAATTTTGAGTCGGAAGACGCCAAGCGCTCTAGTCGTCCTTCAACTGTTGATGACGAACAAATTCAACAATTAGTGACCGATAACCCTCACTATACGACCCGGGATATCGCAAAAACACTTGGCATATCACATACAAGTGTTTCCAATCATTTGGGAGTTGCGGGATATGTTTCTCGAAGCGATGTATGGGTTCCTCACATTTTGACGGAAAAGAATTTATTGTTGGAGTTTGGCTGGGATGTGATAACCCACCCACCCTATTCACCAGATCTTGCCCCAACAGATTACCACTTATTCCGGTCTCTCCAAAACTCTTGGACTCTCAACGGGAAAAAATATAACTCGCTCGAGGACTGTAAAAAGCACATAGACGAGTTCATCGCGCAGAAAACTGAACAGTTCTGGGAGGACGGAATTACAAAATTAAGATGGAAACAAGTTATAGATCAAAATGGGTCATATATCATTGACTAAAAATATTTACATGTATCTGAAATTTTTAATTAAATATATTCTTAAAAAACGCTACGAACTTTTTTTACAACCTAATATATGACCATATTACCATAATTACATTTTACATAATAATTAGGTAAAATTAAATTAAATTAGATGGAAATTTACATTAAACAACAGTAATGAAAAAAACTTAAAAGGATCTTAAATATATTGGATATCATCGCGTGAAAAATTTTTTTTTAATTTTTTTTGGTTCTGGATAGAAAAAATATGTTTGAAAATAGTCAATTGTAGTAATATATGCAAAAGAGAATAAAAAATCATAGCGTGATTAAAAAATTTAAATTAATACATATTAAAAAGTAATATGTTAATAAAAATAATACTAGTATGAGAGTATTATTAATGTAAAATTTCCGATTTTAAACATTTTATTTTTGAAGAGAAAAATTAATATAAAATTAAATCAAATGTTTACCCACATGAAATGGTTAAATTAATATACAAATATTTAAAAATTGACGGAACACCAAGAGATACACCCGTCAATTGGACAAAAATTGTTCACCCCCTTATAAATCTGCAAAACATGCGAGATAGAGAGGACAGATTGGCTCGGCTTGGAAGCGAGCCTGGTAGCGCAGTGGGTAGCGTACTTCTCAAAACAATAAAAAATATGAATGAAATAAAATTGCTTAAACAACCTAAATATGCTTTTACAGAACTCCATGGACCGACTATCGGTCGCTCAAAGCATTTTAATTTTTTGCTTTGATTGGGACTTTCATTTGAACATACCCATTTTAGAGTGGGCGGTATGTTCGCGGAAACCTGTGAAAAGATTTTAAACTACCGTGGTATGCAGAGTGCCCCATGTGGCCTGTAGGACAGCTGTAATAAAGTGGGCTATGGATAAGCGATGGATAACTATCATCCGTAGCCAAATATTTCAATGTCATCTACTATCTGTCTCATGCGAGGTGTTAATGCTTCACAAAAGTTGGTATCATATTTTTTATCCTAGGTTAGATTTTTTCAAGTAGTACTGAAAATCCTCATGTGAAATTAATTGAATTTTGTGCCACATTGCCGCATGCCTACAATAAGCAACACTTATTGTACAAAACAAGTTTCATGCCTCATGTTGTTCAGTGTTGCCTCATTGTATTTCAACCTCTGGTATACGCGAATTGACAAATAATGTTCATTTTCAATAACTGTTAATGTTATTCCTTATTATTAACTTATAACATTAACTAGTGAGTTGTCCCAGTTCACCTACCCTTCTCGTCACATTATATGGCATGAGACGTAACACCCTCCTGGTCTAAGACGCTACAAGCTGCTGACCACCTTCATCGAAAAGTGGTGTTAATGTCACTATATATTAACAAGTTTATTGCTCCCTTATTCTGAGGCCTCTACCTTGTTAGCCTGTAGGCCTTCCTAATCTTTTATCTTCTTTGGAAAGAAATAAACCAAATCTTTTGTACGTGTCTAGCAGCAATATTACTGTTATATATATTACTGTTATATACAATATACTGTTTCTATGTTCCAATATAGATTCTTTTTTTATCTTAGAATAATTTCAAAGTTGTATTAAATGATTGGTATTCAGGAATTGCTGTAAAAAAAACTTTTTTCTTATTACTACGTTTCTACCCAAATATGTATTGATCAGGACTAAAATGAAACTAAACATTTGAGTAAAATATACGGTATCTGTAGCTATAGGGGCAATTAGAGAATATATATAATGTAGAATGATTAATTATCAGGATTTTTAGTCTAAACATTTTTTATTTGAAGAGCCAATGTTTCGATCCAAAAATCTGTATCATCGTCAGGGCTAAAATAAATAAAGATATATGAGCAACATGTAAAGCTAGAAATTGTTTATCATACAATTATTAATCTACAGATAGTAACAATGAAAAGTAACAATTTTGTTACTTTTTATTGTTACTATCTGTTACTATTTGGTTTATATTATTTAATGGAAACCAAATCTAACTGATGATATGTTCACGTTACATAAGTACTTTAGAAATCTGTTAATTATATAAAAGATAGTCAAATTATATGTGAATATTTGAATAAGCAGTTGGTAATCCTTTTTCTGTTTCCGGAAAGCTATAAATGCAGGATTCCACTTAGGCAGCACTCAATTAGCAAGGATTCAATGCGGCATTGATGCCATGCTACACACAGTCTTTCCATAGAAAGAACACAGTGGCAAAAATGTATGTCTCCTTGCTGCATGCTTCAAGTTGATCGTTGTTGCCTGTCTACTCTTTTTGCTTTAAAACATGCTTTGATCGCACTAGGCCACTCTAGAAACCTTGGATAGATACTCTCCCCCGACCTAAAGGAAAACCAACTCATTTCCACTCCATGCTCTGTACTAATATTTTCCCCATAAATTCACATACGGACAGATTTCTTCTTACTTATGTAACTTATGGATTAGTTTTTGAGACTTGGTTAGTGAAAAGTATCATAGATATGACCATGTACTAGTTTATCTTGCCAATGAAGTTAAAATCTAAAGCCTTGCTGTAGTATATGTTACATAACTCGCAAACACATGATCAACATGTACATGCTTTATTTCTTTATTTTTAAAAATGTCAACAAAAAAGGCTAATGCAAAGATGTCGACCCCTACGCGACCCAACGAAGTGCAGAGGAAATTAGTAAAAGCTACGAGGGTCTCTTTAGAAAGTGCTGGAATATGTCTCGTGGAAAAGGGCTGGAGCGGTATTCCAGTTCACGGAGGCCATTTGTTATTTTTTCAATTTGCTTTATTCCTCCCTACAAAGGACTCCACGGTCCCCTGGATGAAATTGCGACTTGTTTCTTACCCATTCTTCTCAACGGCTCAAGTTTATTTATTCCGACTGCCTCTGCGAATTCTCATTTATCTTTTAGATTAGCTTAGCCAATATTTAGCGGAATTTCACGCACGAACAAGAAATGCTTAGGATAGATAAAAATGTGTAAATCCATGCTTAAAATGTCCACTGCCCTTCCAAGGTACGCCACTGAATGCTACATAGGTTGTAAATGGCTTAACTGTAGGAATGTTGCCTGAAGCTTGCTTAGAGATTTCCATGTATGCTCGGTTTGGGTCTTTTTCATTTTAAGCAACCTGTTACTAAGTTATGATAACAGTTATTTTATGAATTTAAACAGTAATAATAACATTTGTTATTATTTAAATAACCGTTATCATAATTTAGTAACAGGTTGCCTAAAATAAAAAAGACCCAAATATTGAAACTTCAGATATGATATTTGTTCTTGTCATGTTATTTATTTATTTATTTATTTATTTACATCGCCCACCAACAGGCAAACGCCCAATTACAGGTGGTCATAAATTCAATTCTTACATCATAATATAACATAATCGTAATGTATAACTTTAGTAATAATAAAAGATAAAATACAAATATTACTTATTCTTTAAAATAATATAGCAAATTAAATTATCCCTTATTACAATAATATATAATATACAAATGATTAATTAAAAAATAATATAGAAGAAAAACCTAAAATAAAAGAACTAAAAAGAAATAGAAAATTAAGTAAAAAATAAAAATAAAAATAAAATAAACGGCGTAGCTCAGATATGATTCGTCATAGAGTTTTAATAATTTCTTCAATTATATATTTTAATGTGCCTAAGCTATAACTAAAATCAAGTTGTACTATTTGATTTACAGAATTCCAAAGTTTAGACATTTTATTTATAGGTGAGGCACTTGCTAAACCGGTTCTACATACTGGTACATAGAAATCAGTGTTTACTCTACTGCATTGCCTCCCATACCTAAATACCTTTGTACTACATATTTAAAAAAACTGCTTATTTTTTTAATTATTTTATTAGGAGAGAAAAGATAGTGAAAAATCCACGGTCGGGAAACGAAAAAAGGTTTTAACAGTCGAGAATTTTATTTTATTATGAAAATGAAATATATTGAGAAAGTAAATAGTGAATGGCCTTATTAAAATAACTAATTATAAATAGAGAAATGCAGTATGCAGTAAAAAAATGTTTATGGTTGTTGAGTTTATAGTTTATAGTTATTATGGATTAGGTAGTGTGGAGTAGGGTAGTGGCCAGGGGTTAGTCAGTTAGAGAGAGAGAAAGCCAAGAGTGAGAGTGAGAGAGAGAGAGAGAGTAAGATAGTGCGGTGAGGTGCCCGCCAGGAGACAGAAACCTGGAGAAGCCGGCTAGTGTTCTAGAAGTTCCAGGCCTCCACGAAAAAACCTGGAAACACTCGGAAGAGGATTGGGAACAGGTGCCGCGGCGGCCACGAAAATGGTGCTAACGGCTGTGGAAACTCTCTAAGGTTTGGGTTGGTGATGAGAAAGTGAGTACCACGTTACGAATTTTCACAGTTGGGGAGAACGTAGTGTTTTTTTTTTTTGTTTTTGGTTTTTGGTGAACAACTGAGGGATGATAAAGAACTAAAAAGGAAAGGTGACCAACTCGTATCTAACGCATCATGAAATGTCCTAGACGTAACTACTCAACTGACAAATTTCATAGATGACTTCAACCTCATTACACCACCAATAACATTACTTACATCGCTGGTGCAGCAGATTATCCCCATGCTTAGTAAATGAGAGGACTCAAAGTGGTCCTTCGGAATGCCCCGCATACTATCTACAACTACTAAACGAACTAGAAATTTTTCTGACTGACAATAACATAGATGTCTCTTTACTTACTGAAACACACTGAACACGAAATATACAATTTAACATAGTATCTTACGTTACATTCAGGACTGACCATCCTTCGAACAATGCAAAGGAGGGTACTCTGCTGAAAATAACCCAATATTAATGCAGTGTTTTTGTAAATTTTACTTTCACTTACCTATATATGAAATATGTAGTGAAGGAAAGTTTTGCAAACGTGAAAAATTTCGACTTCCGGTTTTTTTTTTAATTTTTGTTGTTTAATTAAAATAATAAATAATGACTTTTTAAAAATCATTTTTCTTTTTTTTTGGGTTTGTAATAATATCCTTTCTTTTTTTTGGAGCATAAAGTAATTGTGATAAACGTAACGATATCGCTGTCGTCTTATTAAGACCAATAATATAAATAGAAGTTAATAATGTAATATTCATTGAAAAAAAAATATTCTGAAGGGACCTGAAACTGTCTATTCTCGGCTACTGTATCATATAGTATTTTTTTCCTAACGCATTTCTCTTTAAAAAAGAGGTAAAGTAGGGTTCATTTCGACCTCTTGGTTCAATACATCGGGTTTATTCAAGATGCTCGCTCTCGGAATAAATGTCGATCGGAACAGAACAAGGACTCGGGAGCATAGAAGCACCAACGAGAACATCCGAGCTAATTCGTGACGAAATTTATCTTCATTACAAAGCCAAGGGATCTCGCGGCGTCATGTCGTGATTAATGAGGATAAAATCTGAAGCAGGAGCCGGAGTGAAGGTGCATAGTTTCTTTACCGCGCTCTCGTCCTAAGGGACTGTCTCAGACAGCTTCAAGATTTATAGAACTCAAGAGAAAAATGAATGCTCAACAGTCTACCACTTGGCAGCTAGACCATCTCTCATAAAATATTGCTTTTATATTGATTCAGATAATATAACCTCATAACTCTCTCCCTCTCTCTCTCTCTCTCTCTATTCTCTCTTTCTCATTCTAAATTATATATGTATTCAGATAAAGATAATCCAGAAATTAAGATACAGAAATTTAAATAATTTTTTATAAGTTACTATTACAAGTTACAAGAATAGGAGAGCTGAAACCGGGAGAAGAAATAGGAGATGCTATACACAATGATAAGGAGTGGACCCTTCGAAATGAAAGCAAGAAAGTCTTAGAATAAGTTTTTTTTTTTTTCTTAAATGAACATAAATAAAAGTACTGTATGTCATTTACAAATGAAATTGGCTGTGTTTCTTCTTTATTGTGACTTTTTAGTGTAAGCTTGTAAAATGGCATACAATTTTAAATGTTAACAATTTAGAATTTTAAAATGAGTTATCAACGGAATATTATATGAAGTTACCAGCACAAGATATTTATTGAGAGTTGAAAAGTAAAAAGCACAACTTAAAAACCCTTTAACATACTATTTTGGCCTTTGGTAACAATTCTTGAATGCGTAAGAAAAAAAGATGTAGGTTTCATAGCCACTCAGTATGATGAATTTATCACTGTTGAACATGTCATAAAGTACTGATTGAAATTAAGAATTAAACAAAATATGATGAATTTTTTATTTTTAAGAAATTATGTTTTACACCCTTATTCATTTATAGTGTGATAAATGGCTTCAAATGTGATAGAGAATCTTTTTGTATAATTAGCGCTTATGCTACATAAAGTCTTGAAGCAATAGATATTCATTGAGAGTATCGAATCAAAAAAGCGCGAATTATAAACACTTTAACTATTTCGTGTTATGTTAACAAATCCTGAATACATCAGAAAACAAATGTAGGCTTATAACCAACCACTCTAGATACAAACCGCTGAATGTATCAGAAAGTACTGATTGAAATTTAGAATTAAACAAATTATGATAAATTTTTAAGTATTAATTTTTTAAAAAATATTTAGACGTTAACACCGTTATCTATTTATAGTGTAATAAATGGCTTCAAATGTGATAGAGAATTTATTTGTATGTTTAACGCTAATATAGTGCTTTCATTTGAGACAACCAAGATATAGGGCTAACTTAGAAAAGATTAAGAGTATCTCTTCGTGTTGTAGTTTATGAGTCAGTCCTGAGATATTATACCGTTATATATTATAAATTAGTATAATAAAAGGCATGAAATGTGATAGCGAATTTAATATTCTATTTAACTTTCTATTTGAATTTGTTTATCTATTTATTTTATGCATGAATTATTTATTTAATTGTTTGTTAAATTTTAATAAATCTTTATTTCTAATTTTATATGCCAGGATTGAGTATTGATTTGGTTGTATTCTTATTTTTATTGTTGTTTCATGATAGATATATTTTATTCAAAATTTAGCACTCAAGGGATTGAGTAAAAGAGAGAAAGAATAAAAATGAAAAAAAAAATTATTTATATAAAAAAAAATATAACCCTGTAGGTATACGTATATAAATATGCATGGATGTTATTATTATTATCATATATTATTACAATAAGATGTTACAAATAGTCTAAGATGGACATATAGAATGCTGTGTATTAGCAACCCAATGTAGTTGGGCAGCATCTCTTTAAGATGTGATAGAGGTTTATTTTTACAACTTACGATTATGCAATGATATGGAAAATATAATTAGTGGTGTCTGAATACCTGCATATATCAGAGTAAGCAATCAAGGTATATAATGCTTAATATATCATAAAGAAATGATTGAAATTCAGAACTTTGAAATGGAAAATAAATAGGCATACTCCGAGTTCCAAGAGTCCACTAATCCATATCTTTTAGTAAGTAAGGTTGTCGTAAGAAACAGGTGAGCTATCTAATAACTAAAACACGTAACTAATGTAAATAACTGAAACTTGAGGGTCATTGATAAATTACGCCTCCATAAAATGCAATCACCCAGAAATGTGTTTTGAAAATATATAGAAAAAGATTTGAAAAAATAATAATAAATTTAATCAAGCGGAACAAGATTTAGCTGCAAATTTTGAATTAAAAAATGACAAAACTCAAAGCGGGTTTCTGACCCTTCACACCATCAGTCGCTAATCAGCATGGCACATCGAAATTGTCCTTCTTTAGAATTATAGCTCTCTGGTGCCACTATCTGCCAACAATAAATCAAGCGCGACACGAGGTTCAGTTGGCATCTATTGATTCATTACCCCTTATCAGCCCTCGTAGATTGTGAGCGTCATTTCCTGGATGAATACCAGTGAAGTTGCAAGAAACTATGAACTAAGCAAGGCCTAGTTAGATTGGAATTCTGATGCGAAATCATGTAAATACTAATGTCACAAAACAAAATAGAGAACAATCGATCATTTAGGTCATTATCGTCCGACTCTTAAGGCTTATTGTTGATAATGTTAGATTGTTTATCTTCATCTACAGTTAGATCTTCGGAGACCGCCGCCAACCATGTGCAAAGAAGCTACCCCATGTGAGTCATCACCTGACAAGACGTCCTCCAACGGAGTTATGACCAGCGAGAGACCTGCTCGCAATGTCATCATATTGTTCTGTAGGCTAACAGAGTAATAGTAACTTTAACACTTAGTTTCAGTCTACTGTCAATTGAATTATACTGGGTGTCCCAGACCTAGTTTAAAAAAAAAAAAAAAGGGTAATACTGCAGGTTAAACGGGATAGAATGGCGCAGAAACAAGTTTCCTATCTCAATTTGTTGAGGAGATAGATTTTTTTAGTTTTTATTTTAAAAATCTTTCTTTTTTTTCTGAAAAATGACAGTTTTCTCTACTTTGGTTTAGCGTAGAAAAAAAAACGATGATATTTTCTTAATCAGCATTAAATTTTCTAAAAGATGGGATGAGTCTAGTTATTTTAAATCAAATAATCAAATTTTAGTAGAAGAGATGAAAAAAGTTTAATTTATTTTAAAGAAAGTATTTTATAAATCTAAACTAAGGAGTTTTTTTTTTTTTAATTTTAGATTATTATTATCCTTTTTATATTATTTAGAATTCATATATTGTTCTTTCTAGTCTTAAAAAAGTAAAACTAACTCTAACTCATGGGAAGTTCGGCATCCATTACTATGGATGCAGGCTCTAGCGCGCTTCCTCATTGCCCCAGCAGTGACATTCTCTAACGTGTTTTTCATCAGAAAAACTTCTTTTAGACTCAAAAGTTCAAGTACGATTGTATCATGGGTTACACCACTAAAAAGCTAACTAAATTCTGCAGTTTTTAGGAAATTTGACAGCTTCTAGGGTGCTCCAGTGGGGAGAGAGGATTTTTCAAAAACTATTAAAAATTTAATTTTTAATAAATGTTTTGTGTTTAGCGCGTTAAAAGTCCCACTGAAATAAATAGACCCATTTCATCTTTTAGAAAATTTAATGGTGATTAAGAAAATATCATCGTTTTTGTTTCTACGCTAAATCAAAGTAGAGAAAACTGTCATTTTTCAGAAAAAATTAAGATTTTAAAAATAAAAACAAAAAATAAATCTATCTCCTCAACAGATTGAGATATGACTCGTTTCTGCGCCATTCTACCCCGTTTAACATGCAGTATTACCCAATTTTTTTTTTTACACTAGGTCTGGGACACCCAGAATATTTTATTTTCATCTCTAGATTCACTCACAATTCTAAGTAATATTGTTACCGGTTTTCTTAATATTATTTTCCCCCTTTTTCATTCATTGAATATACTTAAATAGATGTCATAACAGAATAAGATGCATTAATATTCAATTACATACTGTTCCCTATACCAGATTACATTACATCAATCTAAAGTGAAGGCATGAGACCACAGTTTGGTGATGATTGGAATCAGGAAGGTATTAGGGTTTTATTGCAGGTTGTATATATTAGAGAAATAGTAACCACATAAATCATGAGATATTACTAACGATATCCATGCTGTCTCTAAGAACTGTAACATGAAACACAAAACATATGATTTAAATGAGTTCTAGACTTTTTGTTGGAAAAAACTGTTCAAGTGCATGTTTTCTTACTGTTCGCGTACCTTCTACGCATGTCGGGAACATTCAAGATTGTTCTAATTCAGACTAAATATAAGGAGCAATGGACTGGAGAGTTGGCCTGGCTCTGAAGGTCGAATCTTACGGTTACTGTGTCGTTACAAGTTGATACTTTTTGTAACTTTGCTGATTATTTGAGTTTAATTGTTTATGTGGCATTGTAATTAATTTTATTCCAATAAAATTATTTTAATATAAGTGTGATTCAGTTTTCAAATAACCATCTAAAACTATCAATAATTTATTTGTCAATATTTATATCAATGTACATGCAATTCGCTTTTCTAAAACTAATTATCACCTAACCACCAAAATCGAGACTGTCGTATTTGATAATAATTAACACCATTAAAATCTGAAAAATCATATGCTTACTATTATTTATTGTAAATCATCAGCTATAACAGAAGCATAAAAGTAGGTTTTTATTATAGACAAGAGGGTTTGTACATCACTCAACCAGAATGCTTAACAATCAAACACCCATTTTCGCTAATTTCAAATCTTTAAGTGTGAGACTTGATGTTATCTTAAATCCCTAGCTATAACTCTCATGTCATGAAATCCTAATAATTTCAATGCTTTATCTTTCTGGGCACCTTCCTATGATAAACCGTTAACAGCTACGTCTGAACCAAAAGTAATCTGGATCAACTCATTTTGAATGCAAATAACAAAATATTCATTACAATGAGTTAAAATTTAAATATTCGAATTTTCAATGACGTGAATTAAAAGGAAGTTGTGTACATAACACAAACATAAGCCGATAATATCATACTACATATAATCATAGAACCTATCATACTTCAAAAATTAGTAATCTGATTCAACGGTACAAACAATTGAAAAAAATAGTAATCTAAATAAACTCCACAAATAGTAATAAAATAAAATAAATTATTGATTACAATATACTACGGTTCAATGTTTCGAATTTTCAATAACGTAAATTAAAAGGAAAGTGCGTGCATAACTCAAAACATAAACCGATGATATCATACTGCATATAATCATACAATCTATCATTCTGAAAAAAATAGTAATCTGATTCAAATCTACAAATAATTAAAAAAATTAGTAATCTGAATAATCTCTACGAAATTATTGATAGCAAATATTACGATTCAATATTTCGAATTTTCTATAACGTTAATTAAAAGGAAAGTGCGCGCATAACTCAAAACATAAACCGATGATATCATACTGCATATAATTATACAATCTATCATACTGCAAAAATTAGTAGTCTGAATAAACTCCACAAAATTATTTATTACAATATATTTCATTCGATGTTTCGAATTTTCAATAACGTGAATTAAAAGGAAAGTGTGAGCATAACTCAAAACATTAGCCGATGATATCATACTGCATATAATTATACAATCTATCATACTGCAAAAATTAGTAGTCTGAATAAACTCCACAAAATTATTTATTACAATATATTTCATTCGATGTTTCGAATTTTCAATAACGTGAATTAAAAGGAAAGTGTGAGCATAACTTAAAACATTAGCCGATGATATCATACTGCATATAATCATACAATCTATTATACTGCAAACATTAGTAATCTGATTTAACTCTACAACATTATTGATTACAATATATTACGATTCAATGTTTCGAATTTTCAATAACGTGAATTAAAAGGAAAGTGCGTGCATAACTCAAAACATAAACCGATAATATCATACTGCAAATAAATTCAAAAACTAATTTTGTAATCTGAATATGAATATCTTAGTAATCTGAATAAACTCTACAAAATTTTTGATTACAATATAGTACAATTCGTTTCGAATTTTCTAAACGGTGAATTAAAAGGATAGTGTGTGCATAACTCAAAACATAAGCCGATGATATCATAATGCATATAATCAATCAATGTAACATACTGCACCGATTTTAATTCAGAATTAGAACAATGAACGGCCAGTGTCATACTCCCCAAAAATAATAAACATTATGAAGCATTAAAAATTTCCTGATGAATAAAAAACTATTTTTTATTATGGGTACATCTGAATATGACAGAAAGAACCCGCTCCATACATAAACCGCTGAATGAATCATAAACTGATTGAAATTTAGAATCTAACAATGCATAATTAGCGATATACATAACCAATCTTCACGCCAAGAATGAAAGTAATTTGCCGACCTGATACAGATTTAATAGTAATAGAAGCTTGTTCCTCTATTACTCCTCTGGAATGATTCCTCAGCCACTGATAGTTCTCATATTATATTTTTTAAAGTATTTTCAGACACTTATATATAGCATTATAAATAGCATCGAATGTTTATAAAATTACAGAATGCATAATGAAATATTTATTGATTTTTCTATGCATTCAGTCATCGGAGGTTTGTGCCGTCCCTTACAACAAGTAAATTAATTTCTTGGAGAACATTATGGAATTTAACTGTCAGCCACTAAATGGTGAGCTTATTTAACATATCTTTTACGTACGATGAGTATTAACAGAGGAAAATATGTGAAAAGAGAAAGAAAGGTGTAAATGAAATATATGCATCCACAGCCTTTGACGAAGACCTACAAAGGGAACGACTATTGAAAATATTTAAATTATACTGTTAGTTTTATTATAATTATGCCTCAATGTCTCAGAAGGTAGTTGTTGACTTATAACTGCTTAACATTTACTATTACTGCCGCATTGTTGAAGCACTGATTGAAATATAGAATTTTAAAATAATTAATCAACGGTGATAGATAATCTTTTTGCATAGATAGTGCTCATGCTATATTAAGTTCTAAAGCAATAGAAATTCATTGAGAGTATCAAATCCAAATTATAAACACTCTTCCGAACTATTTCGTGTTGTGTTATCAAATCCTGAATACATCAGAAAACAGATGTGGGCTAATACCCACCCTAGATACAAACCGCTGAATGTATCAGAAAGTACTGATTGAAATTTAGAATCAAACTAATTATGATCAATTTATCATTATTTTAAATATCTTTAAAATATTTATGTGTTACACCCTTATTCATTTATAGCGAGATAAATGGCTTCAAATGTGATAGAGAATCTATTTGTATAGTTAACGCTTAAGCTATATTATGTTCCAAAATATAGATATTTATTGAGAGTATCAATTCTAAAAAGCGGAAATTATAAACTCTCTTCCGAACTATTTCGTGTTGTGTTAAAAAATCCTGAATTTATCGGAAAACAGATGTGGGTTTTTACCCATCCTAGATACAAATCGCGGAATGTATCAGAGAGTACTGATTGAAATTTGAAAACAAACATATTATGATCATTTTTTCATTATTTTAAATATTTAAAAAAAAAAATTTTATACACCCTTATTCATTTATAGAGTGATAAATGGCTTCAAATGTGATAGAGAATTTATTTGTACAGTTAAAAAGTATGGTACATTAAGTTCTAAAGCAACAGATATTCATTGAGAGTATCGAATCCAAAAAGCGGAAATTATAAACACTCTTCCGAACTATTTCGTGTTGTGTTATCAAATCCTGAATACATCAGAAAACAGATGTGGGCTAATACCCAACCTAGATACAAACCGCTGAATGTATCAGAGAGTACTGATTGAAATTTAGAATCAAACTAATTATGATCAATTTATCATTATTTTAAATATCTTTAAAATGTTTATGTGTTACACCCTTATTCATTTATAGCGAGATAAATGGCTTCAAATGTGATAGAGAATCTATTTGTATAGTTAGCGCTTAAGCTATATTAAGTTCCAAAATATAGATATTTATTGAGAGTATCAATTCTAAAAAGCGGAAATTATAAACTCTCTTCCGAACTATTTCGGGTTGTGTTAAAAAATCCTGAATTTAACGGAAAACAGATGTGGGTTTTTACCCATCCTAGATACAAATCGCGGAATGTATCAGAAAGTACTGATTCAAATTTGAAAACAAACATATTATGATCATTTTTTCATTATTTTAAATATTTTAAAAAAAAAAATTTTATACACCCTTATTCATTTATAGAGTGATACATGGCTTCAAATGTGATAGAGAATTTATTTGTACAGTTAAGTTCCAAAGCAACAGATATTCATTGAGAGTATCGAATCCAAAAAGCGGAAATTATAAACACTCTTCCGAACTATTTCGTGTTGTGTTATCAAATCCTGAATACACCAGAAAACAGATGTGGGCTAATACCCACCCTAGATACAAACCGCTGAATGTATCAGAAAGTACTGATTGAAATTTAGAATCAAACTAATTATGATCAATTTATCATTATTTTAAATATCTTTAAAATATTTATATGTTACACCCTTATTCATTTATAGCGAGATAAATGGCTTCAAATGTGATAGAGAATCTATTTGTATAGTTAACGCTTAAGCTATATTAAGTTCCAAAACACTAGATATTTATTGAGAGTATCGAATCCAAAAAGCGAAAATTATAAACTCTCTTGCTTGTCCTAAAAACATCAGAAAATGAATGTGGGTTGATACCCACTCGAGATACAAACCGCTGAATCTATCAGAAAGTACTGATTGAAATTTAGAATTAAACAAATTATGATGAATTTTTAATTTTTAAGAAATTATGTTTGACACCCCTATGCATTTATAGTATGATAAATGGCTTCAAATGTGATAGGGAGTCTATTTCTATAGTTAGCGCTTATTCTACATTACGTTCTAAAGCAATAGATATTCATTGAGAGTATCGAATCCAAAAAGCGAAAATTACAAACACTCTTGCGAACTATTTCCTGTTTTGTTAACAAATCCTGAATACATCAGAAAACTGATGTGGAAATTATAAACGGAAATTATAAACACTTTTGATATTTCTAAAAACATCAGAAAATAGATGTTATTTACAGATTATACCCACTAGAGATACAAACCTCTGAGTGTATCAGAAAGTACTGATTGAAATTTAGTTAAATATTATGATCAATTTATTTAGCAATTATTGGGTTTTTTCAGCAGAGGTGATATTTAATATAATTAACACATATAAAATGAACTAATAAAGAATATAATCGAAACAGGGTACAAAGACAATAAACAGTTAAAATTTACCAAATCAATATTTTGTCCTAATACACATTAATTAAATTCAGCATATAGCATATGATGATATGAGATAATGAGGTTCTACCATAAACAATATCTGAAGAGTTCTATGCATTTACAATACTTTGCGATATTTAAAAAAAATAATAGTTATAAAACAATCTCGTTTTTCTCAAAGATTCGAGGGACGCTAAGCGATGCGCGTAGTTCTGGTGAAACTAAAAGTCATACTATATAGCTAAGAGCACATTTAAACAATATCTAAAGATTTCTATGCATTTAAATTACTTTGCGATGTTTATAAAAAATAATAATAATAAAACAATCTCGTTTTTCTCAAAGATTCGAGGGACGCTAAGCGATTCGCGGAGTTCTGGTGAAACCAAAACTCATACTATATAGCTAAGAGCACATATAAACAATATCTGAAGAGTTCTATTCATTTACATTACTTTGCGATATTTAAAAAAAATAATAGTTATAAAACAATCTCGTTTTTCTCAAACATTCAAGGGATGCTAAGCGATTCGCGGAGTTCTGGTGAAACTAAAACTCATAGTATATAGCTAAGAGCACATATAAACAATATCTGAAGAGTTCTATTCATTTACATTACTTTGCGATCTTTAAAAAAAATAATAGTTATAAAACAATCTCGTTTTTCTCAAAGATTCGAGGGACGCTAAGCGATTCGCGGAGTTCTCGTGAAACTAAAACTCGTAATATATAGCTAAGAGCACATATAAACAATATCTGAAGAGTTCTATGCATTTACAATACTTTGCGATATTTAAAAAAAATAATAGTTATAAAACAATCTCGTTTTTCTCAAAGATTCGAGGGATGCTAAGCGATTCGCGTAGTTCTGGTGAAACTAAAAGTCATACTATATAGCTAAGAGCACATATAAACAACATCTGAAGAGTTCCATGCATTTACATTACTTTGCGATATTTAAAAAAAATAATGGCCTCCAATTCAGTTTATCTCAAAATTCTTCAAAAGACATTCTTATATAAGATAATGTTTGCTTCAGCACAAGCAACAAGCACTTCAGAATGAGTTCAAAATTTTGCCTATCAAGGTATAACTAGGCTATTGATCTTCAACGAGGATGGCATTACTAATACACATTAATTAAATTCAGCATATAGCATATGATGATATGAGATAATGAGGTTCTACCATAAACAATATCTGAAGAGTTCTATGCATTTACATTACTTTGAGAAATTAAACAAAAATAATAGTTATAAAACAATCTCGTTTTTCTCAAAGATTCGAGGGATGCTAAGCGATTCGCGGAATTCTGGTGAAACTAAAACTTATACTATATAGTTAAGGCCACAAATAAACAATATCTGAAGAGTTCTATGCATTTACATTACTTTGCGATATTTAAAAAAAATAATAGTTATAAAACAATCTCGTTTTTCTCAAAGATTCGTGGGACGCTAAGCGATTCGCGGAGTTCTGGTGAAACTAAAGCTCATAATAATTAACTAAACGCATAATACCGACACCTTAGAAAAGAATCTGAACTTTTAGTTTAGTCTTAAAGTAATGGATCCTATTATATTCTTTAAACAGCAGTTCTATATTTTTCATCAAATAGGGATATTGTCTTCTTATTGGTTAAATCCACATCTTTAAAAGATGGTTAATCTAAGTTTAATCAGAAATTAAAACCATAATAGACTTAATAAGTGAAAATATATTGGATGTACTGTAATATTTATTTGAATATTAATTCGTAATCGTTTTTCTGAAAAACTTTCTGTAAGTCTTTATTTTTACCTTTAGGGCAGGCATACCAACATTTCTTCTTACTGATTGAACAGCGTGAACCTTCATCTAAAACTCTGAAGATCTACAGGAAACATAGATACAAAAATATCGATATACATTTTTTGTTTGAATTCATTTAACTATATTCACAGTAGCTAACAGAACGTTAATATGTATGATTTTAATGCGTTATTACAAATATTGACCTCAGCAGACTACAGGACATTAGGCTCAAACGGAAAATGTTTTCCGCCCTCCAATTCAGTTTATCTCAAAATTCTTCAAAAGACATTCTTATATAAGATAATGTTTGCTTCAGCACAAGCAACAAGCACTTCAGAATGAGTTCAAAATTTTGCCTATCAAGGTATACCTAGGCTATTGATCTTCAACGAGGATGGCATTACCAAGGATTTTTTTCACTCCTTTTGAAATTCTGAGTCCAACCTGCCGGATTACGAACCCGAGACCTTAGGTTTAATAAGCTGTGCTAACCACTAGACCATAGGCCAACCCCATATGTGACACATTATTCTTAGATATTCAGGAAGTGACATATGCTAAAATTTATATAATAACTTGCCGCAGAATATTATGAGGGGTAATATCCCCTTCAAGTTACCTTTTAATATGAAACTTGAACTCCTTAACATCGGATACCCTTTCGTCCTGCCCTCGGGGACAACACAGAGCGAACAATGTTGACTTTCCCAAGGAAAACGACGTTTGATTATAATTCTTTTAACATTTTGATAGGAGAGACGGAACTAAACACAATTAGACGAGTAGGCATAAATGTCATATCCAAATACGTGATTTAGGACATTATTCGTTGCAGTAGTCGGAAAGTTCTTCTAGGCCTAGAAGAAGAGGATTTTGCTAACCTGCAGCCCTTTTTTTTGTAGCCGTTTTAACTTCATATTGCCTTCGCTTTTGACCGGTTAGGTTTTTTGATATTATTTTATTTTGGGTTATAAAATTATTTATTTCTGTTTCATTTCTTATTTGAAGATATTCAACCATGTAGATTATGGTGTCTAATAATGGTATATATATATATATATATATATATATATATATATATATAAAGTGAGAGAGAGAGAGAGAGAGAGAGAGAGAGAGAGAGAGAGATAAAGAGAGTGATAAAAAAAAAGAAGATATATTTGACTTATATCAGTTTTAAAAATAGTAATATGGTTATAAATATGAGACATGAATAGTATAAATTACGATAACGACGTTGTAAAATAAAATGTGATTTTACAATGTAAATGTAGAGTCTTGAAAATAGGTAAAATAGGCCCGAAATGTTGACGAGGTGAAATAAAAATAGTTACATTCTTTATATAACTTCTACTGCCGGTTATTAACCTAAAGCCGTTTATTTATTTATGTATGTATGAATAATATATTGTTCGGTTAGGCATAGAGAAACAAATTCAAGCAATTTTACTTTTAATTTCCAGCAAAAAAGTTTATTGTATATGCATAAATATATTTTATGTATAGCCCCGGGGCTCAGTTGGTGGAGTAGGAAGTTTGTCAAAAGCCCAAGTCAAGTTATACAAGGGTCAGTCCGACAGCGGTTAAGTCTTCCAGCTGTTCTTGCTCCGAACCAACCAGCAAGAACTTCTATTGTAGTACGTGGGCCAGACCCCCTTACCGTGCACCCCCCCCCCACATCCCTATAAATTGCATATCGTTGTGTTCCTTGTGAAAAAAGATTAAGAAAAAGCCAATGTTCCCAGAAAAAAAAGTGGCCGCACTAACCGAAAATGGCGTTCAAACATGGCGGAATGACGACTTTGATTTTAGTTAGTTTTTTTATTACTGACATTCACCATTATGCTTAATTTCGCCATAACTGGTATTTTATTAAAGCTAGATAGTTCTAGATTCAGAATAAATAAACAAACGTTCTAAAATAATTAGTCTTGACAACATAAAATACATTTAAAGTCAATTTTTTCAAGTCTCTCGCGTAAAAGTTAAAATTCCAAGTTAATTTGTGATTAAACGGCCATCGTTAACGAAAAACACCCTGAAGTAAAACATCTGGAGCAATTGTTCTTCTTTAAAAATCAGTAGTCAAATTTCAAAAAATATCAACTAGTTTCATAGAAAACGGACCTACAAGGCGAAAAGGCGCCGGTGACTCGGGCGCATCCAGTCCTCTGCCACATCGTTCAGTTCTCATACATCATATAATTACAGCGGGTTTACGATATTATTTTGAATGTATAATCAAGCCTATGTAACTGCAAGTTTTTAATTTACAGAAATAATTAATATAACCTTTATTTTTTTTTATTTTTTTTTTATTTTATTTTTTATAAATCTGATAAATAAAGGATATATATCTGATCAATAATAATGAATTAGTCGCAGATTGCACATTATCTAAACCTCGCTTATATTGACATAAACTGGTTATCTTGAAATTAAATAATAATGTTCTCATGGTAGTAGTTGGGTTACTGACACTGGCTTCTGATCATTCGTGAAATTTGAAATAAATGCATTTTTGCAAAGTATTGATTATTTACAGATTTAAAAACAACCCAAATAAAAAAGATAAATAAAAAGTTCTGTTTGTTCGTTGATATGTAGAAATTATTCGTAATACAATTTAGGAAGTATATACATAACACAATTTAATAGCTCACAACAATTAATGAATTAATAGTTACACGATGTGTGTTTGTGTGTGTATATATATATATATATATATATATATATATATATATATATACATACATACATACATACATACATATTATGATTAATTTAAAATTAAACCACTACTGGAGAGGAAAACCAATTAAAACATGTAAGTATTCATGCATCTTAATGATCTATAATCCACGAAGTTGTGGCCTTTTTCGGTTTCTGGCATATAACTACACATCAAAAAGTTTACTTTCTCTTTTTTTCTAAAAAAGGGTATACTAATACAAATAAAATGAAATATTTGGAGTGGTGATCGGATTAGTTATTTAACCAAATTCGAACATGAAAGATCGGTTCATTCATTCATTTTGATGAAAACTCATGTTCCAACGCCTATAACTCGACAATATGTGCTCTAAATGAAAAATGTCCCAGATCAAAGTTTTAGGACATTAAATATAGCATAAAATAAGCCCATTTATTTTAAAATTAATTTATTCCTGCGTAGAGATACAAATGAAAAAGTGAAAGTATTTGTAGCGCTTACTTCATACTTTTAACTACATCTTCATTCCTTCCTATATCTACATGTCAAAAAGTTTACTTTCTCCTTTTTTCGAAAAAAGGGTATACTAATACAAATAAAATGAAATATTTGGAGTGGAAATCGGATTAGTTATTTAGCCAAATTTGAACTTGAAAGATCGGTATTTTTTACCATTTTGGAAAAAACTCATGTTCCAACGCCTATAACTCGATAATATGAACTCTAAATGAAAAATGTTACAGATAAATGTTTTAGAACATTAAATTTAGCATAAAATAAGCCCACCTAAATAGTTAGTTCTGTCACTATTATATCATATCCCCTTAGTTTTCACAAAAAGAAGGAATCAAGCGCTACGAATACTTTCACGTTTTCATTTGTATCTCTACTTAGTAATAAGTTCATTTAAAAATAAATGGGCATGTTTTATACTAAATTTAATGTTCTAAAAATTTTATCTGTAACATTTTTCATTTAGAGTTCATATTATCGAGTTATAGGCGTTGGAACATGAGTTTTTTCCAAAATGGTAAAAATTACCGATCTTTGATGTCCGGATTGGGCTAAATAACTAATCCGATTTCCACTCCAAATATTTCATTTTATTTGTATTAGTATACCCTTTTTTCGAAAAAAGGAGAAAGTAAACTTTTTGACATGTAGATATAGGAAGGAATGAAGATGTAGTTAAAAGTATGAAGTAAGCGCTACAAATACTTTCACTTTTTCATTTGTATCTCTACGCAGGAATAAATTAATTTTAAAATAAATGGGCTTATTTTATGCTATATTTAATGTCCTAAAACTTTGATCTGGGACATTTTTCATTTAGAGCACATATTGTCGAGTTATAGGCGTTGGAACATGAGTTTTCATCAAAATGATAAAAATTACCGATCTTTCATGTTCGAATTTGGTTAAATAACTAATCCGATCACCACTCCAAATATTTCATTTTATTTGTATTAGTATACCCTTTTTTAGAAAAAAAGAGAAAGTAAACTTTTTGATGTGTAGTTATATGCCAGAAACCGAAAAAGGCCACAACTTCGTGGATTATAGATCATTAAGATGCATGAATACTTACATGTTTTAATTGGTTTTCCTCTCCAGTAGTGGTTTAATTTTAAATTAATCATAATATGTATGTATGTATATATATATATATATATATATATATATATATATATATATATATATATACACACACAAACACACATCGTGTAACTATTAATTCATTAATTGTTGTGAGCTATTAAATTGTGTTATGTATATACTTCCTAAATTGTATTACGAATAATTTCTACATATCAACGAACAAACAGAACTTTTTATTTATCTTTTTTATTTGGGTTGTTTTTAAATCTGTAAATAATCAATACTTTGCAAAAATGCATTTATTTCAAATTTCACGAATGATCAGAAGCCAGTGTCAGTAACCCAACTACTACCATGAGAACATTATTATTTAATTTTAAGATAACCAGTTTATGTCAATATAAGTGAGGTTTAGATAATGTGCAATCTGCGACTAATTCATTATTATTGATCAGATATATATCCTTTATTTATCAGATTTATAAAAAAAAAAAAAAAAATAAAAAAATAAAGGTTATATTAATTATTTCTGTAAATTAAAAACTTGCAGTTACATAGGCTTGATTATACATTCAAAATAATATCGTAAACCTGCTGTAATTATATGATGTATGAGAACTGAACGATGTGGCAGAGGACTGGATGCGCCCGAGTCACCGGCGCCTTTTCGCCTTGTAGGTCCGTTTTCTATGAAACTAGTTGATATTTTTTGAAATTTGACTACTGATTTTTAAAGAAGAACAATTGCTCCAGATGTTTTACTTCAGGGTGTTTTTCGTTAACGATGGCCGTTTAATCACAAATTAACTTGGAATTTTAACTTTTACGCGAGAGACTTGAAAAAATTGACTTTAAATGTATTTTATGTTGTCAAGACTAATTATTTTAGAACGTTTGTTTATTTATTCTGAATCTAGAACTATCTAGCTTTAATAAAATACCAGTTATGGCGAAATTAAGCATAATGGTGAATGTCAGTAATAAAAAAACTAACTAAAATCAAAGTCGTCATTCCGCCATGTTTGAACGCCATTTTCGGTTAGTGCGGCCACTTTTTTTTCTGGGAACATTGGCTTTTTCTTAATCTTTTTTCACAAGGAACACAACGATATGCAATTTATAGGGATGTGGGGGGGGTGCACGGTAGGGGGGTCTGGCCCACCGTGTATTGGTGCTACTCCACGTCAATGGACCAAACTTCTAAAATAAGGCTGGGAGACCTGGACATCAATTGGATAAATAGATAGTGAATTAATATATAAATTTATTAATGATTTGAGAGAAGAAAAAGGGGTGGCGAGATGGCCGAAAAGGCTAATCAAAAAACTAGGCAGACAAATGGCTCTAGATCTATTCATGATTGTTTTTCTAGGATAAAATTACTTTATTTCTACAAGAGAGGGAGGAGTAACCCGTACAACTAAAAACTTTAACATTGTTAATGTTTTTACTACAGCAGTGGGATGGCTAATCCAATAATTCTGAAAAAAAAAAACAGTATTGCCTTTACCCTTACAGTACGCCTGCAGACTGATATATCAGATCGAGCGCTGCAGTCCCTATGGCCTGTAGACTGATATATCAGTTCTGCCCGCTTCAGCGTTAGAAGACTGAAACTGCGGACCTTATTTCAATTGATTTCTTAACTCTTTCCATTTTACCATTGCACTAGAATAAAAACCCTAGTAGTCAGCACCTTAAGAGATGTTTTCATGACTTCTTTTAAAACAAAAATTGAATTTTTACTCTCCGCTTTCGGATTCATTATATCATTATTTATGAATGCAACATTCATAAATCTTAGGTAACAAATCGTAAAAAAAATATATTATTTAAAGCAACATTTAAAATGTTATCAAATAAACAGATATTTAATATAACAGTTCTAAAAATTATGTGTATTTAGGTACGTTCCTACCCGATTTTTTTTTTAATTTCATGAATACTAGAGGAGCATGCTGAGTAGACAAAATAGTCATCATTTTCTTATTCATATTTAGGATGAGTGCAGGACATATGAAAATTATTTTTACATAATTGGCATTTCCGTTTCTCCAACCCTGTTTCCAGCCTGTCCGGTATTTCCCAGTGACGAGGTATATGGTTTCTTCAAAAATTTCCGAGGGGCTGCACCTTATTCCATCCAAAATTTAAACAATATAATAATTTATCTGTAATATTGCTCTATATCCTAATAAATGGTAGTTTATACCGACCAGACATACCAGCCGCATATGATTTATCGAAAAACCATTATTAAAAATACTACTAGGTTCTAATAAAGATAAATAATAATAACAATAACCAAGAATATAAAAAAAAAACATTAAATGGCCCTTATATGACAGGGATGAATATTTTATTAGCCAATAGATTCATATTAAGGGCCTAAAAATAGATTCTTGGAGGTGTTTGCATTATTTATCGACTTTAAATCACCTTTATAGGTGAGGGATAAAATGAGGGATGTATCCCCCCTACTTTATGCTGATAAACGGGGTCGCTCCTTGAGAATGGGCGTTCCCAACCTCCTTTAACTGGGTCTCGGCGGTATCTAACTCTCCCCTCCCAATTTGTAGCCCCACCAAAAGTTTTTGTGAAGAAGACAGTGGGTCGAGGAACATTTAAAAAGACTTCTAAGTTTAAGGAAGAAGGAAGGAAAAAAAAAGTGAAGAATGGCGTTCGTTGAAATTTCTTGTTCAGATAATATTCTCGTGTCTGGAAATCCAACTTGGTTCTCAGGTAATTAATTTCAAATAGGGCTTTCGCCTAAGAAAGTAACTCATTAGGCCGATATCGATTGATCAACATATCGAAAAATTGACAGCATAACTAAGAATTCCACTCGGTGTGCGGATATTCAGTATCTCAAAAATGTAGCGTTTTAGCATAGAATCTAATAGAAGCAAACTTGAAGAAGTGTGAGTAAACAAAGTCAATACAATATGCTATAATAATAACTCAACGTTACCGAAACCAAAATACAAAACGCCCAACAAGAAACAGAAAACTTCTAGGGATTTCCAAGTCAACTGTAACCTTCCAAAAATCTAATGAAACCTTCTCCAAGTTAGAAGCAAACCTTTCCGATTCAACTGTAACCCATTAAAAAGCAAATGTAACTCTTTACAACTCGATTGTCAACTATTGTATTTCAATTGTAAGCGTTTCTACTTTAATTATGACCCTTTAAAAAAAAATTAAGAATCTGTGCAATTAGTGAAGTTAGGACGTCAGAATTTTGTACAGGATAAAATCATCACATCATCATTATTTTTTTTTTTTTTTATAAGGATGACAATTACAATGGAAACGGTTACAATTGTAATAGAAATGGTGACGATTGAATTGAAAAGAGTTAAATTTGCTTTGTAATGGATTACGGCTCATTTGGAAAGGGCTACTTTTGAATTGGAAATGGCTGCTTCTAATTTGGAATGGATGTGAGATTTGATTTGTGGAAGGATAAGGTTGACTGGGAAAAGCTTCAAATTGATTTGGAAATGCCACATTTAACGAAAAATATTAAAATAATATTTCATCACAAATATGATATGAAGTACCTCAGTACGCACTATTCCGAATTCATAAATAGAATCAAAACATAAAAAAAAATCACATTATCATAACATTAATTTTTATACATTTCACCAAATAAAATACAGCAATAGATAATCTCTTATACATAAACATTACGAAGTTCACTTGGCAGTGAAACTAATCCAGTTGTTGGCTAGTAAAAAAGTAACACAAAAGAAAAAGAAAAATATGTTTCAATTGTATGGATATATAGTGTGACCTAAGTAATCTTAACTCAATCAAGATTTGAAAATAACTAAGTTATTTATAACGATAAACACATTTTTTTTAAAAAGTTCAACATTTATTCATATAGATATAGAGGAAAATTTGTGTATGAACGGTATAATTAATTACAAGAGCTATGAGGAGGAATTCTGAGTTCCATGGAACGTCAAAAAATCATGTAATAAATAAAAAATAGACAATTTGTGCTAAAATGTGAACCAATAAGAGCAAATTTCTAAAGCTAAATTAATAAACAGCAAGGGGAACAAAGTGAAATTTCGTCCTTTCCAGCTGATTACTGTTACAAAAATAATTAAAACTACTTAATTGTTCCAAGAACGGCATATTTTACCAAAGCGAATAACGGAATGATTTAATTTTAGAGCACCAGTTATCAAGATTAATAATCGTTAAAATTAAAAAACCAAAATTAAAACAAACACTTTTTATGACTATTAGGTTTTAATTGTTTTATGCACAGCAATTAATTTGCAGCTATCCTTTACTAAATGGAGGCTTTAACAATTTAGGGCTTCGCAGGCTGTTCGATGTTACTAGAACAACTTCCTCGAAACAGTAATTGGATGCGGATTTCAAATTAAACCATTGTTTACCTCCGTTGGAGCTACTGATTGAAGGTTCAACGGAAAACTAGGAACACGCTCAGACACTCTTATATTATATAAAATTTTTAAGATTCAAGACAAGGAAAAACCGCTAACGTATACATTTGTATCTAAAAAAAAAAAAAAAAAATATCAAACTGAAAATCCTGATTACCATTTAACCTATCGTAAAGAATAACAGTTGACTATCTCTTACGTCAACAAAAAAAAAAAAAAAAAAAAAATTTAAAATTACAAACAGTATAACACTCAACTAACACAATCATGAAAACTGGAGAATTTCACTGGAAAAATTTTACGACAGAAGAATATGTCTTGATCATTAAAACGATATATTAACTCTATGGAACACTGACTTGACTTATCAGATAAAAATTAAAGCTTCAACGATTAAAAATAAAAAGATATAAAATTAAAGATAAAAATTAAAGCTTCAAGAAAGGCAGTCAACCTATTTAATTGAAAAATGTTTATGGTCACAGATATTGTTATCTTGATAATGGCGTAAATGTCGAAACGTAGAACAAAATATTAAAAAAGTGAGGCTTAAATAAAGGATCAATAAGATACTTAATCATTTGTATAAATTAATAAATAGTGAAATTACTGATAATTGCTTTAATTTAAATGTATATAATAATCATTGTACATCAGAGATACAACGAAGTTCATTTTTCAATTGGTGATGGATTAACTGGGAATGGAATATTTCTCGTAAAATTTCTTTTTTCATGGCAATCGAGAGACTTAAAAATGTGCATATCATGGTTACAACGCAGTCACTATTATCACTGAGAATTGAAGGGTTAAATAGACTTCCTTTATATTATTTAATACTTGAGTAATGGTTCAATATCGTAAAATATCATCTTAATTCCATTTTTAATGGGTTTTTTTAGATTTCGTATAAAATGTTTAAAGATAAGGTTTAAAGAAGCGGTTTTAGTGATGAGTTTAGGACTTTTTGAAATGTCAGGAAGGATATTTTCATGATGAAAAAGAAATTTAGATGAAGTTGCTTACCCATCCAAAAGAGGATAATACATGATTATTTAAAATAATACTGAACAATAAAGGTTGTCCTCAGAAATGAAATTGGCTGTATCTCATCTTTATTCATATTTTTTGTCATGTCACCATCCAATTTTAAGTAGTATTTGCTTCATTGCAAAGGGTGAAATCAATTTTATTTTATTTTTGAAAAAATAAAATAATATATATATTTTTTTTATACTGTTGCTATCAATTACAACTGTCTTCTCTTGTCACGAATTATATCAAAATATCAGTTGTGGTCACACTAATAAGGCCACTCTCTCTTTAAAAGGGATATAACCCAAAAATATTACTGATTCAAAATACTGGGTCATACACTGTCAGTCACTGTAGTGAAAAAGTTACCTAAGGACGATTTACATTTGGAACACAATATTTCGTATAAGAATACCCCCCCACTATGTAATAAAAATTTTAGGTTTAAAACCTAATTTTTTTGTTTCTATCTTTAACAGATTTAGAATACATTCAGATGTGGAGATCACCGGTCCCATACATTTATATTTTAGAGCACTATTTGAAGTAGTCAGCCCTGACGATTAAACGCCAAGTGGCTCGAAACTATTACAATTAAATAATTTATTTAATGTATCTACATCAAAAAAATATTCGGACCGTCCTCAACTTGAATATATAACGGCCAATATCAATGAAGAAGCACAAAATGATTGATGATATAAGTTATCGATCGATTTACACTTAACCAATGAACTATCATAAATAATGAAACAAAAGCTATTAAGTTGTCCCTTGAGATTATTCATAAACATATAATGCAGGACTCGAAACGTTTTCATTTACATTGGAACGTTTCGGGGGCAAATTTATACGTTTGTTTGCGGGGGCTTGTGGGGCTGAAATAGGCCTCGTTCCAAAATCTTATCCGCTCCACTAGTTTATTGCTAGCCTTCGTTCTGGTGTAGCAGCCACCAAACTGCCTGTTGTCCACGTCTTTAATGCAAGGGATTAGAATTAGAAATAATAAATACATTATCAGAATGTTTAGGTTATGATTCATGAATTGTAAATCGTAGAGGGAAAATCAATGCTTCATATTAAATTCATCTCGAAGAAACGACTGTTATAAACCCAAAAAAAGGTTTATAAACTGTCAGCAAAGCTACTAACCCAATATCAAATTAAGGAAATTTATAGTTAAAGGGAGGAGCCTTATTATAGTTTTCTGATAAAGGAGAGAACTGCAGTACACTTCTCTGATAATACATTTGAGTAAGAAAACAAAGTAGATATATAACAATTTATTTCCTTTCACAATGTGTAGAAATCAGCAAAGCTACTAACCCAATAGCCCATTGAGGAAATTTAAAGTTAAAGGACGGAGCTCCAGTACGCTTCCTTAATCCATTGTATAAGCCAATAATGTGAAATAACCTTAATTATTTACTCGATTTGTAAAAAAAAAATCATATATTTTCTTAACGTTTTATAAACTGTCAGTAAAGCTACTAAACCATTAGCCAATTGAGGAAATTTAAGGTAAAGGTCAGAGCTTCATTACGCTTCTCCAATCAATTTTATAAGCTAATAAAGTATTTATATACTTAATTATTGACTCGATTTGTACCAACAATTTCATATATTGTCTTAACATTTTATAAACTGTCATCAAAGCTACTAATCCAATAGCCAATTGAGGAAATTTATAGTTAAAGGATAGAACTGCAGTACACTTCTCTGATAATACATTTATGTAAGAAAACAAACTAGACATAAAACAACTTATTCCCTCATTCAATTTGTAGAAATAATCACATTTATTCTTACAAAGTCTTAAGAAACTGTCTGCAAAGCAACTAACCCAATAGCCAATTGAGGACATTTATAGTTAAAGTACAGAGCTACAGTACGCTCCTCTAACCAATTTTATAAGTCAAATAAGTAAATTCATTAGGTATTATAAATAATCATACATATAATTGACAACTGCTTAGCAGGCTGCATTATTTATGTAAACAATGTAAATAAGTGATATTTACTATATTTTATATTTTATTATATTATATTTTTTACTATATTTACTATATTTTAGCCTATTATAATTGCTTTTGTACCCAGCAACTAATTAGTTTTGACTTAATTTTGTTTTACGCTTGCGTTACTAAAATATGTATTTTTTACTGATAAGAAAGCTGTGTTTTTAAGCAACTCAATGTAATTGAGCAGCCCCACTTCTGTCATATATTTTGATAAATATTGAATAAAGTGTTTCTCTCTTAATTTTTTACCCGATTTGAATAGATAATTTCATATATTCTCTTAACGTTTTATGAACTGTCAGCATAGCTACTAACCCAATAGCCAATTGAGGAAATTTATAGTTACAGGGAAGAGCTCTTTTTACTTTTATTATACTTTTCTGATAATACATTTAAGTAAGAAAACAAAGTAGATATATAACAAATTATTTCCTTATTCAATTTTTAGAAATAATCACATTTATTCTTACATAGTCAAGAGATTAAAGTTACTAACCCAATAGCCAACTGAGGAAATTTATAGTTAAAGGACAGAGCTCCAGTACGCTTCTCTAATCAACTGTATAAGCCAATAAAGTTAATATATACTTAATTATTTACTGAATTTGTAGAAATAATTTAATATATTCTTTCAGTGTTTTATAAAATGTCTGCATAGATACTAACCCAATAGCCAATTGAGGAAATTTATAGTCAAAGCACAGAGCACTATTACACTTTTCTGATTGCTTGTATAAGCCAACAAAGTAAATAGATACTTAATTATTTACTCGATACGTAGAAATAATTTATTATATTCTCAAAATGTTTTATGAAATGTGACCAAAGCTACTAACCCAATAGCCAATTGAGGAAATTTATAGTTAAAGGACAGAGCTCCAGTACGCTTCTCTAATCAACTGTATAAGCCAATAAAGTTAATATATACTTAATTATTTACTGAATTTGTAGAAATAATTTCATATATTCTCTTAATGTTTTATAAATTGGCAGCAAAGTTACTAACCCAATAGCCAATTGAGGAAATTTATAGTTAAAGGAAATTTATAGAAAAAGGGAATTTATAGTTAAACTTTATAAGCCAATAAAGTAAATATATACTTAATTATTAACTCGATTTGTAGATATAATTTCTTATTATCTCTTAACGTTTTATAAAATGTCTGCATAGATACTAACCCAATAGCCAATTGAGGAAATTTATAGTTAAAGCACAGAGCACTATTACACTTTTCTGATCACTTGTATAAGCCAATAAAGTTAATAGATACTTAATTATTTACTCGATTTGAAGAAATAATTTAATATATTCTCAACATGTTTTATAAAATGTGAACAAAGCTACTAACCCAATAGCCAATTGAGGAAATTTGTTGTTAAATGACAGATCAGCTGTATACTTTTCTGATCACGTGTAAAAGCCAGTAAAGTAAATATATACTTAATTATTTACTCCTTTCGTAGAACTGATTTCATATATTCTCTCAGTGTTTTATAAAATGTTGTTAAAGCTACTAACCCAATAGCCAATTGAGGAAATTTATAGTTAAAGGACAGAACAGCAGTACACTTTTCTGATCACGTGCATAAGCCAATAAAGTAAATATATACTTAATCATTTTTTTGAATTGTAGAAATAATTTAATATATTCTCTCAAAGTTTTATAAAATGTGAACAAAGCTACTAACCCAATAGCCAATTGAGGAAATTTATAGTCAAAGCACAGAGCACTATTACACTTTTCTGATTGCTTGTATAAGCCAACAAAGTAAATAGATACTTAATTATTTACTCGATACGTAGAAATAATTTAATATATTCTTTCAGTGTTTTATAAAATGTCTGCATAGATACTAACCCAATAGCCAATTGAGGAAATTTATAGTTAAAGCACAGAGCACTATTACACTTTTCTAATCACTTGTATAAGCCAATAAAGTAAATAGATACTTAATTATTTACTCGATACGTAGAAATAATTTATTATATTCTCAAAATGTTTTATGAAATGTGAACAAAGCTACTAACCCAATAGCCAATTGAGGAAATTTATAGTTAAAGCACAGTAGTATAGAATGGCCGGTTCTGGCGCCAAGGCGCCAGAACACGGCCATTCTATTTAACTGATTGTTTTAGGTTTAAGTTTTGGTTGTAAGTTGAGTTTTAAGTTTAAGTTTCAGTTTTGTTTTTAGGTTTAAGTTTTAGGTTTAAGTTTTAAGTTTTAGGTTTAAGTTTTAGGTTTAAGTTTTAGGTTTAAACTTTAGGTGTTAATACAAATCAGTGAAATCCGACAAATCAGCGAAATCTGACAAATCAGTAAATAAAAGTACAAACAGGAAGGACTCTAATACTCTAGATGTAGGAAAAAGACGGATCATTAATATATCAACAGGCGTAGCGGGGAACGATGTGCCCAGTAAATTTTATGTCGACACACTCGCAGCGTTTTATACAGATTTAAAAAACTGGCCTGGGAACTGGATTAATGGTAATCGTAAGCGATTAGTGAATTTCGCAGACCCAGTTGATGACAGAGACTTGACAACTAGAGGATTTGTCGAAAATACGGCACTGTGCATCCCCAAAAACAAACTTGGTGAAATAATTCACAATAAATACGATGCTGAATGCAGAACGATTTCAAACGTATCAGATCCTAAAGAGAAACAGGATGTCGTCACTTTGGCCTACGCTCTGAAACATTTTGTAGCAAAGGATGGAAGGAGTAAAGGAAGCGATAGTAACTGAGTTACATAAACCGACTCGTAAAAATTATCCCAGGAGAAAGACAATCTTAAAAGGTATCGATGATTTATGGCAAATCGATTTGGTAGAAGTTCAACCACTAGCAAGATTCAATAGAGGTTTCAAATACTTACTAACAGTCATCGATTGTTTTTCAAAATACGCTTGGGCTGAACCGGTAAAAAACAAAACTGGACAATCCGTTTCCACAGCTTTGAATAACATTTTCAAAAAGAGTTCCAGAAGTCCGAAAAATATTCAAAGCGATAACGGAAAAGAGTTTTATAATTAATTTTTTCAAAACCTCATGAAGAAAAGAAATATTAATCACTACAGCACCTATACAAAAAAAAAAGCTGCTATAGTCGAACGGTTCAATCGTACTCTCAAGACGATGATGTGGTATACCTTCAGTCTCCGAGGAAATTACAAATACCTAGATATCTTACCAAATATTTTAGAAAAGTACAATCATTCAGTTCACAGGACAACGGGGTATAGACCAATTGACGTCAAGTCTTCACAAGATGAGAAGATAATTACAGATAAATTGTATTCTTCAAGTAATATTATAAATATGAAAAAACATAAATATAAGGTTGGAGATTATGTAAGGATATCGAAACATAAAAGTATATTTGCAAAAGGTTACACACCTAACTGGTCGGCTGAGATATTTAAAATTATCAGCGTTAAAAAAAGAAGATCCTTGAAGACATGAAAGGTCAACCAATCCTCGGAACATTTTATGAACAGGAAATTAATAGGACCAGCCATCCAAACACTTATTTAGTAGAAAAAGTTTTAAAAAAGAAAAGAAACAAATTATACGTTAAATGGTTAGGTTTCAATGAAAAAACTTGGATTAATAAAAATGATCTTAAATAGAGGAATTTATTATCTTCTGTCAACCTCCGTCTTATCTTTTTTCCTTTTACTAACGCCTCATCCGCAGCTGCAGGATTAAACAAAGGAATTACATAACAACACAAGGTCAAATCGAATCAAATCCGGAAAAGAGGGGGAATTTAGGGAGGGGATAAACATACTATATAAGAACAATACCAACAGGTAGGCAGTGTGTTTGGTTATATCCTTTCCTTCTTCTTACTCTTGCAGTGTTTTGTTTCCTTACGTGGTTCGATTGTTTGTGATTGTTTCTTTTGTTTTTGTTTTTTTGTACTTTCATAGTTTTTTACGCATTACGAGTTTCACACGTAGCGACCCCGCCTGTTTGTACTTTTATTTACTGATTTGTCAGATTTCGCTGATTTGTCAGATTTCACTGATTTGTATTAACACCTAAAGTTTAAACCTAAAACATAAACCTAAAACTTAAAACTTAACCTAAAACTTAAACCTAAAAATAAAACTGAAACTTAAACTTAAAACTCAACTTACAACCAAAACTTAAACCTAAAACAATCAGTTAAATAGAATGGCCGTGTTCTGGCGCCTTGGCGCCAGAACCGGCCATTCTATACTCCTAAGCACAGAGCACTATTACACTTTTCTGATCGCTTGTATAAGCCAATAAAGTAAATAGATACTTAATTATTTACTCGATACGTAGAAGTAATTTAATATATTCTCAAAATGTTTTATGAAATGTGAACAAAGCTACTAACCCAATAGCCAATTGAGGAAATTTATTGTTAGAGGACAGATCAGCAGTACACTTTTCTGATCACGTGTATAAGCCAATAAAGTAAATAGATACTTAATTATTTACTCGATACGTAGAAGTAATTTAATATATTCTCAAAATGTTTTATGAAATGTGAACAAAGCTACTAACCCAATAGCCAATTGAGGAAATTTATTGTTAGAGGACAGATCAGCAGTACACTTTTCTGATCACGTGTATAAGCCAGTAAAGTAAATATATACTTAATTATTTACTCGTTTCGTAGAACTGATTTCATATATTCTTTCAGTGTTTTATAAAATGTCTGCATAGATACTAACCCAATAGCCAATTGAGGAAATTTATAGTTAAAGCACAGAGCACTATTACACTTTTCTGATCACTTATATAAGCCAATAAAGTAAATATATACTTAATCATTTTTTTGAATTGTAGAAATAATTTAATATATTCTCTCAATGTTTTATAAAATGTGAACAAAGCTACTAACCCAATAGCCAATTGAGGAAATTTATAGTTAAAGCACAGAGCACTATTACACTTTTCTGATCACTTATATAAGCCAATAAAGTAAATAGATAATTATTTACTCGATACGTAAAATAATTTAATATATTCTCAAAATGTTTTATGAAATGTGAACAAAGCTACTAACCCAATAGCCAATTGAGGAAATTTATTGTTAAAGGACAGATCAGCAGTACACTTTTCTGATCACGTGTATAAGCCAATAAAGTAAATATATACTTAATTATTTACTCGTTTCGTAGAACTGATTTCATATATTCTCTCAGTGTTTTATAAAATGTGGTTAAAGCTACTAACCCAATAGCCAATTGAGGAAATTTATTGTTAGAGGACAGATCAGCAGTACACTTTTCTGATCACGTGTATAAACCAGTAAAGTAAATATATACTTAATTATTTACTCGTTTCGTAGAACTGATTTCATATATTCTTTCAGTGTTTTATAAAATGTGGTTAAAGCTACTAACCCAATAGCCAATTGAGGAAATTAATAGTTAAAGGACAGAACAACATAACACATTTCTGATCACGTGCATAAGCCAATAAAGTAAATATATACTTAATCATTTTTTTGAATTGTAGAAATAATTTAATATATTCTCTCAATGATTTATAAACTGTGGGCAGAGCTACTAACCCAATAGCCAATTGAGGAAATTTATTGTTAAAGGACAGATCAGCAGTACACTTTTCTGATCACGTGTAAAAGCCAATAAAGTAAATATATACTTAATTATTTACTCGTTTCGTAGAACTGATTTCATATATTCTCTCAGTGTTTTATAAAATGTGGTTAAAGCAACTAACCCAATAGCCAATTGAGGAAATTTATTGTTAAAGGACAGATCAGCAGTACACTTTTCTGATCACGTGTATAAGCCAGTAAAGTGAATATTTACTTAATTATTTACTCGTTTCGTAGAACTGATTTCATATATTCTTTCAGTGTTTTATAAAATGTGGTTAAAGCTACTAACCCAATAGCCAATTGAGGAAATAATTAGTTAAAGGACAGAACAGCAGTACACATTTCTGATCACGTGCATAAGCCAATAAAGTAAATATATACTTAATCATTTTTTTGAATTGTAGAAATAATTTAATATATTCTCTCAATGTTTTATAAAATATGAACAAAGCTACTAACCCAACAGCCAATTGAGGAAATTTATAGTTAAAGCACAGAGCACTATTACACTTTTCTGATCACTTGTATAAGCCAATAAAGTAAATAGATACTTAATTATTTACTCGATACGTAGAAATAATTTAATATATTCTCAAAATGTTTTATGAAATGTGAACAAAGCTACTAACCCAATAGCCAACTGAGGAAATTTATAGTTAAAGGACAGAGCTCCAGTACGCTTCTCTAATCAACTGTATAAGCCAATAAAGTTAATATATACTTAATTATTTACTGAATTTGTAGAAATAATTTAATATATTCTCTCAGTGTTTTATAAAATGTGGTTAAAGCTACTAACCCAATAGCCAATTGAGGAAATTTATTGTTAGAGGACAGATCAGCAGTACACTTTTCTGATCACGTGTATAAGCCAGTAAAGTAAATATATACTTAATTATTTACTCGTTTCGTAGAACTGATTTCATATATTCTCAAAATGTTTTATAAAATGTGAACAAAGCTACTAACCCAATAGCCAATTGAGTAAATTTATTGTTAAAGGACAGATCAGCAGTACACTTTTCTGATCACGTGTATAAGCCAATAAAGTAAATATATACTTGAATAATTTATTTTTTGAAGAGAAAAGATTTGGCTCCGCCGGGAGTCGAACCCGGGTCTCCTGCGTTACATGCGAGGATGCTAACCGCTACACCACAGAGCTCGGCTCAAGGCAGAGCAAATCCTTCCTCTTCACTGATACCTACTCCCCCTATCTCACAAGTTTTGCGAGTAGTAGCGGGAGGTGGACAAATTATGTCCAATTTATGATATTTTATTGACAGTATAGTCAATAAAATATCATAAATTGGACATAATTTGTCCACCTCCCGCTACTACTCGCAAAACTTGTGAGATAGGGGGAGTAGGTATCAGTGAAGAGGAAGGATTTGCTCTGCCTTGAGCCGAGCTCTGTGGTGTAGCGGTTAGCATCCTCGCATGTAACGCAGGAGACCCGGGTTCGACTCCCGGCGGAGCCAAATCTTTTCTCTTCAAAAAATAAATTATTTAAAAATAATTTAAAAATGGTTAATTAAAGATTAATTAATATAATTAAAATAATTAAAATAAGTTAATTAAAATAAATTTAAAAAATTGACTTAAGTCAATAAAATATCATAAATTGGACATAATTTGTCCACCTCCCGCTACTACTCGCAAAACTTGTGAGATAGGGGGAGTAGGTATCAGTGAAGAGGAAGGATTTGCTCTGCCTTGAGCCGAGCTCTGTGGTGTAGCGGTTAGCATCCTCGCATGTAACGCAGGAGACCCGGGTTCGACTCCCGGCTGAGCCAAATCTTTTCTCTTCAAAAAATAAATTATTTAAAAATAATTTAAAAATGGTGGTCAGCCACAAATTAAGATTAGATTAATTAAAATAAATATATACTTGATTATTTACTCGTTTCGTAGAACTGATTTCATATATTCTCTCAGTGTTTTATAAAATGTGGTTAAAGCTACTAACCTAATAGCCAATTGAGGAAATTTGTTGTTAAATGTCAGATCAGCTGTACACTTTTCTGATCACGTGTAAAAGCCAATAAAGTAAATATATACTTAATTATTTACTCGTTTCTTAGAACTGATTTCATATATTATCTCAGTGTTTTATAAAATGTGGTTAAAGCTACTAACCCAATAGCCAATTGAGGAAATTTATTGTTAAAGGACAGATCAGCAGTACACTTTTCTGATCACGTGCATAAGCCAATAGTTCATTTCTATAAGACAATAAAGTAAATGAATATTTAATTTTTTTAATAGCAGATATTATTTTAGATACTTTTCTAAAATCAGGTTTTTAAAATGCAGGTATGGCTACCAACTCTTGTGATCCTTCAATCTGGTCTGATATCTGCACTCGTTGGTCCAATGACGATTTTAACGAAAGCAACAAAGGTTCTTGGCGCTCTCCTGATGCGATCAAAACCCATGATGCTTACGTTTCATCATTGAAACGCTTGGCGTAAAAGAGATTATTTGCAAGCGATACAATACAGTTGAACAACTCCACGTATCCTAAACTCCATATCCTCTAACAAAAACTTTATATAGCTCTAACAGAAACAAAAAAAAATCCACAACACTAATACTCTATTAGTTCAAGGATGAAGAAGATATCTCCATATACGAAAGGTTATGAGAGCTAAACCTACCCAGTACTAATTGTATTTTAACATTTGTTGCTCCTCCTGCCAGAGGGTGGCGGCAAAAAAGACCATCACACATGATTGCACCAAAAACCCCCAACGGCTGTGGGAAGCACCCGCAGATTAACCGTTGGAGGACACGGCGCAGTGTCATAGGGCTAATAAAAAATAAAGTGGAATATCTCGGGATTAAAAACAGGGCGAGTGGAGAGCTCAGCCCGGCCGTAATTAAAACTAAAAGAAAATTCCCCGACACCGGTTGCCACTTCGCGGCCGGGGATTTTTCATTTTTATCAAATTAGCAGAATGATTTATTTGCTCCATCAGTGGCCGGAATGAGCCAGCATTTCCTCCAGATACATGGGCAGGCCTAAAATATTCGCAGATTATGTTTACTTTTGGCTCGCTTATAGAAAAAACGTACATATATGTAGTTATATACTTGAATTATAACTCTATCTGGGTGTTTTTAACTTTAAGCATTTCGGGCCTCAAGTGTGACTTGAATTTAAATGAAAACTCTCACTCACCACCTCGAGAGAAAAAAAAATTATTTGCTTAAGAATTAATATATTTAGAGATAAAATACAAGATACGACGACAATTTATTCTTGCAATGTTATCTCATATTTATTTGTACTTTATAACTGAAGCTTAGTTTTTTTTTTTTTTTTTTTTTTTTCCCCCAAAGACAAGTGAGAGAATTCATGCCCTTTGAAGCCACTTTTGAAATTATCTCGAACTGAATAACGGTTGAATTCATATTCATTTAACATTTCTATTATTAAGTTAGTAAACGCGAGAATATTATATAGGCAAAACATTAATTTTCATTTCGTATATTTTTATTTTCAAAATTAATTCTAGAGACGAATTGAAAAAATCCATTCATTTAATTTACGCAAAATAAATTATATTTTTTAAAATATTCATATAATTACTTTGAGCCAAAGGATTTCAATGGCAATCTCGACAATATAAGGAAACTACCCCCCCCCCCAAAAAAAAAAAATTTTGTTCTGCCCTAAAACAATTATCTTTACAGAAATGATTTAGTTTATTTTGATCAGACAAAAAAGTTTTGTACCGCACTTCATTTAAAAAATATATATATATTATTAAATTTAATCTAACCTAAAACTTAATTAACACAGACTAAGGCTTTTATTCTTTTTGCTCCATAATGTGAAGGTGACGGGTAAGAAACCTTCTGGGGCACCTATAACAATTTCTAAACATGTAATGTATTATGTGTATCTATATTTTTACTTATACATATTCCAATGAAGTAAATATTGTATTTGAAATAGTTCAATCAATAATTTTAAAAAAAAAACTTTAAACTTGTAACTATTATTTTTTTTAATAAGAAATGGCAAAATAAGTTACCACATACTGTCTACTAACTTTGCACTTACTTAAGTTGGTATCAATTGAGTGCCAAATTTTCAAGCACGGGGACTATTATGTTTGTGTAATCAGTACAATGTTTGTGTTGAAAAGTTGGATGTTGTGCATTGGTTGCCTCGCCATGACACCGAAAAAGTTTCCTACTGGTTATTATGTAGCAATATTATTAACGTTTTACGGCTTATCTGAGTATATTGCTCGTCAGACATAGGTACAAATAAGAAAGTATTTGAAGGTTTCAGATCATGATTTATAAAGGTTTATTAATGAGTTGTTAAGGGCATGGAGATAAAATAAGAATTCACTTTTATCATTTATGATATAACTTAACATGCACATATATAAGATACTCTTTTGAACATAGTCCTTAGAGATCAGTAAGATATCTCTCATAAATATATCTTCAATCAGGTGACATGGACTGATTGTCTTCCAACCACCCACAAATTATTATGAAATATTTATTTTTATACAAAGACAAAGAGCTGTATATGGTCGAGCTAGAAAATTAGTTTAGGCCAACGAAGAAGAAACATGAAGCCTCCTACACACACACACACACACACACACACATATATATATATATATTGAAATAATATACTGATTTCTTTACAATAAGGGTATTTCATTGAGGTTGGATTTGTGACGTGGGTACAATGGAGATCCAAGACACATTGGCATAATAGCATAATGGCACCATACATCAACGCCCTCATCCCATTATTTGTGAGACCACAATAGGAACGTTGGCAGCCGCTGGGCAACAATTGTTTCCATCCCAACTGTTGGTTTTAATACCGCAATCATACAGTTTGTTTACTGCTTGAAAATATTGAGTAGTAGGTACGGTGGTAAAAAAAAAAAATAAATAATGAAAACTAAATTATGTAGAATAAGATTTATGTTTAAGCTGTTCACCATTCTATTTTCTCATCACCAGAATACGCAAAAATGTATCGCTACAATCTGATAACTAATCCTCTAAAATACTGCTATAATATGTGTTTCTCACTAAGCAAAAGATGAACATATATCATCATATTCAGTATAAACAGGACTTCAGATATTTAACATAAATATCAAACAATGGTGAGCAGAAAGGAAACAATGTTGAGGTTCACATTTACGGCCTCATATACAATCCCACCGTTTATTAAACAGGATCCAGAACTCTAGTTATACCAGTTAAAGAAAACAGTTTCACTGAATATACATCGGCGTGGAGAAGCGACATATTTTCTGTTTTCTGTTTATAATAGTAAGGCAAAGTGGGATTATTATATTCAATTTAGAAGACCAATCGAAAATTCTAATATTAAATGGTAATGGCGAATTCAATGATAGACCAAAACCCAATTTATTATTAAAATTTATTGGGAGAGATCGCTATAAACAATTTTGGCCCTGTTCCATGAACTCGATAAATATTTTTGTTATCTGCAATATTGGCACCTTTCCTTTGATGTTTATCTACAATATATTGTAAATACTCACTAGCAGCATATGACAAATCTTTAAGAACTAGTCTGATGAAAAAATTTAAATTTTTCACAACCGAAAATTCCATAGTAATTGATGAAAAGGCCTTTGATAATGGATGGTATGGATGAAGATAAAAAAATGATAATCGAAGGTTTCAGGAATTATTATCAGTAGTGATAATATCAGAATCCTATCAGTTCAAATACGTTTTGATAAAGCAGACATCAAGTGTGCGGATATTGGAATAACATTATCCTCTCGGCTCCAGTTTAATATCAACGAATTTATAGGAAGGATATAATTTCCCATGAGGGTTTCTCATTACGAATTTTATGTTCAGTTTTACCTCCTTATACGAATTTGCATAAACGATGCTGATATATGACGGTCAACTTTATAGAGAATTATAGCTACGCCATATACATATGAGACAGTAATATAGATCCCTTTTTCGGCTCCCAGTAGTTAATAGAATGGAAAAAAATAATTTTCTTTCGGGTAATGAAATTAGAACATAAGGGCAGGGGTCAAAATTAATATGATCATATTAGGAAATATTAAGGCTATAATTAAGTAAATTGAATTGCAGAGTTTAAGGATAATAAATCAGGAATAATTTTAAAATTTTATTTAATATAGTAAAACTTTTTATAAATAACTACATACTTATATTCTTTTCAATAGTTTGTAATAATAGATATATATACAAATAAAGTTCTCTATATGATAATAATTTATTATAAATATTTGTTAGAGAGCAAACATTAAATACCACAAGATATCCGTTTGCACTTGCTATAACTCAGCCTCTACAAGCCAAGAGGTGCCAAGACCAAGCCGACCTTTTCAGTTACAGCCCAAAAGGGATAAAATTATGACGCCCTTTGAGTCTCACTAACAGATTAAAACTGTTTGACCCTTCTCCCGTGTAAAAAAAGATCTTAAAGAAGTTAATTTTCAGTGCCGCTAAAGTAAAACGAGGAAGGGTTGTACTAAAGGAATGATTAGTGCAGCTTAATGAATCCATATTAAACCTGCCCCTACCTTTAGCCCTATGAAGAAAGGCTTGGTTATTTTTAAAAGGTAAAAATTTTCATCTATTTTTCCTTATATTTTATATAACTAATATAGCGGGCTAGAGAAGCTTGAGCTGTTTAATCAAGAGATGGCAAGTATTTTTAATTTCAATTAAATATTCGAAGAACAGTCTGTGAAGTTAAACAAAATAACATTATATTTTAGACGTTTCGCTTGAATTAAAGTATTATAAACAACTAAAAAAAATAAAATAAAATTTATGAATCCGAAAATTGTTATGATTTTTTAAAAAAAGGTATAAATCCCCTTAATCATCTAAAGTTTTTTTTTTAATATTATACATTTCAGGTAACTAAATTGTTGTTTCTTCTTTTTAGTTTTTGATGATGATATAATATAAGCGAAACGTCGATCGATATGATGAATTGAAATTTTTTATGAATGAGACTACCCTAAGGTAATTCTTAAAACTAATTAGTCCAAAATACCTTCTTAATTTAAAGATTATAATAAAAATAGATAATATAAAAGTGACGCGGTGATTTGAGGTTTAAAATTGTGGACGTTCTCGTTGGAAATGTTCAACTAAAACAGAAATACTTAAGTAAAGTAGTATTAATGAAAATAAATGCTTAGATGAATATAAGTAGAATTGTATATTCAATTCCCACAAATATCTAGTATTGTTTTCTTCTAGAATTTCTTTTACACGACTTATTTGACAAATTCGTCTATTTCATTCCGTACAATATACAATTAAGTTTAAATATTTCACGCCTTTTATACCTTCTTATTACTATTGTCATTTATTGTTCGGCAATACAATTAATCATGTTTAGTTAAATTTCTTTAAATAGTGGAAGTAACTATTATTTATATTTTTTTTTCTTAGAAGACAACTCTAATTTCCTTTCAATTTTAATTATTTGAATAATGAATATATTATTTACTATTTTATAATACCATATTTATTAATATGTTCTGCTCTTATTTGTTCAATTTTGCTGTTTATCTTTTTTGTTGTTTAATTATCCTCCATAACTTTAATTGTTTGGCCAGTTTTTATTTTATTTTTTTTTTTTTACTATTTGTTCTCAAGAGTCATTACCAGAGCCCAGATTGTTTACGAATTTGATTGCTCAGATACAATCTGCCAAGTGAAATGTGAACTTACGACATTGGATCGTTTGAATAAAAAAAGAAAGAAAAGAATTATATATGTTCTTAACAATAAAACCAAATCTATTTTTTTTATAGTGTTATTAGATTTAGGTTAATTTTGGTAATTAATTTCGGTGAATGGCGTATAAAGTAAGGTTGCTGTGCCGGGCCTTTTGGGATAAGCGGAGAGGATCAGAATAGTTCAATAGAGACAATTTATTCCGTTTAAAAAGGTACTGCGAGCACAACGCCCCTAAGGCACAAAGTAATTTTAAGAGTCCCAGTAGGTCAATATTTAGTCGTTATGGAGTAGTTAGGCCCTCTAACCTAAATACAAATTTTGAGGGTTCCAACCAAACGATTTCCAATACAGACAGACAATTTCTGCCTACGTTTATAAACTCTATTCTCTCTTTTAGGTAGATTCCTTCCTATGAAAATCATATTTTTTTTCTGACTTTTAGTCTTCTCCAGACATTAGTGTAGTAAATTATTGATATAGAATGTTAGGCCTCAAAGTATCGTATTATTTCAATAATTCACTTAATCATGCAGATTACATGCCAAATTTTCGCCTATTCAGGCATCTTCAGGGCTATAAGGGTTCCGCAAGCAAGACAGAAACAGACTGAAACCTTCCCACATGGAAGGAGGGCTAACAGTGTTCATTCAAATAAATTTAGATAACGGAAATAATAATTCAATCAGGTCTATAGAAAATTAAATATAATATTTACATACATACGAATACGTATGAAGATATATTTTCGCGTTGCTCGCTTCGCCTCTAAGTTGTGTTCCTATCTTATTTTATTTTATTTTAGTGCCTATTTTAATTTTTTTTAAATTCCACTCTTGGTACGTTTTCAATCCTCTTCGTTAGACGAAGCCTCCAACAACAGGGTTTGTCATTTTTTCGTTCTTTGGCTTTGTCAAAAAGATAATGAATCATCAAAACTTCGAACGTTCCTCGATCAGATGCGAGCGGAGCCAGATAGATCTGTCAACGATATTAACAGGCGACGCAGCAGGGTCAGGGTTATGTAGTGAAGTCGTGGGCTGCGGGAGTTAATCTGCAGAGGATTTGTGGTCCATCTCCGAGCTCATTCTTGTTGACTCGTATTGAAAACGAGGCTCGGCCAATTTGCAGATGAAAATGGGCATTCGCTCCCTCGAAATTAACATTATCTGTGCCGAAACCCGTTCTTCAGTTAGTACTGTGCTCCGAGTGCAAATGCAATTGTACCAGTTTAGAAACGTACCTAATTAGTATGTATTTATTCATAATTTATCCCCGAATATTTTAATTATTCCAGTGAATATTAAGTAGAATTCAGCCGTCATTGGGTTAAGTGCCTAATAAGAAGCATTGAGGCGGTATCTTCGTAGTGAATAAGTGTACAAGACATTCGTTAATTTAAAATGTAGTTATTATAATTTTCGTTACATTGGTTGTAATCGTTCGGTGAATGAACTCACTACTGATATGATCTATTCAGTAGAATTAATGACCGTAATCAGCAAAGAATACCTTGACGAAATTTCAACGCTTGATAATGAAGACCTGGTTTTATATCAATTAAAGGTAAACTTTATAAATCGTGCCAGGAAAAAGTAATGAATTTTTACGTATCCGCTTATTACCTGGAATGACAGGTTTGTTATATACTTTCTGATTGGTTACACATTAATATATTACCTTGTATATATATGCATCATAAATTTTATATTATAAAAAAAGACAGATAAATAAATTCCAAAAAGATTCTCATCGGTAAAAATGTAGTGAAAGTAGGAAGAGATAAACATGTAAACACTGTGCTTCAGGATGTGGAAAATAATTTGGAAAAGATGTAACATTACGGAGGATTGTATGACATCCTGAACTATTCTTCTTTCTCCAACTCCTTTGGGCCGTTAAGCGGCTAGTCTTCGCATCCCCGGTATGGTGCTTCCTCTTGCAGTCCCCAGTTTCCCAATGTAGCCAATATATGTGCTCCCGGGTCTGCCAAGAGGTCGTCTTCTTTCCCGTCTGGCTTTCAAGTACAACCTGGCCTTTCTGGTGTCGTCCATTCTGGTACCGCATTAATTGCCTCTCTTCCATGAAGTCCCGCATTGCTTGTACTCCTGTTCATCACCGATGCAGTCCTCCCCTGGACTATAACAGGTGTTAAAATATAAGACCGGAATTGATGATAAGAGTATAGCAGTCAATATAATCTTCTAACTAATCCGTCAATGGTGTTCTCTCCTTTTGTTTACATGTGATAATGAGTTCCAATTGATACAAATATCAGTTTCATATATGTATATATATAGGGGGGGCACAGTGAAACAGTCGGTGCACTAGGCGAACCAAAATGTCTAGTGCACCGAAAAGGGTGCATCCCCAAAAGGGTGACTCCAAACAATGTCAACAATTTTTTCCTTTCTACTTCTTGAGTGGCAGACTCCACGTGCTAAAGTGCGGATTTGTGGGGTATAACTAAATATTTTCTACGAACCGATTTTCGTCTCTAGGTATGTGTAATTATTTTATTCAATCTGCTCTTACAACTTTTTTACTATGCATGTATCTCTTAAGATTTTGCATGACTTTGGCTTTCCTACCTCTTCACGTTCATCATAGGAAGTTAAAGACATTAAAATGGCTATTATGGGGTTCCTTGAAACAAGGGCGTTCGGGGCACAACAAAACGTTTCATGGAGTCCCACGAGTGTCTCATTGTGCAATAAGCAATCGGTTTATTTCATCTTCTTACAGATTGGTGAGAAATTGGGAGCGGAATACCAAAAAAATTGTATTAAGTTATGACAACTTTCTTCCAAAGTCAAACTTTCCTCTTTCCTGAAGAATATCGCGGCTATCTTATGGCGGAAGAACGAAAAACCGACTGGAAGCCGAATAAGGTTTTTTTGGTAATTATGGTGTTGTTTTTTTCAGCCCGGGCATGGGGCACAATGAAAAAAAAATTTTGTTTTGGAAATTAGCTGCTCGTTTTTATATGATGCATTAAATAATGTTTAACGCATTTCTTAAATAGATTAGATCTTAAGGTAACATGAAAAAAATAAAAATTGAAAATAAACTTTCAGGTGGGGGTGCTATGGGTAAAAAAACTTTTGAGTTTCATTGTGTCATATATCACATATATATATATTTTAAGTTATGTAAAGGTATAACATGATATTAAGCAGGCTGGAATGGCCAATTTGAATTTTTATTCCCAATTTCGAATTTATTAAACAACTTTATTAGTAGATGTCTTTTTGATAGGATGATTAATAACCAGGATTTTTAGTTAAAATGTTTTTATTTTAACTAAAGCTTTTGAAAAGCCCACGTTCCGATTCCAACATGTGGATTTTCATCAGGTCTAAAAAGAAGACAAGAGTTCTGGGCATTACTCTCGACTCAACAACCCTCACGAAGATGCAAATGTTTGGAATGTAACTTATGCTCTCCAAATAAAGAAATTTGACTGAAAATCCTGGTTATCAATAATTCTAATCCTATGATTTATGTAAATAATAAAAAAAAAATATTTTTTCACAGTTAGAATCACAATAGGAAAATCAGGTTCGGATATGGCAGTTAAGTATCATTGTCTATCATTGCATCAGAAATTGATCCGTATTGTATGAAATGGGATATCTCGTTGTAGATTTATTTAAGAAGAAGATTTCGAGGTAGGCGGGATGGCTTACTAGAGGAAATAAATAATAAACTAAAAAAAAATTGAGCATAGAATTGGTCAGATTTCCACTAGCTTAAGAAAGTGAAATGTCATGTGTCTCAGAATGTCTCAGAAGATGAAGAAACACAAATGGATCTTTAAATGTAAATATATAGATTCCATAAAAGAACGAAAAGGATTTCCCTGAATATCGTGCAGACTTAAAAAGAGCTTAAGTCTTTCCCTTTCGAAAGAAACTGCCGGATGGACAAAAAGTTTTAATTGGAGGCCCTTCGCGAGAGCAGACTTTCGGAAGTACTTGTGGATCAAGGATATAAAACAGGAGGTGATCTGTCACTACAACTTCTACAATCTCAAATACGACATTCTTTCGGGGAAGTTGTAATTGATAATTGTATAAAATAGGGACGAAACTTTAAAGTGCTAATGCTCAAAAGTGAAAAATGAAAGTTAAAATCCAACGATTTTTTTATTCCTAGGAGGGCTAAGTTGAGCTGTTATGCAATGGATGAGATCCTGAAATCTTCTGAAACTAATGAGTTTGAACTAGGCAAAACCTGTTACCATCCGTCCAGTAGATGGTCAAAAAATAAGAGTTCTTGAGAAAAGTATTATGATAAGAATTTACGGTGCTGTAAAGATAGAATGGAAAGTGGAAGATCATGAGTGACTCAGGAATCGAAGCCATATTTAGAAACAAGTTATATATATAAACAGTTGGACTGTGCGAAAGGGAGGTCACATTTCTAGTATCAACGAAGAGAGTTTGCCGGTGAATATGCTAAAGATGATAATGGTAGAAAAAAAAGGAAGACCGTGGAGCAGGCAGGAAGGATGGGTAGGTAGAGTTGCAGCAATCTCGTGCTGTGCTGCATAAATTGCTAGATAAAATAATGTACTGTGTAAACTCCTATGATAAGTAGATATGATATAGGTATTAATGATAACATATCTTGACATTAATTATTATATAATTTTGTAAATCGTTATATGAATTATTACGTTAGTAAATATAATGGGACAATTCAGTATTGACTATACGACCCTCATGTCGTTGGTGGTTCTGATGTCTATTTAAAATTTGTTAATTCCGATGTCATGGCGAGCATTTATATGGGTTTTCATACTTTTAGATTGTACTGATTTTAATCACAGTGAGAACATTGATGAGGCTTTTCACTTATATGACTGGTCATAATTTAATGTTTCATAGTTTCATGTAGTAAAATTAAAAGAATTTGAATGGAAATTTATAAAACGCATTCCTTTCCTTAAAGTTCCGCAAGAGAGACTTCAATGTTAGTGGCCTTTGGTTCGGGGCCCCGGGAACTATACCATATTCAACAAGGAGCTTCATGTAGAATCTTGGTGTCCACATTACGGAAGTAGCGAGGATAAAAGAAATACATTGTCATCAACTCTCTGGAAATCATTCCTTCATATTTTTCCGTTTTATAATCACGAATGGGACATTGTTGAGGCTTCCCACTTGTGTGATGTGGAATTATAAAGTTTTTTTTCAAGGAAAGATTGTCCTGATTTATAATCACAGTGAATACATTGATGAGGCTTCTCAAATGTATGACGGGCCATTATGTTTTCCTAATTCCTGTAGTGTAACTGTGATTTGTAATCACAGTGAAACTTATCTTTTATCAAAGACAAGATCAATTATATGCAGGTAAGATCCATGCATAGTAATAAACGAAATGAACTGTTAAAATTTAAGAATTTTGTTGAGTAGTCGAGTTGGGAGTTGAACCCACCCGTTCATCTCCTTTCTCAACCCAATTCTATAAAGACCTATCCTTAACCCGTTCATTCCTAAATACTCATAACCAAGTCATTGTAACCCGTGCGGATAAAGGTAACAAAACTGTCATTATGGACCGCGCAGATTACAATGATAAAATTAACACTCTTCTCTCTGACACGAACACTTATCGCCCCAGTAAACGTGACCCCACACCTTCTCTCACTACAAAATTCAACCAACATCTCAAACATCTCCTTGATACAAAACAAATAAATACCCCTACTTACAGATACCTTATCTCCTATAATTCTACTGCTCCCCGTTGTTACGGTCTACCAAAAATCCATAAACCCGGTAATCCCATCCGTCCCATCATTTCAAATATCAATTCTCCCTCCACTAAGCTCAGCAAATTCCTTCTCCCTCCATTACAACCCCTTAGCCATAATAATCCATACGACGTGAAAAATTCCTTCCATCTCTTGGAACAATTAAAAACCATCAATATTCCCGATAATTTTATCTTAGCCTCTTTCGACGCCGAGAGTCTTTTCACTAACATCCCGACGGATCGTGCCCTCCAAATATTTGAAGAAAAATGGAACTTGTTAGAATCCCATAGTAAACTCAATAAATCTGCCTACATTGACTCCCTTGCGTTATGCTGTAATTCTGGATATTTTTGTTTTCAAAATAAATATTTTCTCCAAACTTCTGGCCTTGCAATGGGTAGCTGTCTAGCTCCCGACCTCTCCGGTATTGTCCTCAACGACCTCCTTGATTCTGTAAAACCTAAATTCCCCAACGATATTTTTTTCATTAAAAAATATGTAGACGACCTCCTATTGATTCTCAATCCTAACTCTATCACTGATATTCTCGCCGCCTTTAACTCCTACCATCCACGTCTCCGTTTCACTATAGAATTGGAAACCAATTGTACCCTTCCATTCCTAGATATTTCCATTACCAGAAACCCGTACCATTCTATATCCACTAATTGGTACACCAAACCCACTTATTCTGGCCGACTCCTTAACTATTTTTCCCAACATCCACATCACCAAAAGATCAACGTCGCAAAAAACCTCATCCACCGTAGCCTGACCTTGTCCGATCCACAATTTCACTGTCATAACAAAATCCGCCTGAAAAATATCTTACAATCTAACGACTTTCCTGAGCACTTAATAAAAACACTTATCAATAACAATGCTAAAACTCAAAATCTCACTAACAACTCTTCACAACCTCCGATTTCTACTTTCCAATACAGATCTATCCCATATATCCCCATTCTCTCAAACAAAATTAAAAAATCCTTCTTATCGAGTTTCCCACACATGCGCCTAGTATTAAAAAATAACAATAAATTAAAAAATCTTTATACAAAACTCAAAGACCCTGTACCTCTCCTAGACAAGTGTAATGTAGTTTATCGTATCCAGTGCTCCACGCCTAATTGCAACAGTTGCTATATCGGTGAAACCAAAAATTATTTTAAAAAACGTATTTATCAACATAAATACAGTATTTCCACGCGTAATTCGTCTACATCTAAATTAGCAGAACATGCCATTGCCCACAACCATTCCTTCGACTTTGAGAACCCCTCCATATTACCTACTGTATCTAAGCACGATAAACGTCTCCTCTCAGAATCCATTTTCATCCATCTAGAAACAAATAACCCGGTAAATCACAAAACAGATTAAGAGATAATTTCATCCACTTATTCTAACATCTTCCGCATCCTCAAATCCTAATTTTGATTTCATAGGTACCTGCAATTATCTCTGTACCTCTTGTACTATTATTATTTTTTGTATCGTATGCTTCTTTCTGTATATTTTTTCTAAAAATTTTTATGCATTGTTACATTATGTATTATCTCATTTTTATGTTATTATTTAGTCCAGTCACAACTATTTGTATACGATACCATCTACTTTGTTAGTTTTTAAATATTTTTGTTCACTCAGTTGTCATGTGCCTTCACTTCAAAAGCGTTGGATTTCCCCTTCATAAACCTTTGAAGTCGGCAAACTAACCCCATACCACTACCTCTCACCTTATTTTTACCTTTAGTCTTAGTATCCACCTGGACTCAGTAGGTAAATATCAGATTTTATTTTATCTTGTATACCAGCCTCTTATTTTAATATTCATGTATATACCATCTTTTATATTATTATCAGTTCTGTAATGTATCCATTTATTGTCACCCTCTAGCATAGATACTCATATATTTGTTTTATTTTAGCCCTGATGAAGATCCAAGTTGGATCGAAACGTTGGCTTACCATAATAAAATCATTGTGAAATGAAAATCCTGACCATCTTTTAACCTATCGTTAAGAGTTTTTCAGTAATATAAAATTATAATGCGTCCAATGTTTGGAATGAAATCGATGGGAAGACTCGTGTATTCACAGTTATAGTGAATGGGCTTAACTTATAAGTCGATAATGATTATTTAATCCATTTACAAACAGTTAAAGCTTAATAAATATGAAACTGATAATTTTATGTTGACCATTCTCACAACTCAAAAGACAAGGCATTCTCTGATAACTTAGAACTTGTAATCTAAAATCCTTACCAAAATACACCATAGCCCTTATCAGGATTTGAGGGACACTGGACATATTTCAGCAAAAGGACCTTTTATCACAGAAACGATACTAAGTATATCAATTCTTCAATAACTTTCTGCAATCCTCCCACCCCTCAACCTTCTTTGGTATATCAACTCTCCAGATTCTCTGGAAACTCTTCCAGTCACATCCCTGTAGTCAACCTCTTGTTAGGAGACCTAGTTGTCATAATCTATTAGGAGACCTGGAATAGACTCTTTTAGTCACCCATTATAGTCATATAAATTGTAATTATCGTTATACATAAAAATTTGTTTTTACAGTGTCTCCACCCAACCTGTGAAATGATAAATAAACGATCCGTATTAAATTCTGGTCTGCAACGCCCTATTTTTCCTGGTTTAAAAACAGGATCTTGGTTAAGACCTAAAAATGGCAGACCGGATACAGCTTTAGCCATTATGAGATATCTAAAAGTAGTTGTAGAAAGTAGTTGAAGGAAGAGATGGGTAAACTTTCAGAGTAAGAAAAATAAACTTGATAACTTCCGTTCATTGAGAGTGGTAGACCAGATATGGCCTCTAAGAATGTAATTTTTGAGACAATAAAATAAAAGAAGACTTCAGACTTCGTTTGTTCAGACATCACAACTTTCATTTGATTTCGTTTTACTACCAGTAGTCGGTAAAATTTTTTTAAATCCAAGAAGATAAAGATCCAAAAACAAAAACTGGAATTCCTGACATAAAACCGGTCTGGTTTAAGCCGAAGAAAGTAGTGTACAGCCACTCATCGAAAGAAACTATTTTATATTTATAAAAAAGCTAGTTGACTTTTAGGTAAAACAAAAAAAAAACTCTGTCTTCATGTAATAAATGTCTAAAACCATATTTGAGGGTTCTGAAAGTAAATCAAAGTTAGAAATCAGAATAGGCAAATCTGATTGGGGTATGGCAGGTGTTGATGCAACATTCAAGTTTTCTTTTTAATTTAAGTAAATTCTTTCTTTTGATTATTTATATTTAAATTAAATGCACATGATGTATGTATAAAAGTGCAACATTGTTTGATGATTGCAGGCAGTATCAAATACACCTACTTAATACCAAAACTGCCCTTATCGGTCCAAGCTGGGTCAGTGTTGCCAGGCATTTGCAAATGAACGAGTCCAAGCGCTCCAGGAGCACGCACTTTTTAGCGAAGTCCAGGACTTCACCATCAGTGACATCTGGCTTTATTTTCGCCCCTAGGGCCTTTTAAGGACATTCCTTAAGATAAGAACTTTTTCTCTTGTGTTAAAATATTTTGCTTTGTTTTGTTAATTTTGTTCCCGTCATTATGGGGATTTCTTTGAATTTCAAAATTTTCTTTATCTTATTATTTTTCTTTACTTCATTATAGATGGTTATTTTATTATGTTTTAATTAATAATTCTATTATTCTGTTAAATTCAAACAAATTATTATACCATTTAACCCTGGAATGGTAGTCATGCGCTTTGGAGACGTATTTCCTTAATAAAATGCTCTTTCCGTCAAATCTAAGCCCCACCCCAACATCACTTTCCGTGACATCTTACGGGAAGGGGTTAGAAACGGATCTGTTACGGTCTGACCTTGGTCAAGTAAATAACTGGTGAGTATTGAAGTTTTTCCTAAATAGTACTGCGCCTCTGAGGCGTATCATTACCAATGAAAGGAAATAGTCCCACGCTTCTAAGGCGTATTGCTACTAATCACTAGGTATTTGATGCTACGCTTCAGAGAAGTATTACTACCATTCAACGGGTACTTTATCCTAAATATCAGAGGTGGATATCAGAGAGAAACGACATTGAATTTGTATAATTTTTTTTTAGATATTCAAAATTTATATACAATTTTTTTTTGTTTCTTTAAATTGTGAAATAAAGTTTATTTAATTTAAATAAACTTTAGATCAGTGTTGTCGAGGAACAAATATTGGCCGAAAAACAAAACTGCTTCTTTTATAACATGTAGAACATTGCGGTATATAATTCATATGTCATATATGCCTATAATTTTTACAAGAATAATCCTAACCAATGTCGAGATTCAAATACATGCTTACTTTAGCAGACAATCTAATGCGCAAGTGGATGATTGCACGATTACAGCAAAATATAACCAAAGCTTTAAAAACTGTGATACATAATGCTCTAGGAACTGATTTACAAGGTGAGGATATAAATAATTCACAAGATCATTCAGAAGAAAAGAGTATTCAAAGAAAATGTTGTGCCTTTTGCTAGTATAAAAAGAAGGGAATGTCAAAAATGCGTTGCTCTCGGTGTGAAAAACCTGTTTGTGGGGACCATTATCTTAAAGTTTGTTTTTCGTGTAATAAATAACTTGATATGATAATACTATAACTAATATTACTGAAGATCTTAGTGTTTACCCACAATGCATTGTTCCTATAATTTTATAAGTCAATTTCTTTTACGATATAAAAACATTTATTTTCATCTTTTTTTTTTATTTTCCATTAATATATTTCTTTAATACTGTATTTTTTCTATCCTTAATATATAACTAGAGTCCTGGTAAAAAATTTTTATCTTTATAAAAGATGTTTTATCTAATTTTGATGTGTGGACGTTTCTGTGTTTGTGTGTGAAAGAGATTGGGTGCAGTGAGTAAATGTGCAATGCTCACTGTTTTTAATAGTAATTATCTAAAGACTGAATTGCAGCCTGAAGGGTCAGCATAGTACGTAATTTTTACCGTGTACGTCTTGGAGGCGTATCACTACCAACAAAGTAAGAAGATTGACACTACCATTCCAGGGTTAAATATTTTTAGTTTATCATTCATGTTAAATTTTTGTGAACATTAAGCCATTGGCAAACTCTTTTTATTTATATATTTCTGTCTATTACTTCAATTATAAATACAATTAGTTATTCTTTATTTCTCTTGTAATTTATTTTCTTTTGCTTATTCCAAGAATAAATTTTAATTTTAATTATATTTACATTTATGAACCAGAGCCTTTTGTTTTTTTTTATTTTATAATTTACTAAGTAACAAATGGCAATAAATATATAAGGCACATTCATACCTTGACCAGAGTAAAAGTTTTACTTAGCCACTCTGATCAGGTAACAGCAGGTTAGTATTTAGTCATCATTACATCTGAAATTCGATCCATATTCTATTCTAAATGGATAATCAGATTGCTGCATTATTTAAGAAGAAGAATTCGAGGTAGGCGAGATCACCCCAGATTATAAAAGGAAATAAATAATAATGAAATAAATAACCTTTTTTTATCTAGCATTCGACTCAAGAAGCTCCACAGTTGCATCACAAGCAGCAAACCACAGGAAACACAAGGTACCAACCTAGATCGGATATAGGTTTCCTCAAAACAGGTTTTCAGAAAAAAAAATAAAGAAAAAACAACTACAATCATTGTAAGAGTTTTTCCGTAAGTTACACTATAATACGTTTATTTTTCTGCATGTAACGATGGCAGAAAAAAATAAATTACACGCGAGAAACTCCACAATTGCATCACAAGTAGCAAAGCACTAGAATATATAGGATAGGATTTATTACATTAAACGTAAGTACTTAGTGGTTTTTGTTATCCAGCAGGTGTTTAAAGATTAAATTTAGTGACAAATAAAATACAGCCTTTTTGACCAAATCATTTGCATAATGCGAAAAGGTTTCAAAATTCCAATCTGCTGTGAAGAAAAGAAACTGAGGTTGGGATTAGGCGTGGAATAAAATGTTGTATTTATTTAGACCATTCCACGAAGTATATATTTTAGCGGACAAGTCTTAATTTTTTAAGCTGAGAAGAAATTATTTAATGTGTTTCGATAAATATATTTCGATTTAAGTCAGTTTTGAAGTTTAATGTGAGTTGAATAATGACATTGACATTAACTTTTTTATATGTAATTGTAACATTTTTTAGTGTATGCCCCCAGTATATATGTGAGCAAATTAAAATTAATGCACAAAAATACAGAGTAACTGCAATAAAATTTCATATGGGCATGGAACGAAATCCTCAAGCAATTTAAAAAAAAAAAAAAAAATATAATTTATACAAAGAGTATTAGTAACAAGGCAACAAAGCAGTCTTAAGCCAACGGTCTAAGTTGCATGCCACTAAAACGCGTAACATAAGATATATAATATTTTATTATTCTTTTATCCAACTAATAAAAAAATAAAAATTCCTTAAAAATTAAACATTATCTGAGAATTAATTAATTCAATCTATATAACTTTCTCACATACTTGATTAACTAGAAGGCCTTTATTTTACAATACTTTTTCCAAGTGAAATAATGCTGTAAATTAGTTTTCGCATATGATTTATGTCGAGCGCCTTCTGGTGTGAGGAACGGGTGTCATCTTCCTTGAGCTTTGCTGTATTGATTTTGCGAGTTCCATGGATCCTTTGGTCTCTTATTAACAGATTCTATCTCAGAGTAGCACTAAGACTAGGTAGTATATGTTACATCTGAGTATATGTATATGTCGGAGTATAGGAAAGCACAGGGCCGTAACCATGTTTCGATGACGACTGCCGGAACGCCACTGATGTCAAGGATAAGGCATATAACCGAATGAACGCAAGACAAACAAGGGGGACACTGGAAGAGTATCGAAAGGGGAGAAGAGTGAACCGAAAAAAAAAGAAATGGAGAAAGCTGAAACGAGGTATGACCTGGCGGGTGTAACTTTGAAGAGGGAAGGTTGACATGACTGGGATACGGCCCATGGTCTGGCCCCTTCAGATTTAATTATTTAAAGAAAATTAAATTACAATCATCAATATTCGTTACATATGTTACTCATGTGACTGAAAGCAAACAAGTATTCACTCAATATAAAAATAGCTAAAAACAACACATCCAATTGAGACTGAAAATCAATATTAAGAGTAACTGAAATCAGTAAAGAAGCGTTTTAAGAATTTAAATTACTCCATGTAAGTGGCTTTCACTGATAATTTTGTATCACTAATGGGCTGGAAATAAGAGCATAAAAGACTGAATTGAATATCCGAATACGTTCCACTCAATTTTAACTTAAATAAGGTACAGAAAAATAAGTTTGGACTGTTACGTATTCAGTTTACTACGTAATATAGTTCTGAAATTAATATGAATGTGCATGTTTGCATGCTGCAAATAGTGGAATTGGGCCTTCTGTTCGCTATTATTATTCTCCAGCCGGGGAAAAGCATAAATCAGGGAAACGAGAGAAGAAGAACACGAAGAGGGAGAAAATAAGAAGTTCCAAACATCTAATGTATATGTACGAATTAGAAAAGAAAATCGAACCAAAAGCTAAAAAAGATAATAAAATATTCGAAAACATCTGGAATAGAATGGTACCACCGTATATGACATATGATGTATGATGTATCACCATATATGACCGTATGTGACATTGATTTTTGAAGTATTTCAATGCATTACGTAAAATCACTTGGCAAATAAAGCAGTGATGTGGAAACGATTTTCATCCTATTCTAAAAATCTAAAGAAGCTACGGTCTTATTACTCTCACAAACTTATCATTATAAATATAATATGTGAAGGATGCAACGTTTTTTATTAACAATGAACATCCTTGAATTTCATAAATTTCGAAATTAAAAAAAAAAAAATATTCTTAATTTGATGTTTCCACATTTGATGGGCGGCTGTTCTTAATCTCAAGCCCACTTAAGCACAAACATATTTTATTATTTCAAATTTAAGTCATATAGGTATAATAAGACTTAAAATTATGGCTATTATTTAAACCAGTTTTTGCAGGAGGGATCAGATATGTCGCAAACAGCCTAATGCTGAAAAAAAATTGATTGGAAGAAAATACATCACATGCAAACATATTGAATCAGAATTGAAAGTAATTTAGCATCAAACACAGCTTGCTTTAGCAGAACCTATTAGCAATAACAATTATTTAACAAAAAATTATATGTTAAAAGCTAATTAGGTTTATAAAAAAATAGTTGAAAGCAATTAAGGTATGTTCCAAGAAGCACTTAAAACACGACAATCACAAATAGACCATGTTCTTCCCTAGAATGTTCTTCTCTTGATTTTAAATTTGATTGTTTGGTTTTAGAAACAATGATCGATACTGTTTCAATTATTCATGAAACGAATATAACTCACCAATCAAATTTATAATCAAAAGAGTGGGGCAAGACTATACGCAGTCAGTTTATTTAATTAGCGTCACTTTATGCCACTAAGGCTAATCGGACTACAGCGAGAGTCGTAAATTTTGCCTATCCAGGTATAATTAGGATAGTGCTTTTAACTAGTACAGGCTCGTGAGCTTCATTTGACGACCTCCTATCTGAGGGTCGGCATAGCCAAAGATTTTTTTCTCCCTTTGAAATATTTCTAGGGTCACCGCGGGACGCGAACCTGCGACCTTTAGTTATAAACCTGTTTTAATTGCTTGTTGAAACATATCTATAACTAATATAATACAAACTGACTATAATTATAATATAGTGATAAAAAAAACGAATCGCATGTATGTTTGAGGTATGTTTGAGGAACACAACTATTGCAAATACAAGAAACTACATATTGAAAATAATACACAACCAATTATTTGAACATTCGTGTTTTGTTTTTTTAAATAAGATCGCCAGATATTATTTTAACAAAATCATATTTATTTATTTAATCATTTGAAATTGACAAAACTGCGATGAGGAATAAACAATTTTTGATGTAAAAAAACAAGATTAGCCAAGAAAGAATACTTGAAGCAAATAAATTCCGTAAATAACTATACTAGTCAGTTGTTCTGATTGACTTGCCAATTACGTCTTTACAACAATTCGGTGGTAGTGTAATTTCAAGTGGTTACACCTTCGCAACACTTTTCATTTAATTCATTCTTTCATTTGGAAATGTTTAATTTCATGTAATTTCCTCGTTAATATTCCCTTATTCTTTGTTATATTACATTTCCATCATCGTTTTGATGATATTTGTAATGGAAGAATGTTATAAAATATTATTAATTTGATATATATTTTTAAGCCCTCTATGAAACTATACGTTTATGACTGCAATTGATACAATTGTATTTAGCCATATGAGCCTTTAGTTTGTCATAATGACAAAAGGCAATTTCAAAATTATTCAAGATAATTCGTTTATTAATATTTCTCTTTGGAAAGTATGCACCTTTTTATTTCGTACCTATAGTAACACTTATGTGGGTTCAAATAGTTTTATTCAAAGAAGATAATAATTTGCTATGCCACACAAACAATATAAACTCAAATACTTACAAGGTTACAAAAATTATAAACTTTTAACGAAACGAAACATGAACGTGACCATATGATTCGATCTTCGGAGGAAGACTAAGGCCGAGCGCACATTGAGACACTTGCGACGTAGAGCAGTTTTTATAATATGTGTGGTAGTGTCTCTATGAACGCCTAGCCAAACTCTCCAGTCTATCGCTCCTTATATTAAGCCTGAATTAGAACATTCCAGATGGTTCCCGAATACCATAGATTGTTCTAGATCAATCACGATTATGTACTGGAACAGTCACGAAAATGTACTAAAACAGTTTATTCCAACAGCAAGTCTGAAACTCTTTTGAATATGTTTTCTGTTTCACGTTATAGTATACTAGCTGTATATCCCGGTTACACCCGGGAATTTCATTTTTCTAATAAACCTGAACAGTTCCATAAAAAAAAAAAAAAAAAAAAAAAAAAAAAAAAAAAAAAAAAAAAGTACATCAAAAATAGTACTAATAGATTATTATTCTAAAGCTTAAAGATTGGCTGAAATTATGCAATTTTTATATGAACAGGTGTTTCCACCTTGTATAATGAGCCACTGAGCGAAATTTAGAGAATTTAGGACAAACGGTGTGGATTTCTATAAAGAACAAACAAACAGAATTTCATCTATATTTATATAGATTATAGTGAACTGTCATGTTTCAATATTTCTGTCATACTATTAAAAACTTAAAAAGGTACGAATTTCACAAAGAGAAATACTGTTAAAAGCGCTATTATGAAAAAAAATATATATCTATATATATATTGAAGTTAGTCATTCTGCAAATTAAAATGATCGTATGCATTTAAAAAATCTACAAACAGTAACTAAGAATTAATTCGTAGCCTTCTTCAGTGAAAAGACCCAAACATTATTTTCTTTTTCACTAGCACCTTATGTACTAGTTAGGACTTTTAATTGACAAACTATTCGATCATATATTGTGTGATATATAGATACCAGTAAAATAAGATAAATAAAAATGATATATGCACTTGTTTCTTAATGTATAATATGATCATGGACATGTAATTAGTTGGTCATAATGTATAGAATATTACATATTATCATATTATATTTACGATAATTATATTTGAATATAAATAAAGCTGAAATGAGATATAATTGTATTACTGCAGCATTGTGTAAATTATTACTGCATTAATTAATTTATTATTGTATTAATTAATATTAGATAACGTTAAATTATGTTCCTTTAACTCCTTAATGAGTTAAGCCATACGATGTTCAAAGAGTGTACGATAAGTCCCTCTATGTAGATAACAAAGACAAATTATTATTAAATATATAAAGGTATTAGCGAAGGTTAAAGTTGCACTTTAGTGTACTTAGGCAAATAATTGAACATATCCCCACCAACGATGCGAAGGTAACTTGTCACTTTGTTACGTGTACTCTACCTGTTCAGATCTAGCGCACCTCGCTCCATCTCTCCAGGCTTGTACTTACTTATGTTATTTTATAACATACATGTTATATGTTATTTTATAACAGTGAAGCGCTCTGTTTTATTATATTCTGCCAATAAATCTTTCCCAAAAGATCCACTGAAATTGTATACCCTTTATTATTATAATTAATTAGAATATAGCAAATTGGTAGCATAGCGAGGTTACCTGTGGGTCACCACAATACTATGCTTTTATTGAAAGCAAAAAGTCCTGAGATAATTGAATGAAACCGACAGTTCATTGATTACTACCGATCCTATCGCCACTCTTCGTTAATCCTGTCGTTGTCTCATTATTACAATCCGATTTGTTGGAACCTTTACCAGTCTCCACATCTGTTTACTCCAATTAGATCTAAGTTCAAACGTAAATAAAATAATTCAAAAGCATTGGTCTTGACCATTCGTAGATGGCTAAAAAGTACAATTGAAGTAAATATTTTTACAATGAAGTAAATATTGCAGAAGCAATTACAGTGAGAAAAAAATACATAAAATAGTAGTTGCCCATTATAGCCCAGGCAAATAATTAGGATACCATATTATTCTCTGCCCTTATAAATAGTCCTAATTAAACATACTATAGTAATAAATACACTATGATTTGAAAACACTTCCCTGTGTATTCCTTTGTTGTTTACCAATTGAGGGTATTAGCTTCAAGTAACTTTTTTTTCTTACATTAAAAAAATTTAATGTAACCATTTCTGATTCTTGAATTAGAAGTTTTTTTTTATTCAGAAAGTCTTAGTGTTTAATACTTTGTTTTTACCTCCATTAACTTTGTTTTTATTTTTTGTTGTTTCAGTGTTAAATGGTATTTTTCATAGATATACTTTCATAATTATATTTCGTTTTTTGTTTTGTTGAAGTTCGAACGCAAATGAAATCATTCAAAAGCATTGGTCTTGACCATTCGTAGATGACTAAAAATTACGATTGAAGTAAATATTTGTACAATGAAGTAAATATTGCAGTAGCAATTACAGTGAGAAACAAATATATGAAATAGTAGTCGGCCCAGGCAAATAATTAGTATGTCATATTATTCTATGCCCTTACTAATTAGTTACTATTATAAAGAGGAGATTTATTTTCTCTATGTAAAATAAAACATGAACAGGGTTCGAAAGACCATTAACAACTAGTCCGATTGTTTGATGATTTTTTTTTCCATTGTGTCAGGAATGCGTAGGCTTTTATATAGTACTTTATAACATATAGTATTTTATAACAAAATACTTATAGTATTTTATAACTAAATTCAATAGTTTTCAAATCATGCAAAAAAAATCTTTTCGTTTCTTCTGAGCACTTCTCTCGGGGTTTTCTCGGGAAATGGTTGCTTTTTCTGACGGCAAAAGGAAGAAAAACTTTTAAAAAACACCTCAATTATTGGAATTTTAGCGCACCAAAAAAAAAAAAAAAAAAAAAAAAAAAAGGAGGAGATGCCGCAGGGTAATGCTCTCCCTCATGCCTCTCATACAATTGTTATAAATTTAATGTCAGCAAATTCACTGTTACTATTATATTAAAAAGGTGTGAATAAAAATTAAATTTTAATTTTTTTTTATTATAAAATAATAAGTATTATTATAAATCATGTTTTATTGTTTTAATAAAAATAGATGCGGAGATTAAACGAAAAAGACAAAAAACAAAACAAAAAAAAACCATTTAGAACATGCTCATTAATGAAAGATGCTCAAATTTAGAGTAGTGTAGTCTCTGAATACTCAGGACTCAGAAGCCCTGATTAAGATCGACATGTAGGGATCGAAACGTTGGCTTTTCTAAATAAAAAAAAAGATCAAACTAAAAACCTTTATCACTCTATATTTATACCAACCTATCGGAAAGATGTTCAATTTTAATCAAAATAAAATCTTGCAGTAACACAACGGAAAACTTGTTAGGGTGAACAGAGAGGATTGTGTAAGGAATATATTTTATTTTTGAGGGCAGGAACACCCTCGTGTAGAGTGTAGAGTATATTTTTCTGACATTGTCAGCTCTGAATTCAACACCTGATCTATGAAGGCCTTTTTTGGTGGAAGATCTAAAGGCCAAGGGAATAGCGGATTAGAAGACGTGAGGGTGATACTGAAATACAACTCGACATCAAAAAGGAAAATGCTGTTGAAGTACCAACAATTTTTAGGGATATTTATGACAGAATTTCTGCAATCAATACATTAGATTCTGTCGAAGCTCTGATGTATATTTTAATAAGGTTTTTATTATTAATATTTTTTTTTAATTCAAACTCCTTTCATTGTATTATCAAATTTATCAATTTCTTTAGTTTTATCTAGTTATTATTTTGTTTTTCGTCATACGCCTAAAATTTTGAAATAGGCTTAGAAGCCAGCTAGTATACTGTTGTCTCACACGCACTATCAGAACTAGAAGAATTGTATTTTTCCTCAGTTTTTTTTGGGCACAGCAGAAGAAATGTGTCTACATAGATATAGAATGGAGTAGGGGATTTTGAATGATAACCGTGCTAACCTAGTTTCAGGCCCGCCTATTTAATACACCTAATCTCAACATTTTAAAATGAGACTTAATATTTTACATCAATTATTTACGATATTTCTCTGAAGTACACGCGTGTTTAGAGAAATTTCGTAGGACTTAATGATAATCCTTCAACCAAAACAACTTAAGAAATTTCAAAACCCTATTATTACAACAATAATAAAATAAAAAATTACCTTGAAAGATAAAATAAAGAAAACAGATGTTAAAAATTTGATACATCAAATAGAATGCAAGGACTATGAAAGAATATATATTGGTGAAACATTAAAAAAACTTCAAACAAGAGTTACACAACATGAAAACGATTGAAAAAATAGCAAAAATGTTAGAAAACAGCACTGGGCCAGCATAGTATCAAAATAACTAGAAATTAAATATTTAAAGATGAAAAAATAATAGCACAAGTGTTCTATTATGGTCAATTTAAATGCACCATTCCTAAGTGATCCCATCTCTGGTGGTCCTTGAAAAGCTGAGAACCCTGGATCCTACAAGAAAATTTCATATTCAACCCCTGCTATTCAGCGCTGTGAGGGATCCCTCTCTTTTAAGTATAAGTTGATTTTTACAAAATTATGGAGGAGTAAAGAAGCCTAACAAAGGATAAGAGAACAGATAGAGATAAAATAGATAAAATGGAGATAAAATAGGAGATAAAATGGCTAACAGCAACAACAGCAAGGAAAATGTCTACATCAAAATGTAAGATAACCTAATTTCATTTGAACAACATACCACTCACCATAACTTCAGCACATCGAAATCAAGCATCCGATTATTTTGTTAATGTTCAGAATTTAACTGATAACAACTAACAATGAATGTTCCCCTTGGGAGAAATTATTTCCTCATTATGCTGTAAATATATCAATGCATCGTAATGTTGGTCAATTTAGATTAATTAATACACATTCCACAATTACCTTTATTGAACAAGCTTTAAAGTAAAAATGCCTTGGGCTTTGACAGTCTGCTGGGAGCCCGAGATACAAACAATTTTGGTCCACCGGTCTCGATAAGAAGATTTGGTCCACTGGGACCGATATAATCAATTTGGTCACAAGGGGCCTAATGTAAACCTGAACATTTGCTGCTTATTCAAATCTTAATCTAGATATTACGGTTATAGTTTATTCATTTCAATTAAATCAGTGTATTTAGTTTGTGTTTAGTAAGAAATAATATTAGTCAAATTTTAGTCTCAACTCACATAACATTGCTTACCTATCAAAAGCATATCCTTTATATATGTATATATATATATATATAAATCTCGTGTCCCGATGCTTGTCAGGAGTAAAATAAGAAACTACTCAACTGATCTTTATAAAATTTGGCCAATAGTGTGTAGTTTTGTCCAACTTAAGAGAGAGGATAGTTTTTATCTTGATCATGAACCCCAATATTTCTGTCATTGCAAATTAAATGATTATTATACCACAGTTGAGTGTGATTATTTGTAAGTTCAGTAAATTTCCAACAGATGGCGGTGTACGTTAATTTATTGACACAAAACTTTATTTTCTTTCGATATTTCTATCTCACTAATAAAATTGATTGTTTATGTTCTCATAAACAGCATTCCTGCTGTACTACCTATTTTTCCCCGTGTGGAGACCCTTTCGAATGAATTAGCAGCTATTTACTCCATGTTCGTCAATTCTTTATACTCCTCACTGTCTTTCTTTTGTGGACGCCGTTCCACCCAATCCTGTAATACTATTTCTGATACCTCTTTCACCCTCCTCCTTTTAAACACCCACAACTTCAGTAAGAGGAGTTGAACTAGCCGTGTGTATCTTTTTGTTTGAGAAGCCGGGGTCTCTCAAATACTCACATGAACTCTGCAATTCATCCTCTATTTAGTATGGCGTACTGTTTGTGCAATTTGACGTAGGTCTTCCGTCGACAAATTTATATATGGCAAGATGACCGCTAATTGTTTTCTAAATGCTGTCCTTCTTAGCGTTCAGAGGTTTTCGGCGTCACACTCCACTGCGTACTTTCTCATTAAGGGGCAGCCATCCACAAAGGTGTCCGCTCTTGCAAAGAGATATTTGTTAGTGTTGGTTACACCTGCTGCTCCCATATTGGATATTACTACTTCAAAATATTTAATATCATTGTTAGGGACAAGCATTTCTTTCTATTTTCTCCATGTTCGTCAATGCTTTATACTCCTCACTGTCTTTCTTTTGTTGACGCCGTTCCACCCAATCCTGTAACACTATTTCTGATACCTCTTTCACCCTCCTCCTGTTAAACACCCACAACTTCAGTAAGAGGAGTTGAACTAGCCGTGTGTATCTTTTCATTGAGAAGCCGTCAAATTCTCATATGAACTCTGCAATTCATCCTCTATTTAGAATGGTGTACAGTGTGTGCTTGTCTCTAAAAATGATAATAAATATTTTGAAGTAGTAATATCCAATAGGGTTGCAGCAGGTGTAACCAACACCAACAAATAACTCGTTGCAAGAGCGGCCACCTTTGTGGATGGCTGCCCCTTAATGAGAAAGTACGCAGTAGAGTGTTGCGCCGAAAACCTCAGAACGCTAGGAAGGACAGCATTTAGAAAACAATTAGCAGTCATGTTGCAATATATAAATTTGTCGAAGGAGGACCTACGTCAAATTTCACAAACAGTAAGCCATACTAAATAGAGGATGAATTGCAGAGTTCATATGAGAATTTGACGGCTTCTCAATAAAAAGATACACACGGCTAGTGGAACTCCTCTTACTGAAGTTGTGGGTGTTTAACAGGAGGAGAGTGAAAGAGGTATCAGAAATAGTGTCACAGGATTGGGTGGAACGGCGTCAATAAAAGTCAGTGAGGAGTATAAATCATTGACGATCAAGGAGAAAATAGCTGCTAATTCATTCGAAAGGCTTACAACACGGGGAAAAATAGGTAGTACAGCAGGAATGCTTGTCCCTAAAAATGATATTAAATATTTTGAAGTAGTAATATCCAATAGGGGAACAGCAGGTTGTTACAGTCGGAAATTTTAACAATTTTATTAGGTAAATAAAATAGATTAGAAATCGAAATTGTGAATGGCTTCACTAGTAAATATAGAATTTGGAAATAGATGTGGTAACTAACTGTTGGAAATAATTGTAGATAGATGTTCAAAAGTAGTTATAATAAATATATTAATATAGTTGTAAGAACCAGTTGTAAATAGATGTTGTAAATAGAGTTAGGAAGGATTAAGGAGTGGATAATTGGGGGTGCTGGCCATCGGTCAGAGAGAGTCCGGGAGTGAGAGAGAGCAAGCCAAGGGTGTGAGAAGGTGTCCGCCAGAGATCAGTAATCTGGAGGACCCGGCGCTTGTTCTGGTAGTTCCAGGAGGTCAGTAGAGAGGAATAAAAACCTGGGGGTAAGGGGATTTGGAGCAGGAGCCGCGGCGGACGAGTAAACACACTGCACAGGGCTGTGGAGACTCTCGAAGGTATATGGCGAAGAAATTGTGAGTACCCCATTACAAACTTATATACATGGAAACGGAGTATTCTTTCTTTTGATGTGTGGAAGACTGAAAGACGTTAGAACTGTAAATAGTGGAGAGAGATTATGATTTTTTGTTCCTTTTTTTAATTTGAGGATAAATTGATTGTTATTTTACTTTATGTTCTATCAAGGGTATTCTTTTTTTTTGTAAGAGTTCACAAGTGTTTATATATTTTTTCCTATTGAATGTTATTTTTTTCTTTGGTTAGGAGATATATGTTTTTTTCATTATTCTAGAAGATTTAATGGATTTGTATTTTCTTTTTTCTATATTTCTTTTTTTAATATAATATGATATTATTAAAATATAATGGTTCCTCATAACTCTATAGTTTTGTTCTGTTTAATTAATACCCTGTAAAGGTGACGCCATTTCAAATAATTAAATATAGGAGGCAGAGACGCCATATTGAGCCCAGACCTGATATTCTTTTTTTATTATCGTCACCTCCTTCATTTCCTCACTCAGGGTTTCGTTATTTCCCAAAAAAATAACGTGGCGCCCTTTATATAGATATATGTATATTTTTTTGTTTGGTAAAGTTTTTTTTTGGAGGTATTTATTCCCAAAATAAATTTTTCTATTTCCCAACAAATAAAATAAAAAGACCCACCCCTTCTCCGTCTGAGGTAACCAACACCAACAAATAACTCGTTGCAAGAGCGGACACCTTTGTGGATGGCTGCCCCTTAATGAGAAAGTACGCAGTAGAGTGTGGCGCCGAAAACCAGACCGAAAGCGGTCTTGTTGCAATATATAAATTTTTCGACGGAAGACCTACGTCAAATTGCACACACTGTACGCCATACTAAATAGAGGATGAATTGCAGAGTTCATATGTGTATTTGACGGCTTCTCAATAAAAAGATACACACGGCTAGTGGAACTCCTCTAACTGAAGTTGTGGGTGTTTAACAGGAGGAGGGTGAGAGAGGTATCAGAAATAGTATTACAGGAGTGGGTGGAACGGCGTCAACAAAAGAAAGACAGTGAGGAGTATAAAGCATTGATGAACATGGAGAAAATAGCTGCTAATTCATTTGAAAGGAAATACTACCTATTTTTATACAGCAGGAATGCTTGTCCCTAAAAATGATATTAAATATTTTGAAGTAGTAATATCCAATAGGGGAGCAGCAGGTGTAACCAACACAAATATCTCGTTGCAAGAGCGGACACCTTTGTGGATGGTTGCCCCTTAATGAGAAAGTACGCAGTAAAGTGTGGGGCCGAAAACCCCAGAACGCTAAGAGGGACAGCATTAAGAAAAACATTTAGCGGTAATGTTGCAATATATAAATTTGTCGACGGAAGAACTACGTCAAATTGCACACAAAGGTATTACAGGAAAATATTAGAAGTTCTCCATTTAGGCCGTTTTAGTCAGGTATTCGCTGTAAACAGTGGTGATATTTCCAGGTATAGAGGTAAATGTATCAACGATTTGTTCGAACTAGCAGAGCATGGAGAGCCTGCTATGAGTTCGCAAGTAAGAGAGGCAACCGAAGAAACGCGTGTTGTAGAATCACAGGGGGGGGATTCAGAGCAAATCAGGGATTCAGAGGGTAACACCTCACTATATCTATAGCACTCCTCAGAAAGAAGAGGGGAAATTGTTTAAAGCATTTTATTGTTATGCAAATCATTTAATTGGCATTATTGTTTGGTTGGAATATAGAAGAAAATATTGCAGTAACAAATACAGTGAGAAAAAAATATAAGAAATAGTAGTTGGTCCAGGCAAATAATTAGGACACCATATTATTCTATCATATCATCTACCAGATTATGCGCAAAAAAACTGTTCGTTTCTTTATAGCTCTACTCTCGGGGTTTTCTTGGGAAATGATTGCTTTTTTTAGACGAGAAGAGAAAGGAAAACTTTAAAATGGCACCTCAATTAAAGGGAATTCGGCACACCACCCACCAAAAAAAAAAAAAAAAAAAATCAATAAATGTAATATTTTCTTTTTTTTCAAGCCAGGAGGAGATAGCGCTGGTTAATGCTCCCCCTCATGCCTCTCATACCATTGTTATAAATTTAATGTCAGCAAATTCAGTGTTACTATTATATTGAAAGGTGTGAATAAAAATTAAAAGATAAAAATTTTTTTTTTTTTTTTTTTATAAACATGTTTCATTTTTTTAATAAAAATAGAGGCGGGGATTAAACGAAAAAGAACAAAAAAAAAACACCATTTAAGAGTAAAGAATTGAGATCAACATACATATCTAAACATTGGTAATTCCAATAGTTTCTTATAGTTAGTTTTTTGACATAGATATAAGTAAATCTGTTAAAATATATTTAATTATTTTTTAATTTTGCATGTGTATGTGTAAGTAAATCTATATATAAATAAGTAAATATTATATATTTGAAAACATGCAAGAAGCAATATGAAACATTATTTAAGTTAAATTATAATTAACTGATTAGCAAGTAATGTTATTACACTTATTCCTGATGATAGGGTGGGTGCCACGAAAAATTGAGGATTTGTAAATAAATAAATAATATAAGACTTATTTTTGGAAGTTATTTATTCATTAAAAAGAAAATATCGAAATCCTATTATTTTTCTAATAAAAATAATAAGAAGCTCCATACCCATCCGAAATCTCTTTTTTTGTAAACTTATTTCTCTCGAATGTCTGATGATCTCCCAAAACGCTACCTATTTTTAAATTTGGTAAAGTTGCATTTTACGGTTTGTAATAAAACGAACTGTGAAGTAGACAACATAATTCCATTAAAAAGCCCTGTGAGCGTAGGTTTAAGACAGGAGACCGTAATGTACAAATAATAACACCGAAACCTAAGTTTTCCTGAAATGGCTGACAAGGTTCGTTAAAATGTGATCCGGCGGGGGCCGGTGTAATATAACGACCAATCAGGATTAGCCGGAGCCCATCTAGCCTTGGCCACAGTCCCTCCGATATGGCCCAGTTGGGACCCGATATTACGGACCCCTAATTTCCTCCTCAGTCTTGTGTCATCCAATTATAAGGCTCTACCCATTAGCGATTTTCCGTTAATTTTTGAGGGAAAAATGTTTGTAGATAGGTCAAGGTATCAATCATAAATCACAATCATAAAAATAAAAGAGAAAAATATTGCCGATTAAGTATCTCAATGTGAACATTAAAATGATAAAATAACGAAAATAAAATCGAATGTTTCAACTAATATTTATTTTTTTTCCACAGGCACCATTTATTCTTTATTGCTTAGTAAAATGCAACGAATAAGTTTAAATATTGAAGAAAAAAATTCATAAAATATATTCTCCGCCCGTGTCGAAAAAAGCACACAGGAAAATACGCACGCAGTCATGAAGGCAAAATAGCAAAATATTTTTTGCTTAACACTCAAAAGCAACCCAATTTACAATGAAGTATCTATTCGATATCTTATGGGACTATCTATGGAACTAACCATGGAATATCCATGTGATATCTGACATAGCACATATTCAATTTTTTAACTGATTTTCATGAGTGAAGTGATACCATACTATTTTTTAAAAATAACTTTAGAAGTATAAATTATCTACACAGTTAGTACTAGTTTTAGTTAAACACACACATATATATATATATATATATATATATATATATATATATATATATATATTTAAAAAAAGAAAGAAAAACCAATGGTAATTATAGACTTTTTTTTTCTTTAAGTGTAAAAAAAACTTTCTTTCATTTATTATTTTATATAGGTATATCAGCATATATGTATAACAAAATCCATCATTAAATTGTTGATTCTACCTATTGGATAAAAATAAAAATATATATTCACGCAACAGCAAATATGTAATATGCAATAAAAATATAAATGAATTATAATCATACAACGAATTGAAATAAGGCAGAGTGTTGAAATTCACACATTTCTAGTGTCATAAGAGAAGCTTTAGTTTTTGTTTTTTTTGTAAATTTGACTTAATCAATAAAGTTAATGAGCAATTCTTTATTTATTTATATGAATTTTTTAGAACATTTGTTGCGATTCGACATGACAACGATTCAAATGATAGACAATATTATCATCACGACAACACCGATTGAGTAGAGCGTGTTTCTTTTGAGAAGGTTCTCATACCTCACATGAAACCATTTTAATTTTTTAACCTAATTTTATAAGTGAATTAATTAATTATCTACCCAGTTATCACTGTTAAGAGCGCTTAATTTAGGAGTTTGATGATGAATACGAATGAAAAGTCAATATTGATCATACATCAATCTTACGTGAGATATTTTTATTTTATTTTATTCTCGAACAACGCTCACACGATTTTTTCGTTTGTATCTACTGAATGATATTCAGGAGGATCCTAAAAATAAAGGAAACGTCGCGTAGCTGCGGGGAGAGAGCAGATAGTGGAACGCAAAACAGCTTCATTACAATGATCATTCCCTCTAAAGCCGAGCTCAAAACGCAGAACCATAAAATTTAAGATAAATATTCATGACCTTTATGGAAGAGAGGTTTCCTCGCTTAAACCTCCATGAAACTAAAAATGAACTGGAATCGGAGAACTGTACATTAAAATAAATTACAACTGATTTTATTAAAAATTGAAAAAATAAAATAAAAAAATACCATCGATGTAAATTTTAATTCACGGAAAAGTTTGAGTGAATTTTTATAGTTTCCTGTTCCAAGGTATTTTAATTCAAGCTTTTAAATTCAGATTTCATAGCATTCAGATAAAAGTAGGTCGAACCGAGTCTTTTACTCTATCTTTTTTTCTTTGGGGCTGCTTATTATGCATTGAAAGGCATACTACTACAAGTCTATGTATCGATAAAAAATTTAAAATAGATAGTATGCAAAAAAATTGCGTAATACGAGTTGAAAATGCTTAGGAATATTTAATATCATTTACTCAATTTCGGATATTCCAAGAAGAAAACTATATTGTAACATAATCACCCAGGATTTTCTCAATAAAAAATAATGTTTTTATACTTAGTTATAGTAGAAAAGTAAATAATTTCTTTTGATAAAATAGGTGACACACCAAAAATAATTAGAGGTGCAGATAATTAGATGTGCAGGGAAATAATTGAAGGTGTGAAGGGACCCCTGTATTACTCTGGACTCAGAAGCCCTGATGAAAATCCACATGTATAGATCGAAACGTTGGCTTTCCTAAATAAAAAAAGATCCAACTGAAAATCATGATTATTTATCATGCTATCAATATATACATATAATATATTTATGCAATAGCATAAATAAACTTATGAGAAATTATGTATGTAAGTTATATTTAATTTATTTTATTTTATTAATTTGTTGTAATTGGATCATTAAATGTTAATGGAAATAAATTAATGTACAGGTTGTGAGAATAGGGACAAAACCCCGAAACGTCAACAAAGTTGTGGAGTAGAAAATAAATAGTTGTTGTGAAAAAAGGAGAATGCTTTGCTAGTTAATCATTACTTATAAATTATGCAACTAATATAACTTATACAAACGTACTGAACAAAGATGGACAATTAGGGTAACATCGTGTTTGCGATTTTATTTCATATTCTTTTCTTAAATGTTACAATTATTAATCGATCATCCTATAATAAAAATTAAATTATACATTGTAACGAATAAGAAACCAGCCTGCATTCTCCAGTTTTCTTATTAGGAAAATTCGATTGAAACTTAGCCTGCAATACCGACTGATCGAAAAACTCAAGTCATATTCTCATATGTAAAAACTTTACTCATAAGGAGTTTAGGAACAGTTGTATAAGGCAATATCCGAAGAATTGAAAATATGTAAATAAATTCTCGTATTCTAAAATAAATCAAACTTTTTGATAACTGATTTCTTTATTTTTCTCATTTATTTTATCTTCCTTGAAGAGTATCATCATTGCGACACATAATCAGATTTTTTTGGGTATACGCAATGTTCTCATCTAAATTTTTTTTTCTTGATCAATCAATATTTGCGTGGCCATGGATTATTGGGCTATATCAAATTACTGATTTAAATTTTCAGTATTTGAACTTGACCTTAATGGATAAGCAAACTTTTAATAGTATTTAACATTAAATTGTATACAAAATGTCGCAGACAAGTCATTAATATTAGTTACATTAACAATTAGTAATTCTTCACTTTTCCTATTAAATATGTCAACGGTTTATCACAATAGGGGTCTAAAGTCACGTATTAATATTTTAATATTTTGGGGGTTAGTGAACAATTTTATCAATTATAATTATAAATAAATTTAATACGTTCTTCAGTAAAATAACATTAAAAGATAAATGTTTACTTTTTGCTAGTTTCTCTTTAACTTTAACTACATTAACTTATAACAGACAAATCCAATCTATATAATTATCAATTGATGAGAATTATATTTTTTTAAATCAACTTTAATCTAAAGAGAATTGACTGACCATGAGTAAGATTCGAACCCGGGACGCTGCATTACATACAGAGAAATGCATAAGTCCTTACATTGATTTGCATTATCAACAATTTCTGTTTTATAATAATGACTCGTTTATAAGTCTTTTAAAAAAATTTGTGTTTATTTTAATAATTTATTATTTTTTTAGTATTGATATAACTTATGTAAGAAAAAGAAAACGTCATACAAAAATTAAATTAGATGAGTTGACATAATTAAAGTTAATATAAAGAAATATTCAAACTCCTTCTGACTTGAATAGTCGTAAGTATAAGTAATAGTAGTATAATATTATATTTGTTCAAACCGATTGTATTCAATATTTCCTAGAATCATTTATTAGTAAATTGCTATTATATAAAATAACCTTTAAAGTATCCTATAGTTAGACAATATTATTATTTATTTTGATATCTTATGCCCTATTCTTATTTGCCTTAGCTCACTTTATATCAATTTATGTAATGATTTTTAACTTTTTTTTTTTTTTTTAATACCTACATTATTTTACTATCATACAATTTTATTTAACTCATTTATCTAAATCCTTAATTTCATCCTACATTCTTTTCAGAATAGTATTTAATACTATTCCTTTATTAATTAATTATTATTATTATTTCCTATATTTCATTTTGTATTGTATAATATACTCTTCATTATTAAACGTTCCCTAGTTCATTCTAGGCTACAATAATTATTATTAGCATTATATTAAACATTCGTATTTTAATTTTATTATTATTTTATGAATATTAAACTTTCGTAGCTTATTGAATCATTGTATGTACAAAGCCAACGTCCAACTATTACTTTTTCCTAACTATTGACCATTTAAATAGTATCTTTCAGTTTTCTGAGAGCTTTTGAAATTCTGCTTATCTTTATCTTAAGGTATTGTAAATTTTCCTTTTTTGTATTTATCTTTTTACTACAACTTCCTATGCCTAATTGCATGGAATACGCACACTTTATTAATAAACTCCTTTTGCATAACGTTACTATGCTAGAGAAAATATATATATATATATATATATATATATATATATATATTCATTTACAAATATAACTATTAGGAAAATAAATGATTTTTTTCATTCTCTTTTATAAAAACAAATGTTTTCAAGTCCATCAAGCTTCTAAATCTAATTCGTTCTTCTTATTGGAAAGGTCCCGCATTCCGACGTCGCGATGTTACTGTTTTAATAGCATTCCACGACTCGTTCGCAGCTCTAACCGTCAATCGGGGAACTGGTAACCTCTAATTCGTTGGATAGTATCCTTTTTCTTCACCGAAACAAAGCTCCAGAGTATTTACACCAGTAATTAATTGTGATGAAAATGCTAGGTAAAAATAGTGGAATACTGTACTCGTCGGGAACCAATCCTGTGGCACTTACATTTTTTGTTTTTTAGGGTAAATAAAGCCTGAACATCAGAAAAATTGATTACACAGTTAATTATTGACACTTTGAAAGCCAATTTACTTCTAAATAAACCAATTATAAGAACGACTGAAATATACAACAAAAAATAAAAAAATATCATTCATAATTTAGAGATCTCTGTGCCATCTGATGGGTAAAACGATTTTTAAAAATGACAAATTTTCTAACCAA